>CM060913.1:749207702-749575202 GCA_030737875.1 Allium sativum
TAACAAATGTTGCAGAAATTCAGGGGGAGCTTGTATCCAGAGGGAGAAAACCTTATAGTAATATTGTTGTTACTATCATTTTTGCAATACTATATACCCTTTTTGTCGATGACAAAGGGGGAGAAATATTACTAACGATTGTTATGCAGATTATATATATGATTCAGGGAGAGCTTGTATAAAGGGGGAGCATATATACAAGGAGAGATAGCTATTTTAAGCCACATTGTCATCAATCAAAAAGGGGGAGAATGTTGAGTCAAAGCTTCACGGATTATTTTGATTTATGACAAGAAGAAGCTTCTACATCGACAAAAAGAAGACGAGATGCCTTCATAGGTTAGAAGTTGATTATTTAGAGTCATAAATGTTAAAATCTATCCTTAAATAATCATACTTCTTTTTGACTTTCAAAAATCACTTATAAAACCTCTTTTATGCATATCATCAAAAACATGTCGACCTACACCTTTTTATAGGTCAACAGGTTTTCAAAATATAACGGTCAAAAAGAGGTCGACCTATACTTTTTTATAGGTCAACAGGTTTTTGAATTACAACGGCTAAAAACATGTCGACCTATAAAATTCTATAGGTCAACAGCTTTTTGAATTTTCATGAAAAGTCATCTTCTTCCTTTAAGAGTTGCATCCATTTCTCTTCATGAATAATCACTTATTTTAGATGCAACTTTTCATCAACAATTGCAACCTCTCGATTTCTATAAATACATGAGTTTGCAATCATTCAAATCACCGAATCTTCTTCTATTTTCTGATCTTAACTCTATACTCTCTTGCATTCTAAAAGCTCTCTCAAATATTCAATACTTGTTGAATCCTTGAATCAGATTTATATCATTTGATTCAACAAGCAATCTTTCTTCCTTAAAATCTTTGCATTCAAATCATATACTTGAGGATAAGATTATAGGAAGGGTGTACTCAATCATTGACAAATCGGTGTTGAAGGAAGAACACATTCAAAGTCAAATCTCTTGTAATTCTTGTGGGTAAGCTTGTAGCCCGTGAAATCAAGTGGGTAAGCTTGTAGCCCGTGAAATCAAGTAGGTAAGCTTGTAGCCCGTGAAATCAAGTGGGTAAACTTGTAGCCCGCAAATCAAGTAGTGAACCTGTTCCTCCGGGTGAAGTGAGGGTGTTGTTTAGTGAAAAGCCGAAGAGGAGCTTCGGGACTGGACGTAGGACGGGAAGTCCGAACCAGTATAAAATCCTGGTGTCTTTACTTTATTTTACTTTACTGCATTTAAAGTTATCTGTGATATATATATATATATATTGTTATCATATTCCGCATAGCCATATTATAGATCCTGCACAAGTCGTACACACTCGACTTTTTCATCTACCCTGTTTGCCGTTTGAAGAGATCGAACACCTAATTTCAGGAAAACAACCGACCATAGGGACTCTCTCCAATAGAGGAAACAAACCCAAAGAATCGGAATAGATCGGAGATAATTCCATGAACCTCACCTTAACCACCAGAAACTGCTGATGTAATAAAGTAGCAAAACTCCTCAGATCATCCATACGAGCAGTAACCAATGAAACATCCTCTATCTCAATTGAAACCGGGCCCTTAACTGCCACTACAAAGGAAGAAGTAATAGCATCAATTGCGGGGTAAGGTCTATCGAAAGACCCTAGAACAACAAAATCGTTATGAGAAGAAAACATCGCCAGAACCCTAAAAACTAGGGTTAAACCAAAGCTTAGAGAAAAGGCATCTCGCAAAAAGAAAAAAAGCAATAGAGAAGTCTCTAATTCGAATAAACACGCAGCGAAGAACAGTTTAGATTAGAGAAAAAGAAGATTGCAAGAGGTTTAAAAAGCGGCGGCCATGGAAAGAGCTATTAGAAGAAAAAGTCGTATTTTATGTCTTACACAGTTAACTTGATTAAATTACCATATTCCTGGAATTAACATATCCTTCTTAATGTCAATTAACATGAATGACAAATTAGCGTAAATATATATACCAATTTAGGTCAATTACATGTTTTTCTATCACTGCCATATTAACTTACTTAATAATTAATGTCAAATACATGTTTTCCAATCAATGCCATATTAACGTGTTTACCAATTAATGTCAAATACATGTTTTCCAAGCAATACCATATTAACACGTTTACAATCAACGTCTAATAACATGTTTACCAAGTTAATGCCATGTTCACAAATCAATGTCAAATAACATGTTTTCCTATGACATGCATACTTAATATGTAATTAAGTTCAACCTATTCATGTTTACATATTCTTCCTTTATAATAATCCCAATTAACAGTTCATAATTCACTAATTCTAATATACCCAATTTCCTTTTTTAATGTTATTTCATATTATTCCAACTCAATGCAACTCAAATGGTAAGGCATAATAAGACTGTAAATAAACAATTACATAAAGGGGATAAGGAAGAAGAATGTGCATATAATTAATTAATAACTTAAAAAGGAATAGGTAGTTGACAGAGATTGAAACAAACAATTAGATTAAACTTATACTTTCAGATCCAATATGTTTTACTATCAAAATTCTTTTTATTTAGATTACTGCAACAAGTATTATATCTGTTTTAATATTAACTTAGAAGAAATCTGAAAATCACAGTAATACTCACAATAGTTGTTGTAAATCCAAAAAAAGCCTTCGAAATAGTTCTTGTAGAAGAATTATCCTTTCAATCTATGTTTTGACAACACCCTGACATTTTCTTGATTTTATTTCTGAACATAACATAGAGGAGGAAGAAGAAGAAGAATCGTTTGTGTAAGAAAATGGTTAGGTCGCCAGCCTATTTACAGATTTGTTAGGATAATATAAACCATAGGATATTAGGTTTTAAAATCAAACCGTTAAAGACACATCATGCTGAGTCATCACGGAATAAAGCACACAAAACAGTCCAGGGTTATCTAGATTTATTGTCCAAGTTTAATGTATTTTACACATCAACAATTCCATTATCCATAGTAGGCTTGAAGGTGGGCCGACCCACCTTAGACATGGGTTGACACTAATGTCGACCCATCTTCGACATGGGTCGACCCATGTATCGACCCTGTTAAGGGTTAGGTCGTCCATTTACCGTTGCTTTATCTTCTGTTTATTAATTAAATTCTTTAATTTAATTGCAAAATTTTATTGATTATAACTTGTTCACTTCTTGTCCGGTTTACGCAAACTAAAAGTCTATCTAAACCAGAATTTCGTAACGGACGCAACGGTGATACAATTTATTTAATTCTCAATATTTTTCTGATTAATATTTATTTTATCAGTTTATTCCTCAATTAATTAATTCAATAATAAATTATTGTTTGTTAAAAATTTGGGTTGTTACATTCTCCCCTCCTTAAAGGATTTCGTGCTTGAAATCTCGAAGGCTAGAAGAATGTTATGAATGCTAACACCCATCTACTCAATCCTCATCCAACGACATCCAGTGTCCTTAGAATTTCTAATGCTTTGTATGAATATATGCAAATGTGTCATGTATATGTCCCTAAGCTAATGTAAAAATCAGGCAATCTACTGATTCAATGGACCTCCTTAATGCAATATATGTTTGTGCCATGTATACAATATGTATGAAAGAGAAGCCTAATATCACATATAAATTCTATATGTGTGCACAACCATTCATCAAAATGCAACATCCATGTGATGATTCAACCATTCCCATCCATTAAAATTTAAAATTCGCACACATCCATATGCAGTATGTGAGTGTTTGAGTTGATCTAGTGCCTAACGTGTGTCTGTATATGTGTCCACTGGCAACCACTAGCAAACACTTGCATCCACTTGCAACCATCAAACATAACATGTCTCAAACACATGTTTCAACCATATCCTATCATCTATAAGCTCAAATCCTAAGATCTACACTTCCTAAGGATATACTAGAAGGAAGACCCTAATCAAAGGAAGAAGCGACAGATAGAATATCAAAGGAGAAATACTTGTCAAAAGAACGTGGGTAAGAAACTTGAATTCTTTAGTGAATTTCTTTCATCTTACTTATCTTAGTTACTTTGGGGAAAAACTATCAAGTGAACCAATCCAAAATCTCACTTTATTCTTACAAGCAAAGTCACATTTTTCCTCCTTTCCACATTTCTAGTCTTTACTTTACCCATCTTGTGTTCCTTGGCTCATTCCACTTATATTTTCCAACCCCATAAAGACTTACTTACTGCCCTACTTTATATATGTATACTATTATGAACCCGTGCTACGCACACGGGTGACAATTACATGTTTTGTGTAAAAAAAATGTGAACACCACTCATAAATGTAGCCATTTGTTTGGAGTATCATAATTTTGTTCATACAACAGAGTTCTTTAAAATCAGTATCACCTAGAAGAAATGAAAGTAAAAAAATCTCTGTGATAAGTGGCACTTTATATGTAAAGGTATGCATGTCGAGGAATAAAACCGACCTAAAAACCACATGTTGTCGCATAAGTATGTAACTCATCATCAACAAAGATACCACGATCAACTTGAAAATTCTGCATATTTCAAATTATCATTTGATGTTGAATTTGCTTTAGTAAATTCTAGACAATTGTTGACTCTTTAGTTCACTGATAAATAACTTGAATTTTTAAAATTGGGCATTGTTATTGACACTCCAAATATTGTTAAGGGGAGATCAAATTTTAAAAACACTTCAATCATAAAAATAATGCTAAGGGGGGTCACGTACTTAATTTTTTACGTTCCCTTTTACCCTCATAATAACGTCTGATAATAACATCAATTACCATCCCAAATCCAAATCAATTTCAAATGCTAAAAATCCAAATCCCTATTTGAAAACGAAAAAAAGCAATTGTTTGAGGAAAAATAATGGTATGAACAAAGAACGTAATTATTAAAAAAAAAAATCGTTCGATATATGTATATCTATTTCCTATCAATTATATTTTTTCATCTGATTTGACAAATGAAATTATTAATAATTTGATATAAAAATCTGCTGCAGTTCGACTAATATACCATATAATTTTTTTTTGATTAACAAATAAAAAAGAGAATATTGTAAAGAAGGCTAATTTGGTAAAATAAACTTATTTGTTAAGGGGGTGCTCTCTCCATTGGTACTCCCCTTAACAAATTTTATTTAAAAAAAAAATTGACCTCCCCTTAACAATATTTGGAGTGTCAATAACAACCCCCTTAAAATTTATACATCTTGATTCTCGTTAATAGCAATTTCCATACAGTACTTCTGATACTTAGGACCTATCAATAACAAACAAAACAAAAGTGAAATCAATTTAAATTTTTGTGGTATTCTAAAGTGAATATAACGCTACTTTCTTGTTATGCTCTTCTTTTAAAGGCGGCATCATTAACATTATTTCACATATGTTGGAATCTCAAACCATTTCGTTTTATTTCTAAATCCATTCACTACTACTCATAAAACAATCTTAATCCTAATCATATAAAACTTTCCATGAAATTTTTGCATAATTTTAATAGTCCAAGTATTTCATTGGAAGATATTTATATAATAAAGAAAATGAAACCATATATGAAATACAACTAATTGTATGCCTACGCATTATCATTGTCTAAAGAGTGGGAAAAAGTTCTTCTGCCAAACTGTATGTTTTAATCCAAATTGTAGATCAACGTAAACTAAAATAAAGATTATTTACCCGCACATAAATCTCTACTGTACAAAAATAAGGAAATCAGAATAAATTTGACATGAAGATTACTGGAACTTACTTTCACGTGTGTAATCGAAAAGAGAAGAAATAAATTTTAAGGTCAATACTGAATTCTAATTTTCTCTTAAAACGATAATTTTAGACATGAAATCAATTGATGTTGAAATAATATACAATGATTAATTTTGACAAAACACTGATTAATTCAGACAAAAATGTAATAGTTAACGTAGACGTAAAGATAACAAAAAAATTCAAGGATCTGACAACTCCACGTCTATTGATTTCTTTCAAAAGGATTCATCTTCTCACTGCAAAAAAAAAAGGTATATACAAACTACAGGCAAAGCATAAATATATGTATATAAGCCCAAGCCAACTAAACACTACAACCCCATCAACCGGAATCAAAACAAAAATAAAATACAACTGGCAATCCACGCGTCACTGCCAACATATTATATGCAAACTAACAAATAAAAACTCGAACAAAGCACCAAAACCACCATAACAGCAGTAGACCAAATCAACAATTTTTTTCAGCAAAAAGAAAAACTATACCATCTCACCAACAATATAGTAGCAGAGACCAAGCTCTAACTGCCCTACAGCGTCACCAACTGCCCTTAGCATCATCATCTCAAGGAAAACCACGACTAACTGTCTTGTAGCATCTAACCTTCGTTCACAACACAGAAAAATGTTAAGCAATCTACATGATGGTAGAAAACCACATCACTACTGTAAAACTTGACTTTCTCTCTCGTGGAGCGTGCAATAAAAAATAGTGAGTTAGTATATTGTTTATATAATTGTTAAGGTAAAACTGAGGAGGGAAGTAGTGATTCAAAAACTGCACGAAATAATAAAAAGAAGACCCGCAAATAATTTTGAAAATTCAAAATGCTAGAAAGTTAAATTATCGCTTATCAGGATCATCTACCATTAATAGCACTTTTTCAGTAAAACCAATTAACAAATGCTAAACCTGCTATATTCACCTAAGGACTAAAATAGAACAAATTAAGAAAAAATCAAATAATTATAGAAAAGGCACAGAGCAGTAAAATCAATATAAACATGCATAGATGACAACTAATGGAGGAATTAATCTCATAAATGAGCCCTGCTAAATACATTCTTCGTAACTAAAGTATCAAACTGAAAAATTTCAAATATTCGTTTGTACCGACACATGGATTCTAAATGCTTTGTGCATTTATAATAATTTCAATAGTAAAAAATTACAGGAAAATTTTAATTGCGGGAACGTAAAAAAATGAGTTGCATTTATAATAGAACGTAAAAAATGCTTCCAACTTGTACTGTGTGTTCCTGCATAAAAGGAATAGCTCAAGGACTACTATACATAATTCACGCGGTCTTGAAATGAACCGTGTTAGTTTACCTGAATAGAAGTTCATGGTGACAAATATAAGGTGACCAATTTCCTCTTTGTAGAACTCCCAAATTCAGCCAATGTAGAAACATTAACATCACTTGTTCAATAGTTTGAGCAAGTGGTATATATCAAATGCCATACTTCTTTTGTTGGACTTCAAGTTCAAACCCAACCATAATTTCTTCAAAAACCAAAAGAAAATAAACAATTTAAATATATAAAAAGATCCCACTGTAATAATGTAGCATTCTTGAATTGATTATTAAAGCCACATAGGATACGCTTCTTTTTCAAAAGGGATAGCCAAGACCATGTTTTTATTCCCCTTTTTGTGTAAAAATTATGTGACTGGAAAAACTCAAAGCAAGTCTTAGTTTCTTACAAAAAATCAACAGCCCAACGAAAAATGTTATAGTTTCATGCAAGTTACGTTTATTTCCTATTAAGTTCTAACATCTAAATTTTGGTACTTACGCAAGTTAATTTAGCAAGAAGCTTGAACAAAACATAAGTGTTAAAACATAAAAAAATGCATATATTTTTTATACACTACAAAAAATTGTGCATTTGAAAAGTAAGGACCGAATCATTTCAGTTTTTATTCAAAGACTGATTATTGACAGGAAAAATGCAGTCTTAAGATTTAAACGTTACAGACTGAAAATCAATCTTTATTCGGTCTGTATAATTTAAGATTGTACAGTGACTGAATGTCAGTCGTTATTACATCCACTAAACTATACTTAGAAAACAATATACCAAACGGTGGAGATTCTTTCTTATCTATTTGGATCCAATGGCTATTATTTAGGATCCATGTGATGTTTATCCCTCCAGAGATTGAATTTAAAATAAGTCAGTCATGTCCTTTATTCACGGATCCAACTCACATGTAGCGTCCCCATGTTCTTCATTTAAACATTATTAAACAGTTGTTCGTGGTTTCTTTCATAAAAACAAGATCCTTATCTTCTTCAACTCCTCATCCCTATGAAACTTACTATCTGATTCAAACTCGACAATGCAATTACTGTCACCAATCTCGTCCCATGATTGCTGGAAGGTTCACTGGTGCACCCGGCAGTGGGTTTGCCATACTAGTAGCTTCAAAATTGCATTTGCACTTTGCAGCCATAATACTTGGGGTTCCAGAAGTTCCGTAGGAGCTAAGTATCATGCAGGATCATGGTGCTGAATCATATGGAGGTTCATTTGTATAGATGGAGGTGAACATCTGCATAGCACGTAGCGGAGACGACTTTGAATTGTCATTCATATGGAGGAATTTTCATGGAGTTTGAGTGGTTGAGTTCAATTAATTTTTTGAATTTGTAGAATATAGTGGTTACAGAGTTTCCTAGTTCTGTGTTTTGTACATTAATAATGATTGACTAAAATATTTGAAGTGTCATGCATTTGGTAATGGCAGATCCATGTACAAGGGATGTGAGCTACACTCGATAGCATGCAGAGAGATTCGGATCAATATAAGCAGTACAAGCTAGAAATTCGACATGCGAGCAATCCGGTTTTGACTTTGTGAACTGCAATGTTACGGGCACATGCAATCTGTACATAGGAAGAGCAATGGGGCAGTATTTGAGGATTGTGTTTTCTTACACTCATTTTGCTGATCTGTTGTCGCTGAAGGAGGCTGGCATGACTGGGATCACGACAGCAATAGAAACACGACTGCATACTATATAGAAATACGCTGAAAGAGGCTGCTGGCTGTGAAGATTCGAGGCAAGGCAATGAGTTTTTAGATGGATTTAAAAAGAGACATAGAAATAATATTTTGAGAATGACTACGGTTTTTGGGATTGGAAGTAGCTTTATTGAAGCATTCCTGTTATAGTGTAAATTGTTTTTGCTTTAAATGCAGTGTATCAACAAGAAATATGTTATCTAGTCACATTAAATTCAGCTGTACAATGGGTCCATGACCTGTACGCCATCATGAAAACTTTATAATGTTTTTGTGCACATTATTTGTTACCGTAGCTTATTCATGTTTGTTCCAAATTTTAGAGAGTTTGAATGTAAACTGAAATTGACAAGTGATTGTGTTTCTCTTTAACATGGCTGATTAATGCCTATTGGATGCAAGTGACATTAATCCCATAGCTTAAACCGACGGTCTTGAGTTTAATTGATTGTAAATAAACGAACAGGTTTTCCTTTCTTTTTTTTTTAATGTGCACAACTTGAGACCGATCAAATACCAAATTTCGGTCTTAAGAATTCAGTTTCAACGAATGTTTAAGACCGACTTACAGTCTTAATCCTTTAAGACCGAAATTTCAGTTACAAATTAAATTTAGGACTTGCACTTTAAAGACTGAAATATCAGTCTTTGATCCGTCTTTAAAGTTTATGTAGAGACCGAATCATTTAATTACAAACCGAATTTAGCAGTCTCTAGTTTAATATTTTTTTGTAGTGATATAGTACATTTATGGAAAATGTTCACAACAGTACCGTGGGAATCGTTTGAACTAGCAACATCACAACCATCACCACCACAATGATCTTTAAGCTAAGATAATTCTGTGGCATTAAATTTAGTACTATAAAACAAAATAAACAGCTTTCCTCTTTCAAACTAGTATTAGTCATGTAGGTGGAAAAAAAATCCAAGACCAATAAATACAACTAATGAGTATTTTTGACCTTCTAATTGGAACTGATAACTTAAAATAATCTGTTCATCACAAGCAATATAAATTGCATGAATGATTTATTATTAGTATTAACCATCTATTTTGCAGTTTCTGTTGCCTTGAAAATGCCTAAAAATTTGTTAGTCGGGACAGCTAGGCCCTAACAGAACCTACATGCTATGTCCATAAAATTATTAATTATTAAACGAAAATGCACAAGAAAAAAGCATCAAACTTACAACTATTATCCTAACCGCGCAATAAAGATGCAGATGGTCTAGAGAACATATACAAATGACAATCTTAAATAGTCATGTAACCACACAAAAGTCAAAACATAGTAAACTTACTGAATCTATGCATGCTTTGTAAATCAAGGGTAGTTTAAGAGAAAACAAAGACGAAAAAGTTGAACGTGATTGAGTGTAAAAACTTAAATTGTATAGCCAATTAAATTTTTTTGATTCACATATAACGTTATAGTAAACCATAAGAAATGTCTAATAGAGATTAGTTGTAGAAAATTTGTAAACCAAAATCTGTAGCAAAATAAATACATCCATCTGGTTAATAAATTGTGGGAAATATGCATTAATCTCTAGGTGGAAGACTTAAAATGAACCAGTGTGGGTATGGTGACAACAGTAGTTTGCAAAAATTCCCCAAGCTAAACTTTTGGTTCAATCCAACAAAGTTAGATAGGGTAAATGCAAAACACTTGAGATATAAAACCTTATAGTGTTAAAGTAAGCATATTAAGCACGATAAATATGTGCATTTGAAGATTGCCAACTACTAATCATCAATGTATAGAAAATGAAAAGAAATACTTTGTAGTAGAGATCATATTTTAATATCGATACCCAAGTCATGCAAACTACACAAAATTATATTTGCACTTCACTATATAATTGCTTGTTTAAGTGTTCAATATACACAAATAAATTATTGATAATGAAAATAAGAACGGAAATCCTCCACAAAACAATTTCCTATAGAAAAATCTATTGGTATTACATTTAATAGAGTAAAATTAATACAAACATTGAATAAGACTTCTTATTCTAGACCATAATGGTTTTTAAACTATCTAGCAATTGAATGGTATAATAATCATGACCAAAAACTAAATTCAAATATATACCGCCCAAACTTAAAGTGATATAGACATTTTCAGTAATTTATTACCTATCTTATCGGTTCATCATATATGGTATATCCATAACACCTAATTCTCTAAACATGTACTACTGATCTATCATCTTTAAATATATGATGTTATTTTGTGAAAGTGTTTCAATTAAGGAAACCTGTATATAAATGCATTTAGTAAAATTTACATTAGTTTCCTTGGAATAATCTTACTGCTATTTCATGGTCAAAGTCCTAATAATATATTTAAGTTTAGATTTGTTAATAAATAAACTTTCATCTTAAGAAATTGCATCGTAATTCAAATTTCTCTTCTGGAATAGAGCATTGTAATGTCCGGTTGCATAAAGACTCCAAAACAATGTGCATGTATATTTCATCCAAGATGACTTTAAAAGAAACTAAAGGAAATGATAAGCACATTAACAAAGTTATTATTTATTAAACTTTGAAGATTTGAAACCTACACACTATCATTTTGTACTATTTGAATACTTCCGCTCGATAATTTAGATCATGAGGTGAGAGCCCGTCTAGGCGAGGAGATTATTGATATGTACTTCCAGACCACATTACTAATCTGACTCAAAAGACAACATCCTCAAACTTGTCTAGATACTTCTCAATTGTCCAAGAAAAGGATGAGTGTTTTTCCCTAAATACATGCATTAGCTACCATGGTCTTGTTAAGTTTCAGCATTCCCTGCGTACCTTCCGTTCATACGCGCTCCACCGTGTCTAGTGGGGGTCAACGGTCGAAGTCTCCTATGCCGGCGTCCCGATTGAACATCCCCCATCGTCTCTCAGAGAGTATATAATTTGGTATTGGCAAACATTTATTGTAACAAAAGGAATCCCCATTGTTACATACCACCAACACCATATATATACCACGATCTTTCTTAATATTCCGCGATGTGGGACAATTGACCCGTCCAATCCACGCACCCACTCCATTCCAATGCGAGCCACACCTAACAATCTCCACCTTGGCGAGCATTGCTCAAGTCACCTTAGAGTTACACCTGAGTCATCTTCACAGTTGGCAAGGCTGCTACCCCGAGTTCTCATAAGCAGTGGAAGTTTAGGCAAGCTGCTTATAACCGTATCTCCACCTTGACGAGCATCCCATGCTCAAGCCCCCTTTGGAACCATGCTTCGGCCAAGCTACGCATACCGGTCCCCTCGAACCATGGAGCTCTGATACCATGTTAAGTTTCGGCATTCCCTGCGTAACTTCCGCTCATACGCGCTTCACCGTGTCTAGTGGGGGTCAACGGTCGAAGTTTCCTATGCCGGCGTCCCGATTAAACATCCCTCACTGCCTCCCATCGATCATATAATTTGCTATTGGCAAGCACTTATTGTAACAAAAGGAATCCTCATTGTTACATGCCACCAACACCATATATATACCACGATCTTTCTTAATATTCCGCGATGTGGGACAATTGACCCGTCCAATCCACGCACCCACTCCATTCCAATGCGAGTCGCACCTAACAGGTCCAAGAAATGAAATCTCCAGGTGTTAATCTAATCTACGTTCACAGTCTTAATGTGTATATGCTAACTATAAAAGGTTCAGAAGCTTTAACTCTTCTAATTCAATGGGTGTTATTATGTTTATAGAACTATTTTTTTCTTTACATGTGGTCAAATGCTATGACAAAAGAAAACCTTTAAACAAATACTTGAATATTGCAAGAATGAATCCCTGTAGAAGACTTAACTAACACCGAATGTACTATCCATGCTATAAAAGAAGGTCACAACAGAAAAAACAACTAAAAATTAAACACATATATAAAAAGATGATTAAGGTAATTGAATGTATAAGAAATATATAACATGATCATAGAACTTCAATAATGTGTGCATAACTTTCTCAAACTTAACACTTTCAACTTCATACAGTACCGATAGAAAAATGAATGCATAACTAAATAGGAATGGGAATCTCTAAGACGACCAAACAATTATAGGCAACAAACCAATCAATGAAAAGATCAATAAAGTATTAACAAAGAGCTAAAGAAAGAGGGAAAATATCAAACTTTATAAAAAGTTGAATTTTATAAAGTACAGTCTCTCACCTTCTTACACAGGAACATGGTGTTGTAACCATTGTGATTAATCCGATTCAAGACCACTCGAATCCGATATCTAAACCACAAAGCGCTAGCGGAAGAGTAGATTGTTGTTAGACTTGCAAAAACAACCAAAGCAATAACTCTAGTCACAAACCAATATCAACCAATCACGAACAATCCAAATCTCAATCACAAGAAAGAAACTAATGAAAAGTAGCAAAAATAAGTCACACAAGGATTTATAGTGGTTCCACTAACATCTTGTTAGTGTACATCCACTTTGGAGAGAGTATTTTATTATCACGATGAAAAGAATACAAGAGATTGGTCCAATAATCACTATATTTCAATATAGAAAAGAGTTTGAGGAGAATAGAATTGAAGAATTGGAATTAGGCTATAAGCCCTAATTCTCCCTTGAGAATAACCCCTTGATCCCAAATCAAGTTTCAAGATCTCAAAAGCTCCTTTTTCACTTCAGTAAAATAGCTTATATAGAGGTTGGCCAATTACCCAAATTGCCCCCGAATTAGCCACAAATCAATTTGTTAATCTTCAGCCCGAAAATAGCCCAAAACCCGCTCAGACGTCTGTCGAACCTCCTGACAGACGTCTGTCATCTTCCAGAGATTACTTGGGCAAAACCACTCAGCACAAACGTCTACCGGGAAGTGTCAGACGTTTGTCTAAGCTCTCAGGAAATATATTCCCTGTAGACAGACGTCTGACATCCCCTATGACAGACGTCTGTCGCTCCAGACCACTGAAAACTGCACCTTCTTGCTCATATCTCCTCCAGACGAGCTCCGATTTGCGAATGGTCACCTCCGACTCGAAGCTATCTTCGTCCTCTTCAATCCAACATATATAGTATCGCATATCACAGCACTCCACCTCGATACTATAACTATCTCAACTCCAAACTCCAATGCACGCAAGCATTTATTTCTACTTCAACCAAGCAACCTTGAATGTTTTCCCAATGAGCTCTGGCATGGCCACCGCCCATTGCACTACACCAACGAGTTCAGGCAATGCCCCCACCCGCCAATGTAGTGTTGAAAACATTCAAACCAAAACCGTCTCACCAAAAGATAATGTACTTGGGAGTGTAACAAGTACTTACCATGAAGATAGATTTCCAATCTCTCACCGCTATTCCTTTCTATCAAACATAAAATCACTCTCTCCACCTCGTGCCACCCCGTGGCACCTAGCAACTCAACAAGCGAATTAAATTCGAGCAATGCTCGAACTTCCCATATGGCAATGCTTTCGTAAACATATCGGCCGCATTATCCTTTGTGTGCACTTTCCGAAGGTATACTAGCTTACCCTCATCCATGGCTACAAGAAATGACTCCCTCACCTCAACATGCTTGGTCCGTGAGCTAAACGCCAAATTCTCTGCCAAATGGATAACACTTTGGCTATCACATTGAACATCAACACTTTCATGTTCGAAACCCAAGTCACACAACAATTGCTTCAAGTAGAGTGCCTCCTTGGCTGCTTCCACAGCGGCAATCAACTCCGCCTCCGTAGTGGATAAAGCAACTACGGTTTGCAATAACGATCTCCAACTAATGGCTGTCCCGCTAAGTGTGAAGACATACTCGAAAGTTGATTTTCTCCGATCCCTATCACCGGCATAATCGAGTCACAATAACCAACCAACTTGCAACTCCTATCATCACTATCGCCAAAGACAAGTCCATGAGATGTTGTGCCTTTCAAGTATCTCAATATAGCCTTCTCGGCTTCCCAATGCGATGTCCTCGGATTAGCCATATACCGACTAACCACGCCGACGGCATTTGCAATATCGGGCCTTGTACACACCATTGCGTACATCAAACTACCAACCGCACTTGCATATGGCACCTTTTCCATATAAGCCTTGTCTTTATCCTGATAGGTGATCCCTTCTCCGAAAGCTTCATATGCAAAGGTAAAGGTGTATTTAATGCCTTTGCATCCTCCATGCTAATCCGGCAAAGCACTTTCTTTATGTATTCCTTTTGAGTCAATCTTAACTCAAAACGCTTTCGGTCCCTTCCTATTTCCATGCCCAAGATTTTTCTTGCTTCTCCAAGATCCTTCATCTCGAATTCCGATTTCAAAAGCATCTTCAACTTGTTGATTTCATTTTGATCCTTGGAAGCAATGAGCATATCATCCACATAAAAGAGTAAATACACCCAACAATCATTTCCCAACCTCTTGAAATATACGCAAGCATTCTTGATGCTTCGATGGAAGCCACTTTCAAGCATGAAATGATCGAATCTCTTGTACCATTGTTTAGGCGATTGCTTTAACCCATATAGTGATTTCTTCAACTTGCAAACCATATTAGACTTACCATCTACAACAAACCCTTCCGGTTGCTCCATGTAGATGTCTTCATCCAAGTCTCCATGTAAGAAGGTGGTTTTCACATCAAGTTGCTCCAACTCCAAGTCATGGATATCAACTATGGCTAGTAAAACTTGGATAGATGTATGACGAACCACCGGTGCAAAAATTTCATCATACTCCTTTCCTTTCCTTTGTGAGAACCCCTTTTCCACTAATCTTGCTTTGTACCTTCCATCATCCTTCACCTTGTAAATCCATTTGCACCTATAGCACGGTTTCCTTAAGGAAGTGGAACCAACTCCCAAGTTCGGTTCTTCATAAGTGATTGCATCTCTTCCTCCATGGCGCAAATCCACTTCGAGCTCTCTCTCGACTCCATGACGTCACCAAGGTCCATCGGATCATCTTGGACTACATTGAGAGCATAGTCCAAATGATCACTAAAGCTAAGGTAGTTCCAATCACCATATCTTTCGGGTGGCCTTATTGCACGTCGACCAACCCGAGTAGCAATACTTTCACCTAAACCCTTTTCGGCTCCTCCTTGAGTCGAAACTTCTCTAGTATCATGTACATCACCAACATCATCACTAGTGGAACCATGTGGACTATGTGATGTTTCATCAACCGCTTCAACCCCACGAGCTTGTTCAACTCTACTAGCACTTGGACGGAATGTGGGAATGACTTCCTTCTCCTTTGATTCACCATGAACCAAATCTGGAACGTCCGATGAGCTCTCATTCACCTTGAATAAAGCCGACTCATCAAAAGTGACATGACGAGAATTAACAACCTTCTTTGTTTCCGGATTCCAAATCCGATATCCTTTCACGCCATCCGTGAAACCAAGCAATATCCCCTTGAATGCCCTAGCTCCAAGCTTATCATTCCCCGGATCATGCACATAAACCGGGCTACCAAACACACGAAGATATCTCAAGTCAACACTCTTCCCTTTCCACACTTCCTCCGGAATTTTGTTACTAATGGCCGAGCACGGAATTCGATTCACAATATGTACCGTGGTTGACAAAGCTTCGGCCCAAAATCCCTTAGATAAACCCGATGTCAATCTCAAGCATCGAGCTTCCTCAAGTAGAGTTTGGTTCATTCTCTCCGCTACTCCATTAGATTGCGGATCTCTTGGTGTAGTAAAATGTCTCCGGATCCCGTGATGCTTACAATACTCCAAGAATTCACGCGAGACATATTCACCGCCATTGTCGGTCCTTAACACCTTCAAAGTCTTACCACTCTCATTCTCAACAAGAGCCTTCCACACTTTGAACTTAGTAAATGCCTCCGACTTGGCCCCCATTACATACACCCATACCTTTCAAGACAAATCATCAATGAAAGAGATACAATACCTTGCTCCTCCCAAAGAAGCAATCAGCGCCGGTCCCCAAACATCTGAATGAACATACTCAAGAACCTCCTTTGAGCCATGCTTGCCTTCATCGAATGATACCCTTGTTTGCTTCCCCATGACACATTCCTCGCAAAACTCTATTTTGTTGAAGCTCTCACCATCAATCATCTCCTACTTCCGAAGAATATCCAAACTCCTCTCCGAGACATGACCCAATCTCAAATGCCACAACCGTGTCGCATCCAAGTCACGAGAACTATCAACACCCACACAAGTCTCACCACCTACGGTCACACCTTGAAGCAAATATATACCATGAGTCCTAGCACCCTTCATAACCACAAGCGCTCCCTTCGAAACCCTCAAGCAATCCTTCTCGATAGTGATCTTGCATCCTAGAGAATCCAATTGCCCCAAAGATATAAGCGACTTCCTAAGTCCCGGAACATAGCGAACATTTGTGAGCATGCGAACAACTCCATCAAACATCCTTATTTGCACGGAGCCACTACCCATCGACTTGCAAATAGCACCATTTCCCATAGCAATTGCATTTCCCTCTTTGACCTCAAAGAATGAAAAATAATCTCTATTTGGCGTCATATAATACGACGCACCCAAATCGAGAACCTATTCGTTACCCGAAACACCCGATGCTACCACCGTCAACACATTCTCATCTATCTCACCATCCCCACTCTCCACCGCCACGGATGAAGACGCTACTTCCTTCTTATCTTTGTCCGGACATTCATTCTTCCAATGTCCCGGATTCTTGCAAATAAATCACTTGCCATTTCTCTCTTTCGATTTACCTCTTCCACCGGGTTTTCTTGATTTAGAACGCCCCCGGTTTCCTTTCTTCACATTCTTTTCTTTCTCCACAAACAACCCGTGACTACTACTAGCTCCACTACTACCCTCACTCATCTCCTTCATTTGATCTCTCAACTCCTCACTAAGAAGACCCGTCTTGACATCATCTAGAGTCAAGGTATCCCGGCCATAGATCAAGCTATTTGAGAAACCCGTATAGCGGTCCGGCAACGAACACAATAATATCATCGCCTTTTGCTCTTCCTCAATATTCAAATCAACGGCCTTCATCTTCATCAGCAAGTCATCAAAGGCATTCAAATGTGCCTTAAGCAAATTACTCTCCTTCATCTTGAAGGTGAAAAACGTTCGCAACAAGATCAAACGATTAGTGAGCGATTTCTTCATATAAAGTTCTTCTAACTTGTCCCAAATACCTTTAGCGGTAGTCTCACCACTAATTTCGGAGATCACATTCTCCCCCATAGCAAGTTGAAGAGTAGTGTAAGCCTGTTCCTCCATCTCCTCTCTCTCAACATCCGAGATATCACTTGGCAATAAGTGAGTATCAAATACTACTCGGTGCACCCGATTCCGCCTAAGAACCACTTTCATTTTCCATTGCCACTTCTCAAAGCCATTATCACAATTCCACTTGTCAATAACCAATTGAGAACCCGACGCCGCATACGAACCCCGTACATAAGGCGCCACACTATTCGGACTTCCGGTTGAAGGACTTACCGAGCTACTATCCGTCTCCGGCATTTTCACAAACACCTAACAAGCACTAAAACAGCTCTGATACCAACTGTTGTAACCATTGTGATTAATCTGATTCAAGACCACTCGAATCCGATATTTAAACCACAAAGCGCTAGCGGAAGACTAGATCGTTGTTAGACTTGCAAAAATAA
This sequence comes from Allium sativum, assembly GCA_030737875.1. Classification (NCBI taxonomy): domain Eukaryota; kingdom Viridiplantae; phylum Streptophyta; class Magnoliopsida; order Asparagales; family Amaryllidaceae; genus Allium; species Allium sativum. The sequence goes on from CM060913.1 coordinate 749,226,200, forward strand.
CCAAAGCAATAACTCTAGTCACAAACCAATATCAACCAATCACGAACAATCTAAATCTCAATCACAAGCAAGAAACTAATGACAAAGTAGCAAAAATAAGTCACACAAGGATTTATAGTGGTTCCACTAACATCTTGTTAGTGTACATCCACTTTGGAGAGAGTATTTTATTATGACGATGAAAAGAATACAAGAGAATGATCCAATAATCACTATATTTCAATATAGAAAAGAGTTTGAGGAGAATAGAATTGAAGAATTGGAATTAGGCTATAAACCCTAATTCTCCCTTGAGAATAAACCCTTGATCCTAAATCAAGTTTCAAGCTCTCAAAAGCTCCTTATTCAATTCAGTAAAATAACTTATATAGACGTTGGCCAATTACCCAAATTGCCACCGAATTAGCCACAAATCAGTTTGCTAATCTTCAGCCCGAAAATAGCCCAAAACCCGCTCAGACGTCTGTCGAACCTCCTGACAGACGTCTATCATCTTCCAGAGATTACTTGGGAAAAACCACTCAGCATAGACGTCTACCGGGAAGTGTCAGACGTCTGTTTGAGCTCTCGGGAAATCTATTCCCTGCAGACAGACGTCTGACATCCCCTATGACAGACGTCTGTCGCTCCAAACCACTTAAAACTGCACCTTCTTACTCATATCTCCTCCATACGAGCTCCGATTTGCGAATGGTCACCTCCGACTCGAAGCTATCTTCGTCCTCTTCAATCCAACATATATAGTATCGCATATCACAGATAGACAAATGGGATTCTAAAAATTATTCCTAACCAAAAAGTTACTCAAGATAAATGAAAGGGCTGAAAATGGAAATAGTTTAAGCAACTACCATATGATGTTAAAAAAAAATCTTGCCTAAATAAGATAATGCATAACATTTTCTAGTATTTATGTATACAGTCATAATGCACATAAAAATTACCAATCCTAAGCCATAGAATGTTACAATGGATGCATGCTTCCTGTTAGTATTAAAATAAAAAACTCAAATATAGTGTATACGTGTCAAAGATGAACATAAGTATTCTCTGGTTATGAAGCTAATCATGGTTAATTTAATTAGAATATCCATCATTTTGAGTTAATGGCATTACCTTGGGCCTAGAAATAATGTAAGCCTGAAAGGGTTATACGACTAACCCAATTCATATTTTGAACCCATAGACAATACACACCGTTTTCTTTAAAGAAATTGCATACTACACGGTAGCTACACAGAAATTGCCTAACCTAAAATAAAAAGAGCAAAAATATCAATATACTTTGCTCTAATATTAATTTTTGTACTTTATTCTCTAAACATAATTAAGCATATTATATCCGACAAATACAACACCATCTTTCATTTGAGGGAAATTAAATTGATTTATGTTAGTGTGCTAGTGGACCACCAGATCAAATTTATTGAAGATTAAAATACCTACATAACATAAATATTTAGACTATTAAGGCTTCAGCATAAAACTTGGTATAAAATATGCAGTCTCACTTAACACACTACTGTAACGTATTATGAGTCACTAATAGGGTGCTTACTATAGCATAAGTAACGTATTAGAGTATTGTACAATTTTAAGCATTAGTAGATATCTTTATAAAGTTTGGGTTTCTTCAAGGTCCTTTGTTGGATATGATTTCGACTATCTTAGAGATTGCATGAGACAAAAAAAAAAAAAAAAACCAGACTGATGATTATTGACAAAAGAACCAAACATGTATAAATTATAAATCAGATTATAGGCATGTGGACAACATGCATGTCAAATTTGAGGCAAACCATGATGCATCCCATTTTTTATAGTTACTTATGTATGTGTAATTTAAAAGCTAATTACTAGGAAAAACAACTTTAACAAACTTAAATCCTGTCAACTTCTTTATATAATTTGACCAAATCGTATAATTTTAGATGTTTTAGGAATAAAGAAACCATTTGTAGCAGCTATCTCAAAATCACTGCCAACATTAGCATGAAGATGAATAAGCTCCCGTGAACAAAGTTAAAAAAAACTACCGAAAAGGTTGATTTGACACAATTTTATATCATGATATTATCATGGACATAGTATTCATCCTTGGATAGCCATCTTCATCAAACCTACTTATATGAAAATAAAACTTCATTTGATAACTTACCAACACTCCTCAAACTCTCTAAAGAACAATTTGTTGCAAATAAATCATTATATATTGTAAACAAAGGTGGAAATATAACTATGAGTAACATAGTTTCCACAAAATCAGTACGGATATTAGCTACAATGGACCATTTAGTTATTTGCTGGTAATGGTGCGTGCAGGAAGGCACACACCTGTCTTATATTTGTAAAACGACTTGCAGGTAAAAAAATAAAATTAGGCCTTATATTTGGTAAGACAACAAACACGCAGAAGTAAGCTTTGTATTTTTAAACCATAAAAGAACATGCTCTTTTAACGAAAACATGTTCCCACGTGATAAATTAATCTATAAAATACATGAAGAACTAATCAAAAAACCCAACATGCCTTCAACCAACATGATAAAGGCTATAACATACATCAAAATAACATCCAGTTCAAATATATAGTTGAAGATCACAATAAATTTATTTCGCATGCTATGAAGAAGAAATAATATATCAAAATACCAAGTGGGCATACAAAAATAGAAGGAAGTACAATTTTTTTAGTTAAACGAAAGTAGTTTTGATTAACAATTCAAGGAGCATACCAAACTAAAATACTTAAAATTTCAAAATAAACATCATATCTTGTGTTATGTTTGGTAAATTTGAAGCTTGAAATGAAACAGCAAACCTTGTTTGGTGAGCATTCGCCAATGGATTAAAAGAAGGTCAGTTTTAAGAACGAACGCCCAAAAATTGCAGCTGTCCCAACATATTTACCCTGTAGTGTATAATTAGGGGATCGTTTACATATAAGACCAACACAGAAAGCATAGAAATAACCAAGTTTAGTAAAGGATTAAAAATGGAATCTTACAAACCAATATAACTTAGACTTTTTACCTCAAATGGAATAGAATTGAGTAGGTAATGGTAATCTGTATCAAATCATCAAACAGAAACATAGATTGTCACATAAAAATATATCGATGATGGACTGAATAACTAGAAGGGGAGGTATGGGAAAGAGAGGAATCAACGAACTTAGGGCGAAGAATAGCTGATGGAAAAATAAAACCTCGAGGGTTGGGTGCCAAGCTGAGGAATATCGTTTGTTGAATTAGACTGGTATGACATTAATATAAAATTAGGGTTAGGTTATACCAGGACGATGAGGAGTCAATATCCGGATGATGGAAGAATTAAAGCGGCAGTTATATGGTGTGACGATTGGGTGCATAAGTACACGTGGCAGACTCATATTGATTTCACGGGAGGAGGACTAAGAGATGAGCATTCTCAAGTGAACTTTAATAGTACAGTATAGATATATAATATCGAAAAACCCTATTTAGAAAATCTTAACGAGGCAAAATTTTCTTTTTGGAACATATATAGTTGCTTTAATGAAATTTCCAAAATACAAATTTCATATCAAAACACATTAGCCTTTCAAATTCCCATTTCCTAAAACTTTATACATATGGGGTTTCGACTCAAAGTGGCTCCACAACTTTCCATAAAACACCTCTTTATTACACTCTTGTTTAGGAACATAATTATTTCAAAAATCCTTTTACTTGGATTTTTCTGAAAACCTTTCCATTACAACAGAAGTCGAACTACTTCCTTAAAATACATGCGGAAAGTTCCAACATATGGGCCATACTATTCTTTTCAAAAGATAGGGTTTAGGTAGTAAAATGTTCCAATCCAAGTAATCTTTCACAGGTCAACACTCGAGTTCAAGTGCCCCTAAGAAAGCTCAATTTCCTTTTAACACCTGAGACGACTTATTATACTGATAGCTTGCCTAAGCTTCCAACTCATCCATTGATGATATATTCCAATAGCCAGGAAAGATTTCAATCAAAACCATGAAACTCAATTCTCGCTTACACCATGTTTTTTATCCAAAAATGCTACAAATTTAACATTTCTACAAATACAGATCCGAAAACCAATCTCTCTTTCTCTCCAAGAGATAATCTTCCAAGCACTTACTATTTGAAATATATGTAGCACAAAGAGAACTGAACCGATACTACCTAGATATGCACTAAGAATATCGACATGAATGATCCTTCGGTCACAAGAAGTCTCAAAAATTAGTTCATCGCATGACTTAGCCCAACCATTCCCTTCTTGCAGTCAAAATAGCCTCCAAAAATACTTAACAGATATTAGCCCGTAACTTTTCCCTATAAGTCCATATGTCATATTAAAGCTTATGACATATTTTAGGCTCGTAATTTACTCCCTTATTGTAAATCAATATCTCATATGAGGCCTAAACATGCCAACCTAATCCATACCCGTAAATGGCGCAAACATCAAGATTTTAGTTTCATCCCCAACTTACCATAGATAAACAGATAATCAAGCCGATCCCTACGGGGTTCAGAAACTACCACTGGGCCTAATTGCAAAACAATCATTAGTGTTATCATCACATCCTTTACCTACAAATATTAGAATCCCATATGAGGAACGTAACACCCCATGTATGACCATATTCTTAATGTGACAATAGGATATAGGGTATCATTGTGATGCAATATGAACCAACCCTTTTTCTATTGTAATCTTTCTTTAATTTCCTTCATGTACATTTCTTTATTTTAGGAAAACATTTCATGCATCTCGTTAGTTTGGTTAACGGAAAGATTAATGATCTATTTCCACAATGCACACCGATTTAGATTCGTAGATGCAAGCTATTTATTTTATTTTTAATGTGGACAAACTTACATATTTTATTCGATTAGTGTGCAATACAGTAAAAGTATATCTATTCCACCCTAATCCCCTTTTTCTTTCTTTTCTTACATCTACATTCTCAGTGGTTTTGTCATTAGGGAAATATATCAATTTTTCCCGTATTCAACTAACTTAATCCACTACAAATTTTAATGTCACCATAATGCATATAGTATTTTGGTATCATTTGGTAATCTAATATCATATGTGTATATACCCATATGGGTGACATTAACTAATGTGGTGTTACATTTGGTGGCATTAATGCATCATTGAAACTTTATTATATCCCAAAAATAGGGTTGTCACAATGACTATACAAAATAACCTTAAAAATCATGAAATTGACATGAAGATGAATCTATATGACAAGTTTCAAGATCCATGCTTACATCGGGGTGGATCATAATTGATCTCAATTCTTTAAGATTTGGATATCAGGGTTTTTGCAAGACTTTGTTCATGCGACAAGACTTTCGCAAAGAAATTTCCTAGAGATATTTGGTCGACTACACCTATAAATACAAGAAGAAATGTTCATTTTGATTATATTTTATTGCTTTTTTATGCTAAATTCATTGTACTCAATGGTCCCTATGGATCCGACTCTCTTGTAGTTCTAAAAACAAGTAAATAATCGATAATATCTTTTAATTGGACATAGTCTGCAAAACACAAAACCATCATTAACTTGCATGTAATTTTTCTAGCTCTAATTCCATTTAGTTCCTTTTGTTTATTTCTTGATTTTCTATCTACTAATTGTTTCTACAAATTTTATGTGCAAATGTGATTTCGTAGAGAGAGATTCTCATGCTCGTTAGAACCATATCTTCTTGTAGATTTCTTGAATCATTGTGATAGATTTAGTTTTCCTCTCATCTGATTTCTTTTATACATAGATTTGAAAGAAAAACTAAAGGAAGCTCACATCCATAACCCTTAGAAAAATATATAGTAACTCCTATACTACTTAGAATTAAGAGTACACTAGCGTTTAACTAATTTATCAAAATATTCATCCTATAAATGAAGACACTCTAAATTTTGTTGATGTCATCATCAAAGATGATTTTAATAGCCTAAATAAGGAGCTGTTACATAGCTATGAGCTGGGGAACCAATAGGTCCAAACTAAAATAAATTTGATAAACTAGTTGAATGCAACATAGGAATATTAGGAGAGAGCTGATTCCTATGAATTCATATTCTAGAAGCACTTCATCACCCAACCATTATCACAAAAGTAGGAAACAAATGACAGACGTGTACTAGGCAAGATGTTTTGGCAAAATCTCCGAACCAAACCCTCACGCCTAGGGTTTGGAGAAAGACTTAGAGATGTGGACTACTATTATGCCTTGTGATTGATCAAGGCATCAAGAATCAAGCGAATGCTACTGAATTACCTTAGAGAAATGATCATGGAACTATTCTCAAACGACCTTCCTAAAAATGTGAAGAACCAAGCCAATATGGCCCGACTCTTAGGCGTGATTCAGACTGAGCACACAAGGCGGATTATAACTATCATCATGTAGCAAATATCAAACACCATACCTTGCTCTATTGTAAGGCAGCTTGCTAGAAAAAATCATGGCCAATGTAATGATGACAGAGGAATCCCACAAAGGCTACTCATTTTATTGAAGGCACTCTACATTTGGAGTAGCCATAAAGATTTAGTATGCCAACCATAATGGAATATGTTAGGAAAATCTAACTACCAACATCGCATCATGAAGCATAAATAGCACGTGAATTCCTCAAGAAAGACATATGCAGTCAAGTGTAGATGTTTTCCCGCCTTTTTGGAAGGTGGGTTTACATGACAACCACAGAGGTCCATCCCTTAGTTTGAACAACTTCCAACGAAATTCATTAAACAACTTAAAATGCACATGGCTTGCCCTAAAGAAGTTATGTCCATATCATATATCTTCAAAGAAGTGGAAGAAACAAATGATTTCATTTAAAGATTTGATATTATTGTACCCAAAGTGAGAACCATAAGAAGGACATAATCAAAGGCGGATCCAAGAATTAACAAAGGGATTGGCCGATTTACAGTTTGTCAAATTTATATTTTGACATTGAGAAAATAACATTCCTGGATAATGATGACTATTTAAATTCAACATTTACATTTTGCCTAATTTACTTAAACAAATTTTACAGTAAAGCAAAAAGTAACATCATCTAATTTACTCAAACAAAGTGTACAGTGAAGCGAGGAGCAATGTCATCTAGCCCAAGTTTGCCTAATTTATTCAAAAAAATTACAGTAAAGCAATTAGCAATGTTGTCTAACCTAAGTTTTTGTAATTTACAACAAGGAGCAACAATCAATTTACAACAAGGCGGATATAGTAAACACCACCTGAATTTCTGCTAAAAAAACAAATATCAATTTAATTGCTTTGCCGTAGTGTTTCTACTCAACCACGCGTTGTCCTTTAGATCCAAAAACAAGCAATCGATTTTCTATGCATGAAGAAGAAGTTGATAAATTTGTGGTAAATCCTAAGCTTTGAAGTAGATGAATTTTTACTTGACAAAATTGGGATAAAAATTGACGCCTACCTGATTAATATAAATTCCTGAGAATTGGACACGGGCCTGCACATCTACACAAAGCAAGATCCCCCAATTCCACCAAAAAACTAAGGATGGAAGAAATTGAACTGAAATTTTCCAATTTCGAACAGAGAAATGTAGCCAGAAGCCTGCATCGTCACGGCAACATCATCAAAGCTGAACTTCGACGACCAAAACTTGGCTTGTGACTGTTTTCTCCTGCAATTCTTTTCTGACCAAACGCAGCCAGAAGCAAGCAAAATGATAAAAGGGGAAGATACGCGTTGTTGGAAATTGAAAACCAATTATATTTCTCCTACAATTCTTTTTTGACCCTGGGCTACAGCCCAGGCCCGCCCAGGGCTAGATCCGCCTTTGGATATAATTTTGATGGAGCATATTAGAATAGTACATCTGGACATAAATTTTGGTGAATGGTTTATGAGGGAGTCTTCCTCTACATTTGACCATTTTCACAATAAAGCGACCTAGTACCTAAAAAAGGAGGAGGTTGGATTGAATAGAAAGATAGTTGATGCAAGCCAATGTGCCAAATAAGCATAAAGTAATGTTGTGTTTAGAAAAATGGAGGGAGTTCCGAAACGTTGGATGCAAATATCCAAAAAAAAGGCAAAGAATAAAGGAATGGTGGTAACGGGAACCTTTATCAAGGATCGTATTCTAAGAAGCGACTGAGAATTCCTACATTTGATATTACATGCTAATGAATAATTTTGTGGACAATGTCTATTTGGCCACTTTCAATATAGTTTAGTATAAGAAATCAACTTTGAGATGGTAGATGAAGAAGGAGAAACAATCAGGAAAAACCTGTAGATTCCACAAATTCATGCTCATAATAAGGGTGATTCCGCACCTTCATGGCGTGACAGAGAACTTTATTAGAGAAAAGAGAATGCTATAGTTTATTTAAGACTCATAGGATGGCATGAATGGAAAATCTGACCCCAATCGATGTTAGGTTGCACTTAGAGCCATTGAAATCTGATGACCCAAAAGTGGAATTGTTATTGATACCATAGTTGGAGAAGCACATTGTTAGAGTTTGTTCCCTAGAGGAAATCCATTTGATGTGATTAAATAACATTATTGATGTTATATTTTGAATAAAAGATTCTATTATGTTATATTTACTGCGTAATATAAATATTAGCATAATAGAAGTCCTTAGAATAATAATAAAGAATTATATAGTTTCAAGTAAGTGACTTGAACATGAGATTATATAATATGATAAGTATTGTGATTCTTAAAAGTCTCTAGTCAAGTTTCATTGTAAATAAGAAAACACTAAAACATTGAGACTAGTTCGTTAATTGACTGATAATAATATTTCATTGATCATTAATATATTAGATATTAATGTCAATACATAAAGATGTGTTAGAGAGCAGTGTATTGGATTAGTTCATATGAGGATATGCTGTGTACAGGGACGAAGAAGAAGGATTTTGGCCTAATTAGGTACAAGGTAAATGTTCTAATTAGTTAATTTAACTTATTAAAGCAATCTCAGAACTTATAACATACGCAACTTTCTCATATGAGGTCAGAATTGGATGTTGTTTCTTCCTATGGGCTTGTACCGATGAGCTCTATGCCTTGGAGCTGATCTAGGCTGATTTGGTTGAGGTGTGTGATATTTTCTCTCACTAAACTGTAATTGTTTATACAGTATAGATTTGACGATTTAAATTGGTTTATAATCATAAAACATGATACTTAGGATAGTGCAACCTAGTAAATAATTAATAAAAATATTTAAAAGTGATTTAAGTAGTTTTACCCATTATGATCACATTTTACCTAGTTGTGCATTATTATGCACTCTATTTACCCGTTCACGAACTATTGTGCACTGTTTTGACCATATAGCTAGATTTAGACTTTTTTGGAATATATTTCACTTTTATTGCCATATATAGGTTCTATTTGATTTATAATCACTGTTATGGATGCTTGTATGCTAGTTCAGGAATTTGTTTTCCTATTGGATGCATTGTTGAATTATTTGCTTAGTTTAGCTTAAGCCATCGTTTGTAGGCGATCTAGTATTAGGAAAATCTCATTCATAAGAGTTTAGTGTTTATCAATCAAACGCATAAGTGAGTGTGTACTGATTGAGTGCACAAGGATGGTAACTCGAACAAATGAGGCAAATTCTCGATGAAGCTTCAAAGCACTTGGATGGATATGAGGACTTAGCAGCATTGGAACTCTACGATGGAGCAGCATTGGAGCTTGGAGATGGATTTGAAGATGGAGTGACACTGGAGCTTGTTGGCCAACCTGAAGGCGAAGGATAGACTTGGCGATGAGATGGATTTCGTAACGAATGTCTCCTTGGAGGTGTATTTAACCAACTTTGGTTAAATACGTAATTCGGTGGTCGCTATCAATTACTATGAAGTGGTCGATATTGATACTATTGGTGTTGACCATTTTGGTCAAATTGACATGGACGATGGTGTTATTTCGAGGATCTGGATATAAATACTCGTTCGATAAAGATCTTGATACGATGGCTCTTCGATCAGTGGCTTTAGCTTGAAACGGGGATATGGTGATTCTACTATTTCATCATTTGACGACATGACTCCATGATAGGGAGCGAGCGGCTGCAATGGATAACATTTTTAAGATCCAGAAAAGATGACATTAAGTCGTATTGAGTTAACAGTCAAGAGAGAGATGGGAGACACATAATGATATCCTATGACATATGATGACCGCCAGGTATAGTTCTCATATCGTTACGACCTCAGATGGGATCTTTTGGACAATCTAGTGATGGATTCTGCTATGGGGAACATGTGCAAAGGAGTTATCGATATTCATGATTTTGGTACACCATTGAGAGACGGGGAATATAAACGAATCAGAGGCAGGGCACTTTGTACTGATTCACTCGGACCCTAGAGCCAGGGTAGTGTGGACTGGGTAAGTCGGTTGACTATAGACTAGGGTAGTTGGTCCTAGCGAGAGTTGGGTGGAGACTAGGGCAGTTGGTTCCACCATAACCCTGATCGATTTGGTGATCAAGGTATTGAGTATCGTATACTTTACGCACTAAGTGAGGAGGGTTGATAGATGCTATGGTTGCCTACTTGTCTATTACTATTTACTGTTTAGACATATATCACACTCTTGTTGTATGATGTTTATCATAGTGTAGCACATACCAACTACTATGTGCTAACTCTGTGGATGTAGGGGAATGACATGTATGATTCTCCATGCCCTCCGTGTCGTATATACTCTTACGACTTTTGTAGTACTTTGAGATTTGTTTATCACTCGCACCAGACTTTTTTCTGGCCTAAGGTTTTATTTTCCTCTTATTACCTTCGGTGCCCACCAACGATGCTGATGAGTAGACCAGCTGATAAGTACATGTATTATTCGGAGCTGCGCAGGTGGATTCGTAGGAGCCGACAGTTTGCATATTATACTTGAATTATATCTATTTATTTTCACTGTGTTACACTGTGGAACATTGACAATTTTCTGTTAGAGACAATTTATCAGTTGGGTTTATTTATCCCATGTATAAACTCTATTACTATTCCCTATAACTGTATGAATTTGTATATTCCGATTATCTTGTTTATATAGTTATTGTTGTCTCATCTGTTTAATAACTATGATTTGATTGTTATGTGTTATTTAGTGCGCAGTGAGATATATGACAGGTTCTATGATTGTGTTTATGTTATGTTCTCTTCTTTCTCTTCTATTTCCTTCTATCCTATCTTCTTTCTTTTCTACTATTTATTTTCTATTGACGACCGCTTTACATCGATCAGGTGATTGTGTAGCGCAGAATTCACTAGTACGATATTGGTCTGTTGCATCGGTTATTTACCCCTATGTTGCATCAGTTCAACAGCCGATGCAAATGTAGACGATGCAACAGACCTACACTTTTTGCATCGGTTACGCAACCGATGCAAAAAGTATTTTTTTGCAGCTGCTACTATTAACAGCTGATGCAAAAAGGTTATATTTTGCATAAGTTATTACCAAGACCGATGCAAAAAAAAATGGTTTTTGGCTTATTTTTTCGCCTGTTGTACCCGCAACCGATGCAAAAGGTGATTTCTTGCATCGGTCATTAAAAACAACAGTTGTAGAAAGGCTGCATTTTGCATCTGTTAGTAATACTAATAAATGCAAAAACGTTTTTTGGTTTGAAATAAGTTTTCCCATTCGCATAAGTTGATACTAAAAAATGATGCAAAATATAAGTTCTTTGCATCTATTTTGTAAAAACCGATGCAATATATATATATATATATATATATATATATATATATATATATATATATGAAAACAAATATTACAGGTAGTTATATATTTATTTAAAATCAAATTGAATTATAAATATAAACTGAACATGATACCAAAATAAATTAGTTGAATATAAATTAAAATTAAAGATGATATACCGTCAATACAAATTCGAATGTAATTAACACTAAGAAATGGGCCCAGCCAGTAAAGACAATCAAAATATAACCAAGCTCTTATAATATTCAGTTCACCTTAAAAAAGAAAATAGAATCCAACAACAAAACAATTAATGTCTAACAATGGTCCAAAATGAGCAAATACTGACATAATTTCCTCGAAATTTCAACTTTAAGTCTGATACCAAGGAATATTCCTCTAGCAATTCTATGGATAATGGAGGCACTGCAATTCAAAATAATAATGCATCGGATGTATATTTCATAATTCATATGGCAAAGGGTAGTACTCAAAGACATGTTTGTGACTGATTGATGTAAGTGTAGAAGTCTACATTGATCGGTACTACTCTTCTTCCTTTACAATATATCATCGGTAATTCTAGAATCAACAATGATAAAGAATTTTTTAAATTAAAAAATATGAACAAAGAAAACGTAACATAAATGAAAGAAAAAGAGTGTCAAAATGTAGAAATAAACAATTCAATTGATTGAACATTAATTGCTTCATTCCATATTTGCATATAAATGGAAGAAACTGTATTTTGTAGGCTTTCATATTTTGTATATTAAGAAACTTCAATGTAAAGTAACTTTTTTAATATTAGAAACAAACTTTGATAAAATAAAGTTAAATTGATTGAACAATAAGTTAGGACTAATTTGGAATAATGTTAAACAAATATTAATCGTTCCAACTATGACTTTTGCATACACATAAAAAAATGCATCATTCAAATAGTATATCCTATCAATATAAAAAAGAATCACTTCTTTTAATACACTAATAAACTCACCATATTATAGCTTGTAGGAAGACTACATCCAATTATGCATGATATAAGTAGCTAAATTATCTCGAATCTCGTTCAGCTCTTGTTGGCTATAAAAAACATCTTGTATAAAGTACTACAATTAAGATTTATTGTTACAAAGAATAATCTTATAATTGTTTAACAGAAAATGCGAAGGGAAAAAGCTAAACTGGTACCTCATGTAAATCACTGCTTTGATGGTGGTTTTTTACTATATCATGCATAAACCTCATCACATGATATACGCAATCTGTTGATTTAGATTATTGAAGGCACTACAGCAATAGCACAAGATAATTTAATAGTTAGTATAAAATTAATTTATATCTCAAAAAGCATTCAAAAAAAATATTTGCTAAAAAATCACCTTAATAGTCCTCCATTTCAAGGTAGTTCCTTGAGATTTGCCACCATATGCCTTATACGTTTTAAAGGCCCTGCATATGCAAAAAAAAAAATAAAAAAAATTAACATGTTTTTTGGTTATAAGCCTTACACTAGTTGTCATATCATTAAATATCAAGAAGTTAACTACTATTAAGCTTCTTATTTTTCAAAGAGATATAATGTATTTAATAAACCTTTAATGTAATGTAAGTACTAAGTTAATCGGTTGACAATGTTCATAACCAAACATTACTACCATAAATTGATATTATCACATTTGCATCAACTAAAAAATATATCAAAAGGAAAATAAATACGTACATGTTAACTTGTGGTTTAATTTCCAGTCTAGTATTGCGTTTGGCCTGAGGATCTAAAACATAAACTTCATTTTTTCTATATGAAAAGCAAGCAACAGACAATGCTTCCAACAATATAACAGTTACAAATGTTAAAGTCGACATCAAATTTGTAAACAAGCTTTTGAAAGTTTAATGTTCATCCCTTCATAGTATGGAGCCAAGAGTAAGCTTTTAGACTGTGATGCATGCCATGTATTTGAGATATACGTACTTGTTGCGTCTGGATATTTCCGCACTTGAGATAGCTTATAGGACACATAAATCCAATAGTCTCCACTTTGATGTCACTGCACATACTATTTAACCACCTGCATATTATGTGAACATATAACCATTATTATTAAGCATGTTAACAAGTTCATAATTATTCTTGTAAGCTTATTGCTATCTCAAATGAAAGAGGACATGAAAGTAAATCTTGTAGTTATATATACACACATCTACACACTCACATGATGTAAATCTGCAACCGTGATCCATTCGACCATGCCATGCTAAGGAATTGGACAATGTCATTCATAACAATATGGATTTTGAAGTCCTCATAGTACGTAAGAAAATATTTATCTACATGAATTACAATGATGATATTATCATGGATTAATCTTGAATAATCAAGTCATGAAGATATCTGCAGCCATCAGTTAAATCTTTGAGGATCTCTTCATCCACAATCATATTACGACTTGCGGATTCCTTTGTCACCGTATTCATGACATTTTCATTATTATTTATGATCTTAGCACCACACTCTTCTACATTGTCTTTTCCCATAATAGGTGTAGCCTATACAAAAAAACTTGTAGGTTGCATGATCACGTGAAAGTTATCATATATACAACATGTGATAATATTAAAACTCAATAAACAAAATACCAAAAGTTTTTTTTTTTACCATGTCATCATCTCCTGAAAGCACAAGACTTTTAGGCCATTGTAAAAAACTACTAATTGCTTCTCCAATCGTGTTATGATATGTATTTGGAACTGGAAGTGGAATTCCTCTATGAATAGACTCCACCTCATCAATCCCCACATTTACATGATCAGTCAACATTTGTTGATTACGGCATTGATCTCTAGGTTTAGAAGCTGGATGCACCATGCCACGACCCACTACGACAATTTTAGAATCAAAATTCATAGTTAAACGACATCTAGTAGGTTTCTGAAATGGCAAGTAAAAAAACAATTCTTAATAACACTTGTCAAATGAATAAAATTATATATGTTAACAAAATTAAAATTTTGAATTTGTTTACCACCAAGTTTGCATAAAGATCACTCTGATCTTGAGTTTTGCATGCAGTTTGAAATTTGTCCGATTGTAATGATTGACAAGTGCTACGAAGACCAACTGATGGTATGTTGTTGATTATCATATCATTAGGCATTTGCGTACCATCTTATTCAGAATGTTTGCAATCTTCTGCTCAATCATCATATCTACCATAGACTCGAATCTTTGTCTCACTTTAGTTTCTATTTACTGAGTAATCAGTTGTAGCTCATCTACTGATATCACACCACTCGGACCTTTACTTCTGTCTACCTTCCCAAATACGTCTTTGATGCCAACTGTCCCACCAATTCCTTTAACTCGACCCAGATGCTCTCTTTTTTCAAGAGCACGAGCTAAGGCATCATCATGCCTATTTGAAACCCATGTTTCTTCGATGGCCTTTTCTCTCCAATCATTATGTCAATAAAAATACAATTTATCAATAGTTTATTGTTATGTTTTGCAAGAGATTAACCAAATGAGATAAAAGGCATAAAAACTAATCATACCACTTTATTTGCAACTAACTTAGTTTTCTCATTGGGGATTTATAATTTTCATGTAGTCCTTTTTTTGATCTAGCCAAAATCCAGTCGATACTACGATCCAAAAATGATCCATTGGATAATGTGGTCGATGAATTATAACCTTCGGCAATCCATTTAGCATTCTTCCCTGCATATCCAACTTGCCCAAGATAGTGAGTGTAACAACCCGTGTTTTTATAACGTGTAATAACTATAAATCAGGGCAGAATTAATTTTTAAAATAAGAACCTAGGGAAACGGGTTATGCCAATGCGTTCGTCTCGAAATTCTGCTTGGAAACGAGTCTGAGTTTTCGAAAATCGGAGCCCGTATGACCAATTAATGGCCTTTCGAATTTTTCAAGTTCAAAACAGTTCAATTTGAAATTCAAACCTCAGAATGGACAGGGCGGGAAATTTCCCGCCCAGGACCAGGTCGACCTGGGGGTCGACTATGTAGTCGACCTGCCCAGGACTAGGTCGACCTGAGGGTCGACATGGTGCCCGAGCCCATTTTTGAAGCTGGATTCACTTTGATGTTTCTGGCCTCGTTTCTGTCCACATTCGTTGACCTGACCCTATAAATACTGCCCCTAACACTAGTCTCTCTACACAAAATTCTTTCTGACCTTATGCTGCTCTAATTCTGGTTGAAAAGTTAGAGAGACTACTTCTTCTACGTCGAAGCTACGTTGCTAATTTGGGGATTTCTGTTAGGACTTGACTAAGCATATAAAGATTCAACATCGACTCTCTTTTTCTAATTCTCGAACCACGATCTGTAAGCCCCAGTTATTTTTAGATTTAAACTGTAAATGTAATATGAATATGATGTAAATTGAAATTGGACCTATGTATGATGACTGTTTTACATTCATTCTTGTTCATCTTGGATCTTGACTCTTGGATATTACTATGACATTGATTTGGGGCCTATTCATGTTGTAAATCAAAAATAAAACCCCTCATATTATCATGTTGAATCTACTATTAGTCACAAGTTTATGACTATCACCTTATGTCAATCGTTACCATGATTATGCTATCACCTTATGTCAATCGTTACCATGACTATACTATCACCTTATGACAACTGTTATCTTGACTAGTACCTTATTTTGTTAGATTTGAAATCTTTATGTTTTAGGCCAATATTCCATATGTCAGTAATGTTATATCATTTATCCCATGTTATATCGTGCTATGCTAGTAATCACTTTTGCCACCTTATACCCGTCCCTTTTTATGTTATTCCCTAATTAGATTTATTTTTATCGATTCGAGCCTACGTGCGATGGGAATACGATTGGGTAGACTAGGTAAAACATGAATTGACTTTGAACTTTAAACATGAACGTTATTATAACTTGAATCTGGATATGGACATGAACTTGACACGATTTGACATGAAACATGACATGAAAACTCGACATGAATTTTTACATGAAAACTTGGAATGTGGGCATGACAATTAGATAAACTTGAAAATGGCCAACTCGAGGTTGGGTTGAGTTTGCAGTGTAAATCTGCTTGGAACCGCCCGACAAATCCAGTGCTGCAAACAATAGGATCCAATGTGGGTAGTTGGTCATATCGCACGTAAAACCCGAGGTTAGACTATGTTGTGGTGTAAATCTGCCCGGAATCGCCCGGCAAATCCAATAACCACAACAGTTAGTCTAATGTGAGAGGTTTAGGTGCACTAATGAATTAATGCCACATGATAGGGTTAAGTCATGAACCACTTGAATATACTTAACCAACTTGACACGATGATTTGATAGGGTTAAGTCATGAATCGCTTGAACACACTTAACCAACTTGATACATGATTTGGATAGGGTTAAGTCACGAATTTAAATGACAACACTTAACCCATTAGAAACCCTAGTTGCGCGGTCCTTTTCAGCAGTAACCCACTTAGATGTATCACGATACCCTGGAACTAGGCAGGATGGGGCACGATTACTGGGCTGATTGTAAGCGACCAAAACGACAGCTGAGTAGGTGCGCCATTGTAGGTTCAGGCGGACTATAGTCGTGCACGTAGTCCGGAGTTGAAAAAGCAGGCATTGGGCACCCGTAGATTTACACTGTGCGTGCTTGATTCGTGTCGGTGGTTGGCACTATAGGACTTGATACACCCTATGGTGGACCTAGCACAGGTAACTACATTTCTGGATAGGGCCGTATGACACAGACACATGATGAGCTAGGACTTGTAGGGAGCCGATCGATTAGTAGATCGTACCGTAGGACCCCGTAATGGGTCCCTTCATGATACTGGGCCAAGGGATCATTTCATGATTAATACTTGACATGGGTAGAACATTAGTACAGTCGGTGCAGCGAACCTTGAATATGTGATGCTAGACTTGACTTATCTTGTTATCTTGATTATCCTACCAGTTCTGTTATCATCCTTATGTTTGATTCCAGTTTTCACATATCATGTTACCTTTACTAGTTTTCATACTGAAAGTCACTAGGGCTTACCAGTCTTTATGACTGACCCTTTTTCTTTCGCCTCTTTTTCTTTCGTTCCCCCCTCCCTAGGTTATCAGGGAGGAAACACTAGCTCTTAGCTTGGATTTAGCTTGCTTTCTGACAGCTTATGTACGGTTTGGTTTTGGGCTACGCTATGGCTGCTTCTGCTATATGGGGAATAATCTACTTTTGTTATCTTAAATTTATGCTTCTTTATTTGGAACTTGATGTAATGGAATAATTTGTATCTTGGATATATGAGCTTTTGACTCCTTTCTTGAAAATAATAAGAAGTTGGTTTTTAATTTCTACTGCTGCTTTATTTATGTTCTGCCTTGTGATATCTCTGTACATGTTTACCTGGATAATACTCCACCAAAACTAGTGCATTCCCTTTGTGAGTGACCCTAGCGGAGGTGGGGTGTTACATTTGGTATCAGAACAGAAGGTTACCAGGCTGGGCAAAAAGTTTTAAAAAACCTTCTGAAACTATTTTCAAAACCATTTATAAAGAAGCATTTTTCATGAAAAGTTTTATGTTTAAAAAGGTTATTCCCCAAAAAGCCATTAGCACTTTCCTTTGTTTCCTCATTTGAACCTTTTCTTTTCGTTTTTCAGCATGGTTGATCTTAACCTGCCTGAGGGAATACCCGTGCCTTGATGGTTCCGAAGGTACTTAGAAGCCAGGGCCAACGACACGGGCACGGCAGACATCCCTCCTCCTCCCCCCCAGTGGCTGCGGTTCCTCCTCCTCCTGGTACCGCCTTTGCCAAAATATGCAAAGACTTTAAAGCAATGGGCGGCAAGAACATCGTTGGAACTGAAACCTTTGTTGAGGAACGAAATTGGCTAAAGGAAACGGAAGACTTGTTCATTATCTTTGATATGGAGGACCATAGGAAAGTTCAGTTAGCAACATGGTTGTTGAAAGAGGAAGCTGCATTTTGGTGGGAAGTCACCAACGCTACCAGGCCAGTTGAGACTTGGGCAGATTTTAGAGAGAGATTTGGGCTTAAATTCTTGTCGTCAGCAGAAGAGAACCTTCAGATGGAGAGGTTCCTAGCACTCAAGCAAGGGGACATGTCTGTTAGGGAGTACGTGAATAAGTTTGATCATCTTGCTCGGTTCGGTTTGGATTTGGTCAACACAGCCCAGAAAAAGGCTGTATGCTTTGCTCGAGGATTGAACGAGCCACTACATAGCTTGGCCCTAACTCATATACCCATGGGGGCGACCTTTGAAAGCTTGGTGGATATGGCTCTACTTTATGAGGAAGACAAGAATAGAAAGAAGGAGGTTAAGCCTAATGAGACTCAGAATAAGAAGGCTGACTTCAAGAAGGGAAATAACAAGAGCAACAACAAACCACATGAGACGAGGAAGTGCAACTTCTGTGGTATTACTGGACATCTAGCTAAAGACTGTAGAAAGAAGAAGAGGAAGTTGGGTGAATGCTTTCATTGTGGAGATACTGGACACATCAGCAAGGATTGCCCTAAGAAGCAAGGGCAGGGGCAGACCTAGCGAGCAGGACCTTCTGGAGGGCAGTTGCATGCTCTCGACACCACTCCAGCTCCTGACCGAGGTAGTAATATTTCCATAGAAAGCCTTGTTTACATTTCTGACTTTCCTGTTCGAACCTTATTTGACTCTGGCGCATCACATACTTTTATTTCTTCTGATATTGTTGAAAACCTACACCTAAGTACTAGTCTGGTTGAGAATCCCGTTATAGTAACAAATCCAATTGGGGGCTCCGCCCATTTATCTATGATGTGTATGGATTTGAGGATCTCTATCTTAAGCGTAGAATTCACGTGTAATGCTTATGTTCTCGGATTTATGGGATACGGTTTGATCCTAGGTATGGATTGGCTGTCCAATTATGGAGCCATTCTTGATTATGAACAAAGGGTAGTGAGGCTCATGACTCGCCTCGGCAATACCCTTGAAATTTCTTGTAACCCTAAGGGTCCGGCATGTTGTGTTATCTTGAATACCTTGACTCGTCCGACGATAATTTGCAATCTGTAAGAGTGGTCCGAGAATATCCAGATTTCTTTGATAAAGTGAGGGGGTTACCTCCTAAACGCGAGATAGACTTCTGAATTTATCTTGTTGATAATGCCAAGCTAGTTTCATTGCCCGTTAGGCACATGGCCCCGCGAGAAAGAAGAAAGCTCAGTAAACAAGTTAATGAGTTGCTTGAGAAAATTTTTATAAGGCGAAGCATTTCTGAATGGGGTGCTCCGGTGGTATTCGCTACTAAGGCGGATGGACCGCTTCGTCTATGCGAAGATTATCGTGAGTTAAACAAGCTGACGAAGAAGAATAGGCACCCACTACCAAGAATCGATGATCTGTTTGACTAGCTTGTGGGAGCATCTGTTTTCTCTCAACTCTATCTAGCCACAGGATTCCATCAGCTTAGAGTGGCTGAGGATAGCATTGACAAAACTGCGTTTAGGACTCAAGATGGGTTCTTCGAATGGCTCGTCATGCCGTTTGGATTAACGAATGCACCCGCGTACTTTGTAGATTTGATGAGTAGGGTGTTTAAGGAGTTCCTTAACAAGTTTATGGTAGTTTTCGTGGATGATATTTTGATCTTCTCAAAAGATGAAGAAGAGCATGCTAGACATCTCAAGGAAGTCATGGAAACACTTAGGGCACACCAGTTAAAGGCTAAGTTCTCCAAATGCCATTTTTGGAGGAAGGAAGTTTGATTCCTTGGACATGTAGTTTCTAAGCAAGGCATAGCCGTGGACCCCGCAAAGGTAGTTGCGGTACAGGACTGGAAAATTACTAAGAATGCAACGGAGGTGAGGAGCTTTCTCGGTTTGGCGGGCTACTACAGGAAGTTAATTAAGGACTTCGCTAAGATTTCAGCCCCTCTTACTAAGTTAACAAAGAAGAACCTACCTTTTGCATGGGACATAGAATGTGACGCTGCTTTTCAGAGACTTA
Source organism: Allium sativum (assembly GCA_030737875.1). NCBI lineage: Eukaryota > Viridiplantae > Streptophyta > Magnoliopsida > Asparagales > Amaryllidaceae > Allium > Allium sativum. The sequence continues at coordinate 749,246,986 of CM060913.1, forward strand.
AGAGAGCCCTCACCACAGCCCCAGTTTTGGCATTACCCGATGGAGTAAGATATTTACTGTGTACACAGATGCGTGCGGCACGGGGTTAGGCTCTGTCCTAATGCAAGAAGGAAGAGTAATATGCTACAGGGGCAGACAACTTAAAGTTCATGAGAAAAACTATCCCACGCATGACTTGGAGTTGGCCGCGATTGTTTTTGCACTTAAAGCTTGGCGCCATTATCTTCTAGGGGAGAGGTTCGAGCTGTATACCGACCACAAATCGCTTAAGTACCTCTTCTCATAGAAAGACTTGAATCTGAGGCAACAACGGTGGATGGAGTTCTTGGCATCATATGACTTCGATATAGCTTATACCCCTGGCAAGGGTAATGTGGTGGCGGACGCGCTAAGTAGAAAAAGGTTGACGTTGAGCCCCTTGTTTGTTGAAAGGAAAAGCCTTGAGTTTATAGCAAACTTTGATTTTACACCTGCTGTTGAGTCATTGACTGCTACGTTTGCATCTCTTGAGTTAAGACCTACACTTCTAGATCAAGTAGGGACTTCACAGAAGGAAGACCCATAGATAGTCAAAATCATGGACAAGCTGATTAGGGGTGAGACGTCGAGTCACCTTAGTAGGTATGCCGTAGATGACAAGGGATGGCTAAGGCGCGATGGGAGGCTATGTGTCCCACAAGTGGGAGACCTAGTAAGGAAAGTTCTTGAAGAGGCGCATCACTCGAAGATGACTATACATCCCGGAGGGGATAAGATGTACAGGGATATGAAACGCATTTTCTTCTGGTTTGGAATGAAAAAGGACGTGGCAGAGTTCGTCTCGAAGTGCATGGTGTGCCAACAAGTAAAGGCCGAGTCGAAGAAGCCTGGTGGGCTATTACATCCTTTGGAGGTCCCGCAATGGAAATGGGAGAGTATCTCGATGGATTTCGTGGATGGACTGCCTAGGTCAAGGAAGGGAAATACTAGCATATGGGTCATAGTTGATAGACTCACGAAAAGTGCTCACTTCATTCCATTGAAAAGCAAGAGGACCGCATCAGGGCTAGCGTCTATTTACCTTCGAGAGATAGTACGATTGCATGGAGTTCCTTCTAGTATAGTTAGTGATCGTGACCCGATTTTCACTAGCCAGTTCTGGAAAAGTCTGCAAGAAGCAATGGGAACACGACTGAATTTAAGCATGGCCTATCACCCACAGACGGATGGACAAACCGGAAGGGTAAATAGGGTACTAGAAGATCTCCTGAGGCTATGCATTCTTGACTTTGGTGGCACTTGGGAAGACCATCTTCCTCTCGTGGAGTTTGCATATAACAATAGTTACCAAGCTAGCATCGGAATGGCACCGTTCGAAGCCCTGTATGGAAGACCGTGAAAATCACCAACTTGTTGGTGGGAGACGACAGACAGACTTATACTTGGGCCCGACATGATAAGAGACACTTTTGAGAAGATTGAGTTGATATGAAGACGGATGAAAACGGCCCAAGATAGACAGAAATCTTATGCGGACCAGAGAAGGACAGACCTAGAGTTCGAAGTCGGAGATATGGTCTTTGTAAAAGTTTCTCCGTTATGCAATGTAGTTCGTTTTGGAGCAGTTGGAAAGCTAGCACCAAGGTTCGTAGGACCGTTCCCCATCACTGAGAGGATTGGATGAATGGCCTATAAGGTAGACTTACACGAGAAGCTGACTGGGGTGCACAATGTCTTTCACGTCTCGCATATCCGGAAGTGCTTGCATGAGTCAGCTGAAGTGGTTGAGCCAAGCATCCTTGAAGACATAGAAGTGGAAAAAGAAGCAACATTGAGGCAAGTTCCGATTCGTATCTTAGGAACGGAGATTAAGAAGCTAAGGAATCGAGAAGTCAAGTTGGTTAAAGTGCAGTGGAGTGAAGCCCAAGAAGACCCAACTTGGGAAACCGAAGAGAAGATACGCACGCTTTACCCAATTCTTTTTGAGGGTACGTTCTCAATCTCTTTTTCCTATAAACTTGAAAACTTTTTTGTATCATGCTTCTACTATCTACGTTTGTCTTGTTATCTTCTCGATCTTATCTTGAGAACCTTAGGTAGAACTATATGGATGTAAACATGTGATTGAAACATGTTATGGTTGATGTTTGCAAATGGTTGCAAGTGGTTGCAAGTGGTTGCAAGTGGATGCTAGTGGATGCATGACACACATTAGGCACTAGATCGGCTCAGTCACATTTTCATGTTGCATATGCATGAGTGCTTATACTTGTACATGGATGGAACTTGTTATGCTATCACTTGGATATTGCATATGGATGAATGTTTGTGCACTCATGTAGAGATTATAAACTATGTTAGGAATTTGCATACATGTTGGATTCATGACACTAACATATTTTGCATTAAGGAGGTTTACTGAATCAGTAACCGCCTGATCTTTTGCATTAGATAAGTACATATACACACACTTTCTGCATGTGTTCATATAGCACTAGAAATCATTTAAGGACAATGGTTGCCTGTGGATGATGCTTTGAGTAGATGGATGATGGATGGTAGGACACATCCTCACTAACTTAGAGATTTCGGGGACGAAATCCTTTAAGGGGGGAGAATGTAACAACCCGTGTTTTTATAACGTGTAATAACTATAAATCAAGGCAGAATTAATTTTAAAAATAAGAATATAGGGAAACGGGTTACGCCAATGCGTTCATCTCGAAATTCTGCTTGGAAACGAGTCCGAGTTTTCGAAAATCGGAGCCCGTATGACCAAGTTATGGCCTTTCGAAGTTTTCAAGTTCAAAACAGTTCAATTCGAAATTCGAAATTCAAACCTCAGAATGGACTGGGCGGGAAATTCCCCCCCCCCGGACCAGGTCGACCTGGGGGTCGACTATGTAGTCGACCTGCCCAGGACCAGGTCGACCATAGTGTCGACCTGGTGCCCGAGCCCATTTTTGAAGCTGGATTCACTTTGATGTTTCTAGCCTCGTTTCTGTCCACATTCATTGACCTGACCCTATAAATACAGCCCCTAACACTAGTCTCTCTACACAAAATTCTTTCTGACCTTATGCTGCTCTAATTCTGGTTGAAAAGTTAGAGAGACTACTTCTTCTACGTCGAAGCTACATTGCTGATTTGGGGATTTATGTTAGGACTTGACTAAGCATATAAAGATTCAACATTGACTCTCTTTTTCTAATTCTCGAACCACGATCTGTAAGCCCCAGTTATTTTTAGATTTAAACTGTAAATGTAATATGAATATGATGTAAATTGAAATTGGACCTATGTATGATGACTGTTTTACATTCATTCTTGTTCATCTTGGATTTTGACTCTTGGATATTACTATGACATTGATTTGGGGCCTATTCATATTGTAAATCAAAAATAAAACCCCTCATATTATCATGTTGAATCTGCTATTAGTCACAAGTTTATGACTATCACCTTATGTCAGTCGTTACCATGATTATGCTATCACCTTATGTCAATCGTTACCATGACTATACTATCACCTTATGACAACTGTTATCTTGACTAGTACCTTATTTTGTTAGATTTGAAATCTTTATGTTTTAGGCCAATATTCCATATGCCAGTAATGTTATATCATTTATCCCAAGTTATACCGTGCTATGCTAGTAATCACTTTTGCCACCTTATACTCGTCCTTTTTTATGTTATTGCCTAATTAGATTTATTTGTATCGATTCGAGCCTACGTGCGATGGGAATACGATTGGATAGACTAGGTAAAACATGAATTGACTTTGAACTTTAAACATGAACGTTATTATAACTTGAATCTGGAGGACATGAACTTGACACGATTTGACATGAAACATGACATGAAAACTCGACATGAATTTTCACATGAAAACTTGAATGTGGGCATGACAATTAGATAAACTTGAAAATGGCCAACTCGAGGTTGGGTTGAGTTTGCAGTGTAAATCTGCCCGGAATCGCCCGGCAAATCCAGTGGTTGCAAACAATAGGATCCAATGTGGGTAGTTGGTCATATCGCACGTAAAACCCGAGGTTAGACTATGTTGTGGTGTAAATCTGCCCGGAACCGCCCAGCAAATCCAATAACCACAACAGTTAGTCTAATGTGAGAGGTTGAGGTGCACTAATGAATTAATGCCACATGATAGGGTTAAGTCATGAACCACTTGAATATACTTAACCAACTTGACATGATGATTTGATAGGGTTAAGTCATGGACCGCTTGAACACACTTAACCAACTTGATACATGATTTGGATAGGGTTAATTCACGAATTTGAATGACAACACTTAATCCATTAGAAACCCTAGTTGCATGGTCCTTTTCAGCAGTATAACCCACTTAGATGTATCACAATACCCTGGAACTAGGCAGGGTGGGGCACAATTACTGGGCTGATTGTAAGCGACCAGAACGACGGCTGAGTAGGTGCGCCATTGTAGGTTCAGGCGGACTATGGTCGTGCACGTAGTCCGGAGTTGAAAAAGCAGACATTGGGCACCCGTAGATTTACACTGTGCGTGCTTGATTCGTGTCGGTGGTTGGCACTATAGGACTTGATACACCCTATGGTGGACGTAGCACAGGTAACTACATTTCTGGATAGGGCCGTATGACACAGACACATGACGAGCTAGGACTTGTAGGGAGCCGATCGATTAGTAGATCGTACCGTAGGACCCAGTAATGGGTCCCTTCATGATACCGGGCCAAGGGATCATTTCATGATTAATACTTGACATGGGTAGAACACTAGTACAGTTGGTGCAGCGAACCTTGAATATGCGATGCTAGACTTGACTTATCTTGTTATCTTGATTATCCTACCAGTTCTGTTATCATCCTTATGTTTAATTCCAGTTTTCACATATCATGTTACCTTTACTATTTTCATACTGAAAGTCACTAGGGCTTACCAGTCTTTATGACTGACCCTTTTTCTTTCGCCTCTTTTTCTTTCGTTCCCCCCCAGGTTCTCAGGGAGGAAACACTAGCTCTTAGCTTGGATTTAGCTTGCTTTCTGACAGCTCATGTACGGTTTGGTCTTGGGCTATGCTATGGCTGCTTCTGCTATTTATGGGGAATAATCTACTTTTGTTATCTTAAGTTTATGCTTCTTTATTTGGAACTTGATGTAATGGAATAATTTGTATCTTGGATATATGAGCTTTTGACTCCTTTCTTGAAAATAATAAGAAGTTGGTTTTTAATTTCTACCGCTGCTTTATTTATGTTCTGCCTTGTGATATCTCTGTGCATGTTTACCTAGATAATACTCCACCAAAACTAGTGCATTCCCTTTGTGAGTGATCCTAGCGGAGGTGGGGTGTTATAGTGAGGATGCTCATTGCGTGCCTGACTCTTCTTAGCCTTCTCACTTTTTTGTTGTTTAATAACAAAATTACATTTTTTAAAATGGGATTAATAGCAACACCCTCATCTCGTATACATATCTACTGAGTGGTTAACAACACATTATTCATTTCTTTCGAATTTGGAAATTTTACACTTGAACTAAGCTCTGTCTTATTACCAAAATCACATTTTGCCCAAGTTGGTGCCTTTAACTGCAAAATACCAATACTTTCTCCAATTTTTGTAGAAACTTCATCATTTTTAGTAGATTAGTTAATGGATACAGCACTAGCACTTTACCATATATAGTATTTCTATTACCTTTTTAACCATATTATTTTTCAAGTAAAACGAGGACAAATGCATCTAGATGTTACAATAATCCATATATAATGTGGAAACCTCAGATGAAATATTTAAAATATCACATTATGCTTCTAAGATTCTGAAGTTGCTTTCACAACTACTTAAAAAATGGTAGATAATGAAAAATTGCTTAACAAATATCCAGAAGAAAAATGGTAAATAATGAAATATTGCTTAAAGAATATGTATCTTAAATTCCTCGCTTTCAAAGTTCTTCTTAAATACTTCCCACTGTGCCTGTGTAATACCATCGTAAAATTCATATGGCTCTTTATGGTACTCTAGAAGTTTTCTTGTCTTTGTAATCCAACCACCAACCAATCTTGTTTTGAAATCCTTCCATCGTCCACAAACATTTTTTAACACAATCTATTTCATATGCTCATCGATGTGGTATTCCGTTTGAAATAATAAATAATAATTACATAAAATTACCGATCTTTTAAAATAAAGACAAATCACATAAAAGAACTAATTATACATTTAACGTACTAAGTGAGCAAATGAATTTTTACAACCTTAACATCATCCCATATAATATTCTTAAGCCCTTGACTAATGGCATCCCAATTCTTAATGTTGATATCAATTTTTTCTCTAGCTGTTTCACCTACATAAGCCTTAAAGGATTTCGCCCACTTTCCAATGGGTTTGCCGTTATCACTCCACTCGATGTATTTTGGTTCTTGCGTTCTATATTTTTTTCCTCGTTGTTGGACCTCTTCGCCTCTTCTTAGACAACAATTGCGATGTAGGAGAATTATACTCTTCATATGTTTCATTTTGTCTACGTTCTTCTACATCCATTATTCCTGCATGAGTAGTATAATCATTATTTTATAAATGCTGCTAAAGGTATACACATAAATATAGCTACATGCTCGACAATAAAGTTAATTGTCTTAATTAAAAGCAATAGACATGAACTGAATAGTCTCTCTTTATTTTGTGTTTCATAGCAAATAATAAAATTTCCAGTTCTGTTCTTCTCAGTTAAGTTATCTTGTAAAGATCAAGAGTCATGCATTCTCTACAAAAGACTCATTCTGTCGTGCCTTATACATTCATGCTTAAGCGGACACCTGTATGAATGAAAACAGTACAACAGTCAAAAGGCTTTTTGTAGTACTATTGTATCATGAGAACAAAGTTAAACTAAGGTTCAGTGCATGTGCATGTGATAATGTAAAGAGCACTGCTAAGCTTTTATCGGGACTATAATAACTCTAAATGTTCCCCATAGCGCCCACAAAAATCAGAATGATCTTTTGAGAGGTATATACAATAGTGTATGCATATCTAGCTAGCTTTATGATGAATAAAGAAGTTGCGTCCAATGAATCCACCACAGTAAGCAATATATAACTTAGATTACAGTATCTGCATTCCTTCATTTTTGCTGCATATCATATCCATGTTATTATTATTTATTTAATAATAATACCACCTTGTCTAATATTCCATTTTTTTAAGTAATTATTTTTCGTTGGATGATTCTCAATGCACTGGTGTGAACATGGGTATGCATGAGTGAAGCAAGTAGGTGATCAGCACGAGGACAAAGTAATAAAATAGAAATAGTTTTCAAATCCCAAATTTTATAAAGTTAAAGATATATAAGTTCCAGGGTCCATTTTGGTTTAACTTAAACAAGCTTGTCTGTGTGTTTTCTAAAAAAAATGGAAAAACAAAAACAAAATTAGTAGGTTTTTTATTCTTTAAAAAACAAGAAACAACGAACAGAAAAAAATTCATACGTCACTTTGATTAAGAACAAGTTTTCATTTGGTTTGTGTAATATTATTGTCGTCTGACTTACTATTACATGGTAACAACGGACACACAAAAGATGCACCAAAAACTAAAACTAATGTGAGTTTGTAATGCTTTCAGGAATCCAACAAACTAAAACTAATGCCAGTCTGTAAAACTAAAACTAATGTAACAAACTGAAACTAATGCAAGTCTGTAAAACTAAAACTAATGCAAGTCTGTAAAACTAAAACTAATGCTGCCCAACAAGAATCCATCAAACTGAAACCAAAACCAACATCCGGTCAAGCTTTAAGGAATAAGATGTCTAGAGCTCAAGATGGGATTTTGAAGTATATGCTAAAACTAATGCAAGTCTGTAATGCTCATGGCTTTGTATACGATATGTTACATGAGAAAGCAAAACCAGTAAGCGATGGCGGAAGGAGAAGGTGAACTTTGATAAGAATGGGCCTGCTGCACTAGCAAAATACGAAGCAGACAATTTTGCTACTGAAAATGAAAAAAGTAATAGTGGCAAAAATATGTTTACTCTTATGGATCTTCAAGATGCTACACTAGGATCTTTACTCTCCTCTTTAATGCAAAATTGTAAACCTCCATAGCGTAAGTTTCCTCTTGAAAAGGGGGTTTCACCTCCTTCGTGGCCTATAGGGAATGAACAATGGTGGCTGCTACTACTGCTAAATCTAAGGAAAAACCAAAGAGAATAAGAACCCGCGGTAGTTTGTTAATTGCTAATAGAGAAGCTTTCCTGACATGAATATCACAGATACAACAGTAATGAACTACCAAGAACATATCATTTCTTTTTTTGAAAATAACTCAACAATTATATAGACATGAAAAAAAAAATTCACGCATATACAAACCAACAATTACATAGAAAATAACCATGTTTTTTTAAAGTTACATGAAGGGAAAAAATGCGTTTAAACCACTGTTAATTTTCATAGCTAACTTAAATGTATTGTACACCATATTATTAAAATGCTACGAGTAAAATAGCTTAAAAATAAATTCCGTATATTTTCAATATTAATGTAACTATAGAATAAAAGAAATTATAAAGCATTTTATATCTGAATATGTTCATCACTAATTTCGAGCAATTTGACTACGAATATAACACAAATATAGATTCTAAACAACATCATATCATACGACAAAAAGTGAAGGCCAATATAAATGAATGGATGGTCACGTGGTCTATCACTTTCAGCCTTGTCACATGCATTTCAATATAAATGACAATCTTTAATGCTAACATCATGTGCTGCTTGTGAATGCCAAGTTAACAGTAGGAACTTCTGTCTAGTTGTGAACGTGTCCGACTCGCACCTTATCCAACAAAAGTATAGGATAACTTCAATAAATAAAAACTCACATGCAAAAAATATACAAAAGCAGTTAGAAATAAGGAGATCTCAAGTTACTCAGTTACTTTTATTCTATAGTTACATTAATAAATTTGGTATGTGTAGATAAATGAAAATGAAATTCAGTTACTGAAGCAACATAATGATGATAAGGGAACAAGCAATAAGGAGATCTCAAGTGATTTGCGGAAGAAATGCAAGGCTCCTTCTCGTTCAACAACACGGAAAACTTCAATGGCTCACGTATTAGGTAAAAAGGAAACAAAGCAGTCAAAGAAAATAGAAGTTGCAAGAAAAGCATCAAATGTCCACCTAAAATCATACAAGACGTCGGTGCTCTTCGTATGTAATTTATATGTAGTATACTAGTTTTGAGTCTTAATCTTGGACAAATTAGAATGGTAGAATTGAGGAATGGTATTTTGTTCTTGTATGACTCTTATCACCGAAAATATACTTGTTTTTAAAATTAAAAAAAAGTTACTTAGTTCTTCTGTTTACGGTATGTCCCTTATCATCTAGAATAAAAATAACTACAATACATAGTATGCCAGAAATAGTCTTATAGGACATAATGATAGCAAACATAATAGTCTAAAACACTCTAACATACAAATAAAATAATCAGAATTCTACAGTCATTGGGTTTAACAGGAATAGAACCTGCCGGCAGCCGATCCAAGAACCAGTCAGTCCCTGGAGGAAAAAAATATATAATAGTTATACTAAAAAACTAGAAGTATCATGGAAAAATAAAATCGCATGTTAGATTTCAAATGGCAACAAAGTATGATGAGCATTGGAAAAAAATACCCCACTATCCAAACTCCTTCATTGTGATTGCAATGTACATAATTTGAATTCAAATCAATTTCTTCTTCCGACAGATTTATACCAATGGAGAAAGGTGGATTCTCATCAAATTGATTATACTCTTCTTCATTTATCACATCACCAATCCCAACAATGCGTCTTTTTCCTGGAAGAACAATAGACCACTTATCATCTCATGGATCGGTCACGTAAAAAACTTGTTTTGCTTGAGATGACAATATGAGTGTATCATTACCAAGATTCACTCGGCTAAAGTCAACAAATATGAATCCATGTTCATCCACCCGTACAGCACGATGATTATCAGCCCATTTACATCGAAATAGCGGAATTGTGAATTCTTTACACTTCAACTCCCAAATATCCTCAATTATCCCATAATACGACATTGTTGCATTTATTGGCCTATTATCTTCAGCACTAGCAAATTCTCTTGATGATGCCATAATACTAACTCCGCTATTTTGCACTTTGCTCTTCTCATCCTGATGCTTCGTATAAAAGACATATCCACTCATATCATATCCTTTATAAGAGTTGACTTCAAATCGAGGTCCATATGCCAACCATTTTATTGTATCAGAAATATCATGATTTGTTTGAGACAATTGATACATTACCTTCTCTTTAAACCATTCAACGAATGAGCGGTTATGTTCATTTGTCAATGACCTTTCGTTTTTTGAAGGATTCTCAGACTTCAAAATTGTCAAATGCTCAACCAAGTAAGAATGAACCTCGGTTAGATGCTTAAAACAAGTAGTTCAGCTTTGCGAAACATTCCATCACCAATTGAAATTAATTTTAACCCAATTACGCCATGACCGTCAAGTCGTCCTACATGTCGAGACTTGTGAAGTCCAATTGGTTCAACACCGGGTAAGTACTGGGTGACGAATTCAATAACCTTTTCAGCTATCACACCTTCTACGATGCTAGCTTCAGGCCTATATCTGTTCTTTGTTTTTCTTTTTAAAGTTCCCATATGCATTTCAAATGGATACATATATCTCATAAACACAGGACCATAGAGCTTGATTTCTCTTACAAGATGAACAACCAAATGCACCATAACATCAAAAAATGAAGGAGGAAAATACAAGTTGGCATAAGGTAACAATAACATCAGCCTCCTAAGCATCCAACATATATTAGGGCCAACTACCTTGCTACTAATTACGTTAAAAAACATATAAAGCTTTGTGATAACATGCCTAACATGTTTAGGCAATATACCTTTAATTGCAATAGGTAACAAGTGCTGCATTAACACGTGGCAATCATGAGACTTCATGCCCATCAATTTCAAATCTTTCATTGATACACGGCTGCTAATATTTTAAGAATAACCCGTTGGAATCTTTACACTACAAAGACACTCACATAAACCAGTTTTCTTTTTTTTGGACAATGCATAACAAGCAGGGGGTAAATAGGTGCATTTACCTCTCTGAATCGGTGCTAACTCCTTTCGAATACCCATTTTCAACATATCTTGCCTAGCTTTCTCACTGTCTTTTTTCTTACTAGGTATATTCAAGAGTGTTCCATTGATACCATAACAAACATTTTTTTCTATATGCATTACATCTAAACAAAGTCTAACCAGTAAATGTCTCCAATATGAAAGTTCCCAAAATATAGATTTCTTCTTCCACGAAACTTCTATAAGAGGAAAGACTTTACCGAATACATTTTCAATATCTTTAACCCGTTCATAAACTTCATTTCCTGTCAGTGGAAAACGAGCAATTCTATCCTCAATCTCCCCATTAAATGGTTTCTTCTTTTTACGATAACCGTTACACCCTATCCCCATTAAGGTCACTCACAAAGGGAATGCCTTAATTTTGGTGGAGCGTTTATTGTGTATAGAACAGAAAAGTAAACAAGACAAATAAATATATTGGTACTTGGAAAATAAAAACCACTTTTATTGCAGCGGAGAAATAGTTTGGTTACATCACATCAAAAACCAAATACACTTATTATCCATCTTGACAAATAAGTTCTGAGTACATAAAATAAAAGATATAACCCCAACATAAAATAGCCATAAATAAGATAGGCTAAACTTTATTTTAGCAATCCAAGCAACTTCCAAAAGAAAGAGAAAACGCTGTCCAAGTCAAGATCCACTAGTACTAGTCCCACCCTTAGCACCTGGGGGAGGGGGGAAGGAAGAAAAGAGGTGGAAACAAAGGGGGTCAGACATAAAGTATGGCAAGTGCAATAACTTTAACAATATAATCATTAAAGCAACTAGGATAAGGCATAAGCTGGTAAATAAGAAAATGACTGTGAACAAATGGGCATGTCAGAGCAAACAAAGAAAATAAGATGAACAAAGATAACGTTAAAGGCGCACCTAATCACTATAAGATAATTACTACATTGCACCACACCAAACACCCTAAAAGTTGATCCCTACCTACTAAACTTAGTAATCATAATAGTAGTTTCGTGTACCCCTAGCTGTCTACATAGGTGCCGCCTGCCCCTATCTCCGCTAAGTGTACCCACTACCCCAATGCGATCGACTTCCTAACTCGTAGATACCCGTGCTGGTCCCATAGTGGGGTGTATCACTCCCCAAAGTGGCAACCCGATACCACCAAAGATGCACGGGTTATACCTACATGATGCAACAACGTCTTACCTACCTGCCCGGGCCCATGCACGCACATGACCCCGTTGGACTTGCGTTGCCACCGCTAACCCGTTTTGACCTCTTACAATCAAATCCGGTAAGTGTATCCCGTCCTCGACTTGAGTCGATCTCACAAAGATACTTAATGGGTTACTGGTTTGAAAAGGGCCCCCATGCTTGACACAAGCCTTCCACTTGTGATTGGTTCCCACTAAGGTTTCCCCACTTAACCCCATTCTTATTCATGTCTTCTTACATGTTTCAATCTTGGTTAAGTGCATCTAATCGTATTTCACATGCCACCCAAGGCACCCCCTTAATTCCACATGCCACCCAAGTCTCCCACTTAACCCCCTCCATGTCCCACCACGTGTTTATTTGGTTAAGTGTTACTTAATTCATTAGAACCGTAACCTTGTAAAGACCTCCCACATTAGACTGGCATTTGGGGCTGCTCGATTTGTCGGGCGGGTCCGGGCAGTCTTACACCACAAATGAACCTAACCTCGTGTCTTTACAATTGTTACGCTTATAATTCGTGTCTTTGACCTCTCACATTAGACTGACATTTGTGGCCCTGGATTTGCCGGGCGGGTCCGGGCAGTCTTACACCACAAACTAGTCTAACCTCGTGTCTTAGGCGGTTCATTATTACACATTTTTATTTAACCCCAAATTGGATTAATATCCCTATTCAAATTTGTAAATAAATTCCAAATTTATTTATGTCCATAATTGTCTCTCAAAATTATGTCCATAAATAACAATTAATGTCTCAAAGTAATTATATACCTTTTTAAGGTCATTTATGTCAATTTCACCATTTTTATGTATATTCAATATTATCCCATCGTCCACGCTATTTGTACGTTTCCATATGACATATGTTAGATTCGCAAATAGTCTAACTCATAAAAAGAAAAACAACATCGCATAACACATAAAATAGATCTAAGAATCATGACATAAGATTACATAGCCAATAACGTGCATATGAATTTCATTCAAACTAGCATATGATACAAAACTAGCATAGGTGATGGACATAAACTTGCATAGCTTATGTACTTCTATAGATCCAAACATAAAGGTGTGAACTTGCATATGGGTCTAAACATAAAGGTGTAATTTTGCTTATGGATCTAATCATAAAGGTGTGAACTTGCATATGGATCTAAACATATATATTAATGTCACATAAACTAGCATGTGCATATACATGTTTCACATATATTTTAACAACCCAAACTTGAATAAGATTCATATAAGAATATATGATCCAATCACCACAAAATTGCATAAGATATATGATTCAACTTGCAAAGGATTCACATAAGAACTAACATATGATCCAACTTGCATAAAATTCACATAAGAACTAACATATGATCCAACTTGCATAAAATTCACCTAAGAAATAACATATGATTCAACACCACAAACATACATATAATTTACATCACATGATTCCCAATCATATTCTTATGATCCCAATTATATCTTATCATAATTAAATTAACGAATTATCTTGTGAAAGCTATCATACTCACAATCAAAAAGAATAGTCTTGTCTTTCTGGAATCTATATTCTGAATTTGATTTAGCTCGCCTTTGAAGTAAACAAATTCGTTATTGTTGTTGTTGTAGACTTGAGTTGAATTGAGTTGATTAGCTTTACTTTTCTTCTATTTGGTGGCGGCTACTCTATGTTGCGGGGTGATAGCATGACGGCCATGGTTCTAATTTTGATTAGGTTTTAGGGTTTGAGTCTACATGTGTTTATGTAGAGATTAGGATTAATTTAGGCCATCCGATCAACCAAGAAGCAACCTGAACCATCCAAAAAGCCAACTCAGCCCTAATGACTCAGCAGCAGCTCAGAACTGGGCTTAATTCAAATCTGCCCGAGTGGGGTAGGTCGACCCCCAGGTCGACCCCTAGGTCGACCTATAGGGTAGGTCGACACTAAGGTCGACACCAAGGTCGACCTGGCCTAGGGCAGGAAATTTCCCGCCCTGCCCGGTTCAGAATCTGAATTCATTTTTGAATTTAAATTTGAATTTCTGGAAACTTCCGATAGCCATAACTTCTTCATACGAAGTCCAATTTACGCAAACTCGGATCTATCTCAACCAGAATTCCGAGACGAACACAATGGCGTAACCGTTTCCCTTGATTCTCACATTTAAAATTAATTATTCCTCAATACGTTAGTTTAATGTTAACAGAAAACACGGGGTGTTACATTCTCCCCTCCTTAAAGGATTTCGACCCCGAAATCTTCAAGTTACGAAGAATACATATCCTACTGTCCAATCATCCATCTACTCAACCATCAAACATAGGCATCTGCTGTCCTTAAAAGACTTCTCATGCTTTCATGTTTATATGCACAGTGTGTGTACATGTCCGTATCTAATGCAAAATCAGGTGGTCTACTGATTTAGTTGACCTCCTTAATGCAAATTATGATAGTGCGATGCGTCCATTATGTATGCAAAAGATCCCTAATGATACATATTATTTCTACATGTGTGCACAACCATTCATCCGAATGCAGCATCCATATGATAACATAACCATTATACATCCATTAACCTAAATAAGCACACATTTATATGCAGTATGAAAGTGATTGAGCCGATCTAGTGCTTAATGTGTGTGTACATGCATCCACGAGCAACAACTAGCAAACACTTGCATCCACTAGCATCCACTAGCATCCATCAATCATTCAAATACATGTTTACATCCATTGGTCTCTACCTAAGGATAAAGAATACGACCGAGGAGATACACTAAAAGGTAGATACAAGCTTGAATAAACTTAAGGAAAAAGATATTTAAGATGTACCCTCAAAAAGAAAAGGGTAGGCTGAATGTATTTTGGCCTCAGTCTCCCAAGTCGCGTCTTCCTCGGCGTCGCTCCATTGAACTTTGACAAGCTTAACTTCATGGTTGCGTAGCTTTTTGACTTCCATCCCCAAGATACGAGTTGGAACTCTCCTCACAATCGCTTCTCGTTCCACTTTGGCTTCCTCTGATATGCTTGGCTCCACAACTTCTGTCGACTCATGTAAGCACTTTCGTAGTTGAGAGACATGAAAAACATTATGAACTCCAGCCAGTCTTTCAGGCAGCTCTACTCTGTAGGCCATCGTCCCAATCCTTTCGATGATAAGAAATGGTCCTACAAATCGTGGTGCCAACTTTCCTACGGACCCAAAGCGGATGACATTCCTCAAAGGAGATACTTTAAGGAACACCTTATCCGAAACCTCAAACTCAAGGTCGGTCCTTCTCTTGTCTACGTAGGATTTCTGTCTATCTTGGGCAGTCTTCATTCTCCTTCGTATCAAATCCACTTTCTCTGAAGTCTCTCTAATCATGTACGACCCAATTATAAGTTTATCTGTGGACTTCCACCAACAAGTTGGTGATCGACATGGCCTTCCATATAAAGCTTCGAAGGGTGCCATGCCTATAGTGGCTTGGTAGCTATTGTTATAAGCGAATTCTACCAAAGGGAGATGATCCTCCCAAGATCCTCCAAAGTCAAGAATGCACAGAATCAAAAGATCTTCCAGTACTCTGTTCACCCTTTCCGTCTGACCATCGGTTTGAGGGTGATAGGCTGTGCTTAAACATAGCTGTGTGCCTACAGCCTCTTGCAAACTCCTCCAGAACTCGCTTGTAAAGATAGGGTCTGGATCACTCACTATGCTGGAGGGTATCCCATGGAGTCGAACTATCTCCTTAAGATAAATGGAGGCTAAAGACGAGGCGGTCCTCCTACTCTTGATAGGTATAAAATGAGCGCTTTTCGTGAGCCTGTCCACTATTACCCAAATACCGATATTGCCCCTTCTTGACCTGGGCAACCCATCAACAAAGTCCATCGAGATGCTTTCCAATTTCCATTGCGGAACTTCTAGAGGATGAAGCAAACCACCAGGCTTCTTCTTCTTCTCCGCCTTGACTTGCTGGCATATCATGCATTTCGAAACAAATTTAGCTACATCCCTCTTCATGCCATTCCAAAAGAAAATTCTTTTGATATCTTTATACATCTTGCCTCCACCGGGGTCTATGGTCATCTGGGAATGGTGTGCTTCTTCCAAAACCATCTTCACCAAATATCTTGCTTGTGGGACACATAGTCTTCCATCCCTTCTCAACCAACCCTTATCATTGATGGAGTATCTATTGAGGTGACTAGAAGTCTCTCCCCTAATCAGCTTATCTACCACATCAACTAGCTGGGGGTCTTCACGTTGCGCAGTTCCTATTGAGTCCAACAAAGTAGGCCACACCTCTAGCATTACCATCAAGCCAGTCACATAATAAACAGAGGGTCTAAAATCAAAATTTGTTATGTACTCCAAACTTTGCCTTTCTACAAAGAGAGGACTTAAGGTCAACTTCTTTCTACTTAAGCCGTCTGCTACTACATTGCCCTTACTAGGAGTATATGAGATCTCAAAGTCGTATGAGGCAAGAAACTCCATCCATATTTGCTGCCTTAGATTGAGGTCTTTCTGCGAGAAAAAGGTACTTCAACGATTTATGGCCAGTATACAATTCAAATTTCTCACCAAAGAGATAGTGGCGCCAAGACTTAAGTGCAAAAATGATGGCTGCTAACTCTAGATCGTGGGTTGGGTAGTTTTTCTCATGCACTTTCAACTGCCTTCCCCCATAAGCTACTACCTTCCCTTCTTGCATCAAAACATCGCCTAGTCCCGTACCGCATGCATCTATGTATACCGTAAACATCTTGCTCCCATATGGTAATGTCAAAACTGGGGCTGTTATCAGAGCCCTCTTCAACCGTTGGAAAGCGACTTTGCAATCCAAATCCCAAGTGAAAGTTAGGTTCTTCTTCGTTAACCATTGTAAGTGGAGCTGAGATTTTCGTAAAATCTTTAATGAACTTGCGATAAAAGCCTACTAGTCCAAGAAAACTTCAGACTTCGGTTGCATTCTTTGGAACCTTCCAACCTGGACCGCAACTACTTTTGCGGGGTCCACAGCCAACCCTTCTTTGGGCAATACATGCCCAAGAAATCTTACTTCTTCTCCCTAGAAGTGGCACTAGGAGAATTTTGCTTTTAACTGATGTGCACGGAGTGTATCCATGACTTCCCTTAAATGCAAAGCATGCTCTTCCTCATTCTTCGAGAAAATCAGAATAGCATCTACGAAGACTACCACATATTTATTGAGAAATTCCCGGAACACTTTATTCATCAAATCGACGAAATAAGCAGGTGCGTTTGTCAAGCCGAAAGGCATGACAAGCCATTTGAAGAAACCGTCTGGGGTTCTGAATGCGGTCTTATCAATGCTATATTTAGCCACTCTTAGCTGATGAAATCCGGCAGTAAGATCTAATTGGAAGAAAACTGTTGCACCTACAAGCTGATCGAACAAATCGTCTATTCTTGGCAGTGGGTGCCTATTCTTCTTGGTCAGCTTGTTTAGCTCCCTATAATCAACGCATAGGCGAAGTGAACCATCCGCTTTGGTTGCGAACACCACTGGAGCACCCCATTCAGAAATACTCCGCCTTATAAACCCTTTTTCCAGCAGCTCCTTAACTTTCTTGCTAAGCTCCTTTCTCTCCCTTGGAGCCATGTGTCTAACGGGTAAAGCAACGGGTTTTGCATTATCAACTAGGTATATGCGGAAGCCTATCTCCCGCTTCGGAGGCAAGCCCTCTACTTCCGTATTCACGGACCACTCTAACAAACTGAAAATTCTCAACAGACGCGTCAAGCGATTCTAGATAACTTAGCATAACAGAATTCATGGGATTACAAGATATTTCGAGAGTGTTTCCCAAGCGAGTCGTAAGCCTAACCTCTCTCTTTTCACAATCTAGGACGGCTCCATTACTGGATAACCAATCCATGCCCAGAATAACCCATAGCCCGTGAAGCCCAAAACATAAGCATCACATCTAAACCCAACGCTAAGTATAGAAATTTCCAAATCCAAACAAATCATCGACAAATAGGCTGAGCCCCCAATTGGATTTGAAACAACTAAGGGATCCTCTACTATACTGGTGTTTAGGTGTAGTGACTCAACTAAAGCAGTAGATATAAAAGAGTGCGATGCACCAAAATCAAAGAGTGTGTGAACAGGATGATCAAAAAGATAGACTAAACTTTCAACGGAAATCGCTCTACCTCGTTCTTGCAGCGGTGGAACCACGAGAGCCTGGACATGCCCCCTTGCCTGCCCTGGTGCCATGAGAGCCTGAATCTGCCTTCCAGAGGTAGGCCCTGCCCTCTGCCCTTTCTTTGGGCAGTCCTTAATCAGATGTCCTGCCTCGCCACAGTGGAAACAACCTGTCTTCTTCTTCTTCCTACAGTCCTTGCTCAGATGGCATGGTGTCCCACAGTTAAAGCATCTTTTCTTTCCCTTTCCATTGTTGTCTTTACCACCCTTCTTGTTCTGTTGTTGCTGTTGTGGTTTCTTTTGATCCGCTTTCTTCTCAGGTGCCTTATTAGCATTGTGCCCTTCTCCTCTTCATGCATAAGTGTCATGTCAACCAGTCTCTCAAAGGTGGCCCCCATAGGGATGTGGGTCATAGCTAACCCATATAGCGGCTCGTTCAAACCCTTAACAAATCTCAGGGCCTTCTTTTCGGGTGTATTCACCAAGTCAAAGCCAAATCTCGCCAACTGATTGAACTTGTTGACGTACTCTTTCACTGGTAGATTTCCCTGCCTCAATGCCAAAAACCTTTCCATGTATAGATTCTCTTCGTCCCGTGAGAGAAACTTTTCCTCAAACCTACGCCTGAAATGCGACCATGTATCAATTGGACGCTCTCCATTAGTGACCTCCCACCAAAACGAGGCCTCATCCTTCATTAATCAGGCATCTAATTGGACCTTTCTTCCATCTTCTACCTCAAAGATTCCGAACAATTCTTCCACCTCCTTTAGCCAATTTCGAGCTTCAACAAACGTCTCCGACCCATGAAAAGGTTTTCCGTCCATTGCCCGAAAGTCCTTGCATATTTTGCGAAAGTATCAACACGGGGAGGAGGAGGAGGAGCATTTGTTGGGCCTGCGACATTGGCCCTAGCTTCCGGATACCTTCTAAACCATCCTGGTATCGGTATCCCCTCGGGTATCTCGGGAATTCCAGACATGCTGAAAAGAAGATGAAGAGATTCAAATGGAGAATTCGAAAGAAAGATATATGGCTCTTGGGGGTTATGTTTTTAAAATAAACTTTTCTCTTGAAAATACTCTCCTTAAAACGTATTTGTGAAAGTATCCTTTATGAAAATGCTTTTTGAAAAATAGTTTTTCAAAATATCTTATCTGTTCTGGTAACCTTCAGCTCTGATACCACGTGTGACACCCCATCTCCATTAAGGTCACTCACAAAGAGAATGTCTTAATTTTGGTGGAGCGTTTATTGTGTATAGAACAGAAAAGTAAACAAGACAGATAAATATATTGGTACTTGGAAAATAAAAACTACTTTTATTGCAGCGGAGAAATAGTTTGGTTACATCACATCAAAAACCAACTACAAAACCAAATACACTTATTATCCATCTTGACAAATAAGTTCTAAGTACATAAAATAAAAGACATAACCCCAATATAAAATAGCCATAAATAAGATAGGCTGAACTTTACTTCAGCAATCCAAGCAACTTCCAAAAGAAAGAGATAAAGCTCCACTAGTACTAGTCCCACCCTGAGCACCTAGGGGGGGAGAGGAAGAAAAGAGGTGGAAACAAAGGGGGTCAGACATAAAGTCTGGCGAGTGCAATAACTTTAACAATATAATCATTAAAGCAACTAGGATAAGGCATAAGCTGATAAATAAGGAAATAACTGTGAATAAATGGGCATGACAGAGCAAACAAAGGAAATAAGATGAACAAAGATAATGTTAAAGGCGCACCTAATCACTATAAGATAATTACTACATTGCACCACACCAAACACACTAAAAGTTGATCCCCACTTACTAAACTTAGTAATCATAATAGTAGTTTCGTGTACCCCTAGCTGTCTACATAGGTGTCGCCTGCCTCTATCTCCACAAGGTGTACCCACTACCCTCATGCGATCGGCTTCCTAACTCGTAGATACCCGTGCTGGTCCCACAGTGGGGTGTATCACTCCCCAAAGTGGCAACCTGATACTACCAAATATGCACAGCTTATACCTACACAATGCAACGTCTTATCTACTAGCCCGGGCCCACGCACGCACATGACGTCGTTGGACTTGCGTTGCCACCGCTAACCCGTTTTGAACTCTTACAATCAAATGCAGTAAGCGTGTCCCATCCTCGACTTTGGTCGAGCTCACAAAGATACTTAATGGGTTACTGGTTTGAAAAGGGCTCCCATGCTTGACACAAGCCTTCCACCTATGCTTGGTTCCCACTAAGGTTTCCTCACTTTTTTGAGGTAGACGGTTGTGCAGCGCATGGCTACATAGCCAATTAGCATAATATTAATAATAAAGTGGTTTGGTTGACAGGCCCAACCAGTGGCACATAGATACAGACGGTTAGTGTCCGCAAAATAAAGTTTAGGTAGTTATATTACATAGAGCAACTAGGTAGTACATCAAAATACCAACGGCATAACATAATAACTAAACCATAAAGCATCATAAGATGTAGCAAAAACGCAGACTGGATAGCATGGTGAAGCCTAGTGTATCATCCACGGTGGGCTGAGCTACTGCACTGAGTGCCCGGAGAAGGAGGCGCTTGAAGGGTGTGCCTAAAGCGGGCGTGCCTTGAGATTCCTGTATATGTTTCAAAATGATAAAGGATGAAGCTACATGTGCCGCAATAATGTCTCTTTTGTTTGTTAAAGACGTGAGCATTACGCTCAGTCCAGATTCCCTAACTAAAAATCGTCATAAAGGAGTCAAGCATTTGATTGGGTGGATTGTGTTGCCAGTATTCGAAGAACGAGGTAACAGTGAGGACAAAACCCAGGAGAAAAGAACTAGTTGCAGCCCAGATTCTGTAGGAGAAGTCACAATGGAAGAAAAGGTGTTCGATTGATTCATCGTGTGTATTACAGAAAGTGCAGCGGGGATTATCAATCATATGAAGATTGAAGAGCCTGTTTTTGGTGTTGACTCGGCTGCGCACCAGGCACCATTGTAGGAAGATCATGCGTGGAGACAATCGACATTTCCAAAGACAAGGAAAGGTGAAGATGCGTCCTGGATGAGATAGGAAACTGTAGCAAGAAGAGACGGAGAAGGTTTTGTTATGGTTGAGGGCCCACGAGTATTTGTCGGGTATAGAAGAGAGGTTTACGTGAGAAACAAGATTTTGAATTTGTTGTGTATCAGATAAGGTATGCAAGTCAAAAAGGCCTGAGGGATATAGGCTATTTGGGCCAGAGCCTAAAACAGTTGAAACAGAGGAGAAAGGCCCATCAATTGAGGAGAGAATATTTGGAAAAAGTTTTGAGAGAAGTAAGTGGCTACACCAAATATCAAACCAGAAAAGGCAACCTTCGCCAGAACCTAAATTAACTTGAAAACGAGATTTGATTCTAGGGATTATGGAAATTACGCCTGCCCAAAAAGGTGATGTCCTGGCTGACGGTGAACAGTGAAGAACAAGGTGGGGATTCGAATCATAATGTCGGAATAAAATCCAATATTTCCAAACGAAGTTTCCAGGAGAGATTATACGCCGTAACCAATTAGCCAGCAATGCTTAGTTGAAGAGGATAAGGTTAGAAATGCCCAGCCCACTGTGTTCCTGGGGCATGCAACATGTTCGCCAATTAATTAGGTGTTTGATTCCTCTTCCATTCCAAAGAAAGGAGAGACAAAGGGTATCGATGTTCGAAATAACCCAAGATGGAAGTTTGTGAAATGACATCCAGTAGGAGGGAATTGAGGACAGAACGGATTTGACTAGAGTGAGTCGACCAGCCGAAGATAGCGAATTGGCTTTCCAAGCGGCCAGCCGATGCTCAATTTTTGCGATGAGGGGCAGCCAGTCTGTTTTCAGGGGTTTCGTTGGACGTAAAGTGACTCCAAGATAGTTTATCGGAAAATGATCAAGCTTACAATTGAGACAGCTAGAGATGGAGGGACCAAGATCATATGTGTTTCCTAGCATGATGATGGAGCTTTTGCTGTAGTTTATAGATAGCCCAGATATAAGTTTCAAGGTGTAGAGGAGCACTTTTAGGCAGTGAGTGTGGGTGGGGGAGGGGGAGAAGAAGAGAATGGTGTCATCAGCGAATTGGAGGTTTGAGATGATGGGGCCATGGTTTGGTAGACAGAGACCATGGAGGAGGTTTTTGGATATGGTCAGTTTAACCATGCGATTGAATACGTTGGCGATAAGGACAAAAACGAGGGGTGAGAGGGGGTCTCCTTGTCTGAGTCCACGGTTCGATTTTATGAGTCCTCCCGATTCTCCATTGACACAGACCGAGGAGAAGCTTGTGTTCAGAATGTATTTAATCCAGTTGCACTATTTGGGTGGGAGTACTCGATGAGACATTAGGTCAAGAATGAAGTTCCAGTTCACGGAGTCAAAAGCTTTGGAGAAATCAAGTTTTAGTAGAACACCTGGAGTGGATGTAAAGTGGCAGTAAGAAATAGCTTCTTGCATAGCAACTACACAGTCCATTATGTTACGTCCAAGGATGAAGGCTGATTGTTCGGGACCAACGAGGGAATCAATGAAGGATTGCAGCCTATTTGCAAGAACTTTGGTTATAATTTTGAAGGTAGTATTGAGAAGGCTGATGGAGCGGAAAGAGGATAAGGAGGCGGCGCCGGTAGTTTTGGGGATGAGGGTAATGTTGGCATAATTGAGTCTGGCAATGGAGGAGGGGTTGGATTGCAATTCAGAACACATAGAGATGATGTCTTGTTTGATGGTAGGCCAGAAATGTTTGAAAAAGGCTGGCCGAAACCGTCTGGCCCAAGAGCCTTGTCATCTACCATAGACTTGATCGCAGCCCAAATTTCGTCTTCAGCAAAAGGAGAATCAATATTAATGGGGGAGGGTGAAGGGTAAAGTAAGTTCCAATCTATGGTTGGGAGGGGAGGGGAAGGTTTACCAAGAATATCACGGAAGAAATCAGTGAAAAGGAGGCAGATATCGAAGGGATCGGTGTAGATTGAGTCAGCATGATGGATCTCAGAGATATAAGAGGATCGACGACGGCCATTAGCTATTCTGTGGAAATAAGAAGTGTTTCTATCTCCTTCATCAATCCATTTTGTTTTGGCTCTTTGCTTCCATCCCATTTCTTCTTGTTTTATTAATCGATCTAATTCTGATTCTAATTCATATAGATGAGATAATTCCAGGTCGTCTAGAGGGCGTGATTCTTGGTTGATATTCAGGGAGAGGATTTCATCTTGTATGGAGTTTATTCTGGTTTTAATCGAACCCCAAACCGATGTTGCCCATGGACGAGTGATTTTGCGAAGGGAACAAAGTTTGGTGACGATGGTGGCTATGGGACAGGTGGTATACGTAGGTTGGGCCCAAATATGTTTTACACTGGCATCAAAGGAGGGTTCAAGGAGCCATAGCTTCTCAAATCTGAATGGGCGCTGAGTGGGAGCGTTTGAGCCAGAGTCCAGCAACAAGGGACAGTGGTCAGACAATACTGTAGCTAGACCAGAAACAATAGAGAGGGGATGTGTGTCTTCCCAGTGAAGGTAAAAAAGGAAGCGATCAAGTTTAGCTAATGATAGGTCAACACGGCGGTTTGTCCAGGTGAAAATTCTATTGGTAATGGGAGGTTCAATTAGGGAGCAGGAATGGATGAAGGTATTGAAGGCCAAAGAGTCTTGCGAGAAATTTCCAGAATTTCTTTCATGGTTATTTCAAGTTGTGTTAAAGTCACCTCCGATGAGCCAGGGGCCGTTGATTTGGGAAGATAGATTTTCACGGAGGGTTCAGATCTCTTCTCTCTCATGGGAGTCAGTTGGGCAGTAAACATTGGTGAAATGGTAAGTGGTATTTGTATGATTGTGTTGGAGTGTTATGTGAAGAATTGATGCATGTGAAACAGAATGATGAAGAGACCATGCATTTTCATCCCATGCAGTAATTAAACCACCACGTGTTGCGATGGCATCTACGTGGGCCCAACCAGTTAAAAAAGGGCCACAAATATTTCTAAAAATAGCAGTGGAAGGGTTGGATAGTTTGGATTCTTGCAGGAGTAAGATATCAATATGGTGTGGGGACAGAATCAGGTTGACGGCGCGTTGTTTTGTGTGGTCCCCAAGCCCTCTGATATTCCAGGATACTATTTTCATTGGGAATGGTTAATTCTCTGTGTTTCTAAAGTTTGCATGGCACTATAGTGATCATCACGCAAACTTACCCCCATGCATTTAGCTAATTTTTTGTTTAACAGTTTATTAGCAGAAGAAAAAATGACAGTTTCATAAAAACTACCAGAGCCTCCAGGAAGTGATCTGGCACAGTTGGTTCTAGCACTTCTGCGAACGTCAGTTCGGGTGAGGTGTGGGGTGCTGGACGCCTGGCGATCTGGTTCAGGTAAGCCTTGGATCTGGAGGTGCAGAGGCATGGAGCGGTCGAAGTCAGTAAGGGGGTCCCATCTCGGTGTGAAGTTGTCTCTGGTTACGCTGTGAAGCAGCACAAGTGAGGCCTCTAGAAGGGATTGCTGATTGCAGGGAATGTTCAGGTTTGCTTCTTCAATCATAACATCTTTACGATCTTCCTCTGGAGGGCTAGTTGGGGGTGTTATATGGAAGAGGTAGCCGCCGTAATCGTAGTCAATGCCCATCAAAAGTGTCGCTAGTTTCTCACAGAGGTGGGAGTGCTCCCATTTTTCAACACAAAGTCTGACATTTTTGTTGTTGAGGCATGCTACATAATGAGTGACAACACTAATTCCTTCAAAAAATTGGATTTTTACGTACAGATAGCGGTGGTCGACATTGGACCAGTCACAATCGTCTAACCCCATGAAAAGACTGACTGGTTTGAGAGCCTCTTTGATCGCCTCGTCATTGTGGCGGAGAAACTCAGGGAAGCCTTTAATTCTAGCCCAGGATTCAGGTAGAAGGGTGGGTTAGGGGGAGTCTGGATCAGGGCAGGGTTGGAGGAGGAGGCTAGCGCCGGAGCGGTAAAGAAGCCTGAGGGAGAGGGCATGGTTTCTGGTCTCGATGTTCGGGCAGTCTATGAGGAAAATGTTGTCTTCAATGAACCATATGGCCCACCTGTCATGGTTGAGCGACGAAGTCAGAGCTTGCTCCACTTGTTGTGCTGTCCACAATCCGTCCACAATAGTGCCAGTGATGAAGCGATGTAGGTTAGACATTAGACGGAAGGAAAGGGGAATTGGGGAAGAAGATTTAGGGTATGAGTGGTGAGTGAAGAAGAGGATGTTTTAAGGGAAGTGGAATGGTTAAATTTATCCTTTTGAGAGTAATTATAGTCTGAGCTTCGATTAGATTTACGAAGTGACGCCTACACCCATTTTCCTCGCGCAGACTGAATAGTTGACTCGTGACGACTTTGTATTCGACCTTGTGCGTTGGGACCCCGCACAATATCTTTTCTCGTTTTGTTGGGACAACGCGATGCTGAGTGGCCAAAATAAGTGCAGATGTAGCAAATCATAACATTTATGCAGGCACGTGACACGTGTCCTCGATCAGAACATCGAAGACAACGGCCGTTGGAATTCAGGAAGGAGACCATCGAGTGTATCGTTGTGAAGATGGGGAGGCGCCGACGAGGAGGGGGAGGACGGGAAAGAGGCTGGGGATGAGAGGGAGGTTGGGCTGCCACTGCGGCATATGATTTGCTCGATGATGGGCGAAGCTGATTGGGTGGCGGAGGGCCAAGAATAGAAGTTAGGGCGGAGACTATGGGCAAAGCAGAAGCTGGCGGAGGGGGGATGCTGATAGGAGGGGGTTGCGCTGGCGGAACGAAGGAAGCTGGTGGCCAGACGGAGGAGTCTGGTGGGGTAGCGGGATTTGGGAAGCCATTGGAGTTGGAAGCCATTTTTCTAAATGTGATTGGAAGTTAATAAATGTATTCAAGGTTTCCTCACTTAACCCCATTCTTATTCATGTCTTCTTACATGTTTCAATCTTGGTTAAGTGCATCTAATCGTATTTCACATGCCACCCAAGGCACCCCCTTAATTCCACATGCCACCCAAGGCTCCCACTTAACCCCCTCCATGTCCCACCACATGTTTATTTGGTTAAGTGTTACTTAATTCATTAGAACCGTAACCTTGTAAAGACCTCCCACATTAGACTGGCATTATAGGATAGGTCGACACTAAGGTCGACCACCTGGTCGACCTGGCCTGGGGCAGGAAATTTCCCACCCTGCCAGGTTCCGAGTCTTAATTCGTTTTTGAATTTAAATTTGAATTTCTGGAAACTTCCGACAGCCATAACTTCTTCATACGAAGTCCAATTTACGCAAACTCGGACTCTATCTCAACCAGAATTCCGAGACGAACAAAATGGTGTAACCCATTTCCCTTGATTCTCACATTTAAAATTAATTATTCCTCAATACGTTAGTTTAATGTTAACAGAAAACACAGGGTGTTACAATAACGATGGTTAATAGGGAGAAATCTACGGTGATTCATATACATATTTTCTTATAAAAATGCAAACGCTCAACAACCATACCATCTTGACAAATTGGGCATGCTTGGCACCTTTTGTACTATAGCCAGCTAAGTTATCATATGCAGGAAAATCATTTATAGTACTGAAAATCATGGCACGTAGTGTAAAATCACTTTCACTATATGCATCAAACTCACGCACGCCTTTATCCCATAAAAGTTTTAGATCTTCTATAAGGGGAGCTAGGTAAACATCGATGTCGTTTCTTGGTTGCGGTGGCCCAGAGATTAAAAGAGACAACATAATGTACTTGCATTTCATACTCAAGTGAGGTGGAAGATTATAAATCACCAACAAAACGGGCCAAGTACTGTGCTTACTACTTAGGTTGACAAACGGATTTATGCCATCAGTGCAAAGACCAAGTCTAAGATTTCTAATTTCTTTGCCGAAATCAGGATTGATCGTATCAATGTTTCTCCATTGGGGAGAATCAGCTGGATGTCGTAGTAATCCATCGTCTTTCCTCACATTTGCATGCAACCTTAAGTTCTTTGCATTTTCTTTATTTGCAAATAAACGTTTAAACCTTGGTATAATGGGCAAATACCATAAGACTTTTGCTGGAGGCCATTTCTTATTTGGATGATTTAAAAGTTCCGACATTTAGGACACTCATGCAAGTTTTCATATTCATTTGGGACACTTATATTCATTTGGTATACCATAAGAGTTTTGCTGGAGGCCATAATGGGATAATCCACATTTGGGATACTCATGCAAGTTCTCATATTCATTTCGATACAATATACAATCATTTGGGCATGCATGAATCTTTTTATATCCTATACCAATTGGACACATAATTTTCTTTGCCTCGTAGTTAAAAGAAGGAAGCGCATTATCTTTCGGAAGCATATCCTTTAAAAATTCCAACAAGGATGTATAATTTTTATCACTCCATCCATATTTTGCTTTTAAATTGAAAAGCTTAAGCATTACAGATAGTGTAGTGAAAACGCAATCAGAATACTAAGGCTTCTCCGCATCAATTAATATTCTTTCATATGATTTTGGCTCTTCCATCGAATGTTATCCAACATCATGGAACATCTCATGAACACGGTCATTTTCATCATTTGTATCAGCATTCGCGTTATCTTCCTGATCATTCTCATCATCCTCATGATTAGTAGAACTAGTTCTAGTAGGTACACTTTCACCATGCCATATCCAACGTATATAATCTTGCTTAAAGCCATAACGAATTATGTGATCTTTGACTTGATCTATGTTACAGAATCTTTTCATATTTTTATAGTGTCTACAAGGACAGAAAATAGTTTCGTCCCTTCTTCTTAATTGATCATTCAGTGCACAATTGATGAACTCTTCAATTCTCTTTAGGAATTCATCGTCGCTACGTTTTATGTTGTACATCCAAGTACGATCCATAAGAGAATGCTAGAGACACACTACAAGCAAAAAAAACAAACATTGAATAACAAATACAATCAACATCGAGTTTAGATAATGCAAACATATTTTACAACACTGTGACTATGATAATGCAAACATATTTTACAACAATGTGACTATAATTATGCAGCGAGTATATACAGCAAGGGACTTGCACTGACTATCTAAATTGAGGTGGAACTATATAGGGTATCATCACTACAAGAAAGGGTCCATTTGGTGTCGGATCATGGCGACGGCTGGCGACGGTTAAAAAAAGCGGCCCTCGCCAGCCGTCGCCAACCGTCGCCCAAAAATTAATATACCGGGAGCCTACAGTCCAGATCGATCAAACCCCAAATCTCCCCCAAATCACCCAAGCCCTTCGACGAAAAAAGAATTTCACCCACCACCGCCGCCGACCGACGCCGCCACCCCAGCCGCCGCTGATCGACGCCTCCCCCCTCTCCAGCCGTCACTCCTCACTCCTCTTCAATTCTAGGTATGATTTCTAACCTAATTTAATTAATTAATGGTTATTTAAGTGTATATGTTGTGTTATCATATTATGATTGTTGAATTATTATTGATTTAGTTATGATTGAAAACCCTAAAATGTGAATTTAGTTGTTTATTGGTTAATATTGTATGTTAGTTGATTTTGTACGTATGTATGTGTTAATGAATCATTACTTCATAGATAATAATCAAATCACGGATGACTTATTTGAGTTGTGATATGAAATTTGGTGAATATTACGAATGGTTGATTGTTGATTATGGTTGATTTTGGTTGAACAATAAAAATCACATTTTTATTGTATGTATGAACTAGTAAAAATATTCATGTGTTGAATAAATTCTTTAAACAATAAAAATCACATTTTTATTGTATGTATGAACCAATTAAAATATTCATTTGTTGAATAAATTCTTTAAACAATAAAAATCACATTTTTATTGTATGTATGAACCACTAAAAATATTCATGTGTTGAATAAATTCTTTGAACAATGAAAATCACATATTTATTGTATGTGTGAACAACTAAAAATATTCATGTGTTGAATAAATTCTTTGAACAATAAAAATCACATTTTTATTGTATGTATGAACCACTAAAAATATTCATGTGTTGAATAAATTCTTTAAACAATGAAAATCACATTTTTATTATATGTATGAACCACTAAAAATGTTCATGTTTTGAATAAATTCTTTGAACAACATATGTATGTGTTATCGAAATCACTGACATATATTTTTGAATCAGGAAAAATGTCCAATTATTACATTGACCATAGTTGGATGTATGACGTTAGAATTGGAATGAAAGGCTCAGTTAAAGAAGATTTCTATAATGGTGTAAATGAATTTGTTAGATTTGCAGTATCTAATAATCGAAATTTCGAGGAGCTTCGTTGTCTGTGTAGTAAGTGTAAACTGATGAGGTTTCATAAACCAGACATCGTTAAAGTACATTTGTACAAATCAGGTTTTGTGCCAAATTATTATTTATGGGATCGTCATGGAGAACTTGTTGCGCCTACAATAATCCTGTAGCGTCGGAGGTCGAATTAGTTATGACGAATCCAATAGAAGATATGGTGGAAGATGCAGCACGGTCAATGTTCCCTATCGGTCAGGTTGACGACGATGACGTCAATATTGAAGAAGAACCGAACACGGAAGCCAGAAAAATATATGATTTATTGGCTTCAGCTAAGCGGCCATTGTGGAATGGTTGTGAAAGTGGAACTGAATTATCGGTAACCGCTGAGTGCATCACCATGAAATCAAAATTTAACCTTACAGAAGTTGCATTTACAGCGGTTGTACAAGCTGCGAAAAGGCATATGCCACCCGATAATCTGATGTGCGATAGTCATTACAAAGTGAAAACACTAATGTCGGCTTTTGGTTTGCCGTACCAAAAAATAGATGCTTGTGTTAAAGGTTGCATGTTGTATTGGAAAGATGATATTAATCTTAGAAACTGTAAGAAATGCGGCGGGGAACGGTATAAACCTAGAAAAAAGAAAGGTAAGGATGTTCCGTATACAAGAATGCATTATTTACCAATCATCCCTGGACTACAACGGTTATATGCATCCTCAGTCACTGCATGTCATATGCGATGGCATAGTGTGCAAACACCAGAAGATGGAACTTTGACACATCCATCGGATGGTGAAGCATGGAAACATTTTGATAGGACGTATCCAACATTTGCCGCAGAGAGTCGTAACGTAAGACTTGGTTTATGTACAGATGGGTTTTCACCATTTTCTCAGTTTGGTAGTAAATATTCATCTTGGCCTATTATCGTTACTCCTTATAATTTACCGCCGTGGATGTGTATGAAAACTCCATATATGTTTCTCACTGTTGTCGTTCCTGGTCCTAATGATCCAAAACAAGGCATCGATGTTTATCTACAACCATTAATCGAAGAGTTGAAAAAACTATGGGATGATGGAGTTGAAACCTACGACATTTCAAAAAAAAAAAAAAAATTCGTATGTTCGCTTGTTTGTTATGGACGATTAGTGATTTCCCTGCATATGGGATGCTTTCAGGTTGGAGTACCGCCGGTCGTCTATCTTGTCCTTTATGCATGGAAGAATCACAAGCATTTTTCTTACGGTATGGAAGGAAGCATTCTTGGTTTGATTGACACCGTTGTTTTTTGCATACCAATCATACTTTTAGAAGAGATAAAAAAACTTTAAAGCTAACAGCGGAATGACTTTGCAAGCACCCAAAATTTGGACAAGTGAAGAAATATACGATATTGTAAAGGATTATCCGAAGATCCATGAGACTGGAGAGCAAACAGAAATTCCGGGTAAATCTGACATTCATAATTGGTGTAAACAAAGCATATTCTGGGAGCTACCTTATTGGAAAGATCTCAAACTTCGACATAATATCGACGTTATGCACAATGAAAAGAATGTATTTGATAACGTGTTTAATACTATTTTGAATGTCAAAGGAAAAACAAAGGACGATATACATTCGAGACGTGACATAGAAGAATATTGTAAACGTCCAGAACTTCATATGAAGCCCAACGACAATAAAAAACCCAAAGCGTGCTATGAACTAGACAACAAACAAATAAAACTTGTACTGAAATGGGTTGAGGGACTGAAATGTCCGGATGGGATTTCTTCTAATCTTCGTAGATGTGTTGACTATAAAAACAATAAACTGAGTGGGATGAAAAGCCATGATTGTCATATCATGATGGAATATTTATTACCAGTGGTGTTCAAAGAATTGTTGCCTGTAAAAGTGTGGGGTGTTTTAACAGAGTTAAGCTTATTCTATAAACAGCTTTGTTCGGCAACGTTAAAAATTGATCGTCTCCGTAAACTTGAAGTAGAAATTCCGATATTGATTTGCAAATTAGAGAAAATCTTCCCTCCGGGATTTTTTAATGTAATGGAGCATTTACCTATTCATCTTCCATCCGAAGCTATTCTTCGAGGTCCAGTACAATATGGATGGATGTATCCTTTTGAAAGGTAAAATTTATGCTTACGATTCAAAGTGACATTAGTGCATATAAATTGAATTAATTTTATTTTAGGTATTTGAACCATCTGAAGAAAAAAGTACGGCAAAAAGCACAAGTTGAAGGTTCGATTTGCAAATCTTATCTTGAAGAAGAAGCTTCGTTCTTTTTTTCTCATTACTTCAGTGATCATGTGAACCTATCATTTGTAAGTGGTCCTCGTAATGATGAAACCGTGGAACCCAATTTTTGTCCGACAATGTTATCTGTTTTTAGACAACATGGTCGATCGTCCGGAAAATGTGTAGAAATTTGGTCAGATGATAGAGATCACCATGTGGCACACACATATGTTCTTCTAAATTGTGCTGAAGTTGCACCATTTGTTAGGTACTAAATTTTTAACTTTATTACAGTTATGTGTACATAAATTGTTTGCTAGTAATAAAATCATTTATATTTGCAGTATTTACGAATCAGAAAATCCAAATGGCGATCTCAGTAAAGATTTTGCTAAATGGTTCTCGAAGTACATTTTCGATCCAATAAACTGCGTCAATGACGAGGGTTTGCAACATCTTGCGCTTGGACCAAAAAGAAATGTTAAGACTTATCCAATATTCTTCGTCAATGGATTTAAATTCAACACCAAAGACCATGGTACTGACAGATTAACATATAACAGTGGTGTATTTGTCAAAGGTAGTGATGATCCCGAAGAGCATATAAACGACTTTTATGGCGTCTTGACACAGATTTTAGAGTTGACATATTATGTACAACCCGTTGAAAAAGTTGTTCTATTCAAGTGCAACTGGTTCAGCAATGTTCCTGGTACTGGAATCAACGTGCATAAAGATTACAAGCTTATAGAAATAAAGCACACATCGCATTACTATAAGTATGATCCTTTTGTATTGGCAAAGCAAGCATTACAAGTTTACTTTGCTCCGTATCCGTCCTTAAAAAGAGATAAAGCAGATTGGTCTGCTGTAATTAAAACAAAGGCAAGATTTACCTTTGAAGGAATTGCTATTCCAGACGATGCAGCGTATCAAACCGATGCAAATCAAAGCGATGAAATAATAATTGCTAATGATGTTAATTTAGAGTCTTTAAACGATGAATCAAATGAATTAATAGAAGCTTTTGAGAGTACAGAGGACAACGATATAGAGTATGAGACCGAGACTGAATCAGAAAATGAAGAAGAATAATGTTATTTGCATCGCTATGTTGTGAACTTATATCATGTGCTATGTTGTGAACTTATATGATGTGCTATTTAGTGAACTTATGTGATGTACTATTTTGTGAACTTATATATGATGTGCTATGATTATTTATTATCTGGTTCTTCTTCTTTTACGTAAATGGGTCTTGTAGTTGCATTTGACAATATATGTTGTATGAGTTTATTTGATAATGGATGTGCATAATGATGTATGATTTATTGTGATGTTCATAATTGTTTGTGTGATGTTCATAATTGTTCATACTTGCTTTATGTGATGTGAATAATCTGTTTGTGATAGATATGCCACCTAGACGCCGACCTACCCACAGTTCAGAGGCGGGTGTGAGCGGTACAGCACCGGATACACGTCTGGTCGTAGAGGTTGTACCCAAGTCCACAGGGTAAGTTATTGATTTCGTAAATGCTTAGTATTCCAAAGTTATTAAATGCATGCTAATATCGTACTTTCTGCAGGGGGTTTGATATTATTCCAGGAGAGGTTGTTTTACGTGTGTCTAGACAAGCATATGTCGCTAGGTGGACAGAGGCGTGGCCTCACTGGGACGATATTCCTGTGCAGATTAGGAATGCCATCCTCGCGGAGGTTCTTGTAAGTATAAATTTATTTCTCATTTGCAAAATTATATGAAATATGTAATACAATTTGTTTGGTAATTTATAGTGTGCTGTACGGGTCCGGAACGAAGATATGGATGTTTTCCTCACCGCATGGAACCAGAAGATGAGGAAAAATTATTCAGACAATATATACAAGGCAAAAAAAGCGACAAAGAGGCCTCCGTGGATGAGCGAGGAGGTCTACGGCGATTTCCAGAAATTGTGGGCCACGGAAGCTGCGAGGGTAAATTAATTAAGCTTATTTTAAAATTTTATTTTGCATATCAATCAATTAATCATATAATTAAATATACAGGAGCTTTCAGAGCGAAACCGAGAAAATAGGCTCAAAAATCCTGCTTTGCATCGGGCTGGGTCTAAGTCGTTCTCCCAGCATCGTCGCGAATTGGTACGAACGATAAATCACATATACAAATAGTTCTAAACTTTTAAAATCGTACTGACAAATATATATTTTATCATTTCAGATGTCGACTCTCCAGCGGGAGCCTACATTTGCTGAGATATTTACACAGACTCATGCCGTCGAGCGGACAGATGAGGAGGGTAACACCTCATATACCTGGTCGGACCCTAAGTCCTGCAAGACGATAGTTAGCATTTGTAATAATTTGTATCTCACATTGTTATTTTGAATTGAGTATTTAATATATTCCGTAATTGTCCTCTATTGCAGGACAAATACAGGGCGGCCTTAGATGCTCGAGCGACGCAGTTGGGTCTAGAGCCAGACGTGGAGGAGTGCAATCGCATCTGGAACAGAATCATTGACCCTCCTACTAGGGGTAGACGCTACGGCTTCGGGAACATTGAGGTAAAGCGTTTTATTAAAGCATTTAAACATACTCAAGTGCTATTACTGACATGAGTAATTACTACAAATTGGTTCAATTAATTGGTGTGCATTTTATATCGACAACTCTATTACAATAATTGTATAAAGCATGTATAGTATATAAAAAAACTTTTGACAATGGTTTCTAACTTTTTTAATATAATTACAGATAGCGGGGACTCAGGCCTCTTATACGAGGCGTCATGATAAGGAGGAGATCCACATGCTTCGACAACAGGTTGCAGCCCTGGAAGATTTTCAGAAGAACAGGCTGGAGACCGTGTTGGATGCGCGGATTGCTGCATATCTTCAGCAGCATGGTGTGATGCCTCCGAGTCAGCCCGTGGAGGAGGACGATGAGGACGATGGAGACGAGGAGGACGGTGAGAGTGATGATGAGTAGGTTAGTACTCGTTTTTTTTGACATGTTTTGTAAATACAACTAGTTGTTGGTGATGGACATGGTTTGTTTGTGGTATTTTGTGGAGACATGGTTTGTTTGTGGTATTTTGTGGCGACATGGTTTGTTTGTTTGATGGTATTGTTGACATGGTTTGTTGTGTTGGTGGTTTTTTGCTAGTTTATCATTTATATCTTTGTTTTTTGGACGTTTTGATGGTATGTGTTGATTTATAGTGTTGATGAGGTGATTGAATGTGAAATTGAGTGGATGGAATGTGAAATTGAGTGTATATGAGTTGCAGTTGAACTGCGTTTCGAGTTTGTGTGGTTTGATGGCTTGTTAGCTGCTGAAATATAAAAAAAATGTTACAGTTTGGCGACGGCTGGTGACGGTTTTCTGGTCACATGGGATGACGGTTGGCGACGGCTTGTGAGGATTTTTCACCCCGTTTTGTCTCGAATAGCGACGGCTTGCGACGGTTTATTTGTTGGGTATAGTGACGGTTAGCGACGGCCTGTTAGGGCCCAATGGTGACGGTTTGTGACGGCTTATAACCGTTTGTTTGAATTATAACCGTTGGTCCACGTGGCAACTTTGCCGTCGCTAATTTGGTGTCCACAGCCGTCGCCATGGCCGACGCTATATAATTGGCGTCCACATTATTTGTGACGGCTTATTGCGACGGTTGGCGACGGCTAGCGACGGCCGTCGATGGTTTTTTGCCGTCGCCATTTGAGCCGTTTCTTGTAGTGCATATGTATATGCATTTGGGGTTTGTTCCTATTCTAATTTGCTCTGCTTATTTGCAATGGAATTAGGGATATTTCTATCTCAATATTAATTTTGTCTTACTTTTAGTTATCACATGTTTGTGCAATAAATTTACTTTTTTTATATCTTATTTACTGTACGGTTACAGTTTCTTAACACTAGACACATGGAACGATTCATAATTAATGCCAAGTATTTTAGTTAGGGTATGTTCCTATTTATACAATGCAGTAATTTTATAATATATTTTATGTTTATATTTAAACACATTTA
Source organism: Allium sativum (assembly GCA_030737875.1). Classification (NCBI taxonomy): domain Eukaryota; kingdom Viridiplantae; phylum Streptophyta; class Magnoliopsida; order Asparagales; family Amaryllidaceae; genus Allium; species Allium sativum. The sequence goes on from CM060913.1 coordinate 749,283,110, forward strand.
ACTTTTATGTTGTTGTCATTTCACAAATAAACTATCTTCCTTTAGTATTTAGTTTTGATGTTCACAAATAGTATGTTAGTTTGCTTAGACGCTATATGCTCTTATGCCTATATGATGAAATGTTATGAACCTAATATTAGTTGATGTGTGAGCTACATTTGAAAACATGTGAATGTATATGCAACTTACCATGTTTCATCTTTTATTGAAATTTTATATTCAGTATGATTCTATGACTACCTAAAAGATTAAATTTTAAGAAATTAGGTACTTATGATAAAGTGCAATTGTTTTTCTTCTATGTAGGCAAACAAATCACAAATGTCCTTTTTGCAGTGTTGTGGACTTTTTAAAAATACTTCTAGAAGTATCAACTGTTTGGTTTCTACAGCCACATTGACTGTGACATTGGTACTCCGATTGTATTTTAATTAATTATAAGCAAAGTTCTTTTTTCTGTTTTGTACTGTCTTTTAATGAATTAATGTATATAAAAGTCATGTTGAAGAACTAGAATTCATTTTTGTTGTAAGTTGAATTTGTCATATTGCAGTCTTTAATCCAACACTGGCACTAGACTACATATTGAAGAAGATATTGGCAACTGTGTTAGCGTGACGAAAGAGGAGAGAATCAAGTATGCTTATCTAAATCCAGGTGATTTACTTCTTGAATATTTTTTAGTATTGTTAACAACATAGAGGAACGATGTCATATATGAATATAGAAAATGTCCATGATAAATGTTCATATTTGTTACTGCAAGAATAGGATAAGTTTTTAACATGGTTTAAAAGAAATCTGTGAAAAATGTATTTTATTGATATAGAATACTTGATGAAATGTACAAGGCAATGACACTATATATAGGTATATAGTCCATGTAATAAAACAGGTACAAGCGGAAGCATATTGGGCTCAGCCCATCAATATGAGAAGAGGTAAATAAGGTAATAACCGATCAGTTGTTTCATTAGCCACCCTAAAAAACATCTAGGGTTTTCCCTTTCCTGTCTGTGCCGCCATCTTCTTCAACCTTCAAATCCTCTCTAAATCTCACGAAGTTCTTCACCGATAGGGGTTTCGTGAGTGCATATGCCTTCTGAAATTGAGCTGGCACATGATTTACATTTAATTTTCCGGTGGTGGTCAGTTCTCGTACAAAATACAGATCAATCTCGATGTGCTTCGTACGAGCGTGCTGAATAGGGTTAGCTGATAAGGAGACGGTGCTCAAATTGTCACACCACACAATCGGTCTTCTGCTAGGAGCAAACCCTAGTTCCTTAAGCAAGGAATTTATCCACATGACTTCAGCCGTGGCACTCGCTACTGATCTGTACTCGGCTTCTGTGCTGGAGCGTGATATAGTTGGCTGCTTTTTGGAACACCACGAGATTGGATTTGATCCCATGAAAACACAATAACCAGATGTCGATCTACGATCATCTGGGTCAGATGCCCAATCAGAATCACTGTAAGCTTGTATAGTTAACTCTTTGCAGGTTTTTAGAGTGATTCCATAATTAATAGTACCTTTTAAGTACCTTAGGATGCGTTTAACAGCAGTCTAGTGTTCATTTAGGGGTGCTTGCATGAACTGACACACTTTATTTACACTGTAGCAGATGTCTGGTCTAGTCACAGTTAAGTATTGCAATGCCCCCACTGTACTTCGGTATTCTTTGATGTTATGAATCACTTCCCCTTTGTGTTTAGACAGTTTGAGGTTACTCGTCATAGGAGTAGGCATAGGTTTGGCTTTATCCATTCTGGCTTTAGCGAGAAGTTCTGATATGTATTTACTTTGGGACAGTATAATTTCAGTTTTGGATTTCTGAATGACTTGTATACCCAGGAAGTAGCTTAAATTTCCCAAATCCTTGATTGAGAAAGTTTGATTTAGGAACTGAATTATTTTGTCCACTTCTTTCTGATTGCTACCTGTTATTAAGATGTCATCAACGTAGACAAGTATGTAAGTGACTTCTGTTCCATTTCTTTTGATGTGCAAAGAACTATCAGATTTAGCAGTTACAAAACCCAGCTTCATGAATGTTGCTTTTAGTTTGTCATACCAAACTCTTGAGGCTTGTTTCAACCCATAGATCGCCTTATTCAGTTTGCACACCAAATGTTCATTTTGATAACTTTTGTATCCCTCTGGTTGCTCCATGTAGACATCCTCTTGTAATTCCCCATTTAGGAAAGCATTACAAACATCCAGCTGTCTTATACACCAGTGTTTATGTAGGGCAATACTAATAATTATTCTCACTGTTGTATGCTTAACCACTGGGAAAAAGTTTCTTTAAAATCAAATCCATATTCCTGTGTATACCCCTTCGCAACTAGTCTTGCCTTGTGTTTTATAATGCTCCCATCAGCTGCCTTCTTTAATCTATAGGTCCATTTACAACCTATAATGTTCTTATGGTTTGGTGCAGTAACAAGATCCCATGTTTTATTTTTGATTAAGGCATCATATTCCTCTTTCATGGCATTTTTCCATTTTTCACATTTTACTGCTTCGTTGAAGTTGACTGGCTCTCTGTCATTGATGGAAGTAATGTATATCTTAGGCTTAAATATTCCATGTTTTGCCCTAGTTATCATGTGATGTTTGTTTTGATCATGCTGTTCAACTTCATTGCTTGTAGAACTGCCACTCTCATCAGTAGAATTAGCATTTGTATTTTTAGAATCATTACTGTCATGATTCATGTTATCATCTCCAGCTAGTGAATTTGCTGGACTGTAACTTGCCCTTGTGCTAGGTATACTGTCTTCATCATCATCCTCATGTTGTGCATCATGCTGTGTTTGTTGTTGTTGATTGTGTATCATGTCTTCAGTCAATTCTGGTGGTTGTATGATTTTTCTTTCATCATTGACAATCATCTTAGTTGTTCTAATTCCCTTTTCTGCAAAAGGAAAGACATGCTCATCAAACACAACATGTCTTGAAACATATAACCTCCCACTGTCACTCAAACACTTGTATCCTTTCTGATTATCTGCATAACCAAGAAAAGTACAAGGAGTTGATCTCAGATTTAGTTTGTGTCTGTTATAAGGTCTTAAACAGGGAAAACATAGGCATCCAAAAGGTCTTAGTCCAGAATAATCTGGTTTGACTCCATACATCATCTCATATGGGCTTTTATACTGTAAAATTTTGGTAGGCATTCTGTTAATTAAAAATACTGATGTCACAAAAGCTTCTGACCAAAATTTTAGTGGTAGGTGAGATTGAGATATCAGTGTGAGCCATGTTTCAACGATATGCCTATGTTTTCTCTCTATAAGACCATTTTGTTCTGATATGTGTGGGCAGGTCATTCTATGTAGTATACCCTTATCATTAAAGAATTTCTTTAGTGGTTTAAATTCACCACCACCATCTGTTTGCATAGTTTTCACAATGCAGTTTGTTTGCTTCTCAATGAGGGTGACAAACTGTATTGTTGTATTGTATGCATCTGACTTACTTTTAAGTAGATATATCCATGTATATCTTGTAAAAGCATCTACAAAGGAAAGATAATACCTGTATCCATGATCTGTTTTGATTGGAGAAGGCCCCCATAGGTCTGCAGCTATTAGCTCAAGTGGCTTGCTGTACTTTGTATCAGATTCAGTGAAGGGTAATTTATGAATTTTGCCTATTTGGCAATGTTTGCATACAAAATGATCAGGTATATTTTTGCAATCAATTTTATTTTCATTCAAGACATGTTTAACAGTTTTCACATTAGGATGACCCAACTTATAGTGCCAATCATTAAAATTTTTGTACATATCATTGTTTACAGTCACAGTTTCAACATTGCAACAGTGATTTCCATTATTACTAGCATGTCTGGACTTCAATTTCTTGAACTTGTACAGCCCTTTATCCAAACTACCCTGTAGTAAAATTTCTTTATTTAGTAAATCTCTAACTAGGCAATATTCAGGGTGAAACTCAAAGTATACATGGTTGTCATTAGCAAATTGTGATACACTGATTAAGTTTTTCTTAATCTTGGGTACTCTAAGTAAATTATTTAGATAGAGTTCCCTTTTTCCATGGATGTAACCATGTCCTATACGTGATATACTAGTAGTTTCACCATTACCCATTGAGACAGAGTACATACCTGAGTAGCTTTTATTCCCCAGATTTAGATTCTGTAAATTGTTGGTCACATGATTTGTAGCTCCAGATTCTGGGTACCAATCATCAAGATTTATGTCCTCTGCCTTGCTTAATTCATCACTGTTTGAACTTTGTGACTGCATCCTCGATCCTTCAGCATTTGTCCTATGTTGTCCCACTTGTGTCACGTTAACATTTGGTCCTCTTTGATTTCCTTGACCTTGCTGATTGACATTATATTCAGTGTTGAACCTAAAGTAACACCTGATTGCATCATGTCCGAATTTCCCACAAATCTGACATTTCACCCTGTTGTTGCTGTTAAATCTACCTCCTCTACCTCTGCCTCTTTGGTTGGGGTTGCCACCTCTAAAAAACTGATTTTCTTGTTTGTTATTTTGGCCAGTGTTACCTTTCTGTTGCCCTTTATTTCTTGATGTGGTGGCATAGTTGACAGAAAGTTCTGATTGATTTCTTTTCTGTTCAACTCTTCCTTCATGTGCAAGAAGTGATGAGTGCACATATTGTAAGTCAGGTACGGTTTTCTGTGAGGCTATAAATGTTACAATTGACTCATAATCTTCATCTAGGCCACCTATGATGTAAAGAACTTGCTCACTATCACTGATAATGTGCCCTGTAGAGTTCAGTTTGTCACACAGTGTCTTTATCTTGGTAAGATAGTCATGCATGGACATTTCATCCTTTCTCATGCATTGTAGTTGTCTTCTATATAACATAACTCTTGCGGCAGATTGAGCACTGAATATCTGTTCAATGGTACTCCATATTGCATAAGATGTATTGCATCCTATAACTCTAGATAACATGCTTGCACTTATTGATGATATCAACCATGAAACAAGAAGACTATCTTGTTTTTGAAATCTCAAGTAATCTTGATTGCTGACTAAATTTCCATCTTTGTCGTGAATCATTGCAGGTGGGATGATGACTGTACCTTTGATAAAATCAAGGAGTCCATATCCTCTTAGTGCCGCTTCCACCTGAAACTTCCATAGCATGTAATTATCCTCGTCGAGAGGGATGGTAATTATGTGACTCTTGGGTTTTATTAGTGGGAAGTCTGGTACATGAGGCATAGTAGAAGGATTGATTCCAGAATTGGCTGAACTGAGGTATTCATTGTTTTCAGTTCCTGCCATGTCGATCAAGAAAACGCAGCAGAAGAAAATTCTTGATGAAACTGAAGTTTCTTGGACGGCTGAAGCACTGCAAAGTGCTGTAGCAACCGGATCTTCAGTGAAATTGGGATTCTAGGATGGCAAATTCACCAAATGATGATGAATCTTGCAACCGGATCTCAGCCAGATGATGACTGAATGTCTGATGGCCAAGAATTGCAGCCAAGAAGAGAGAAAATGATGAAATTTCTCTGATTCTTTCTCTTGGCGAGGCAATTGTAATCAGGTATTACTGATATGAAACTGAAAGTAGGTCAGAGTAGGGTGTATTCTTCAATGATGATAACTTTCTGAGAAGAAAATACAAAATACACTCTCCTCTTAATCTGAGATGAGAAAATATGGTTTTGTAAATTTGTTTTTGTGCCGTTAGGCTTGAAGCTCCGATACCATAAAAGAAATCTGTGAAAAATGTATTTTATTGATATAGAATACTTGATGAAATGTACAAGGCAACGACACTATATATAGGTATATAGTCCATGTAATAAAACAGGTACAAGCGGAAGCATATTGGGCTCAGCCCAGCCCATCAATATGAGAAGAGGTAAATAAGGTAATAACCGATCAGTTGTTTCATTACAAAATTTGGATGAATTCTGTTTATTTCATTAGTCCCGTCCTAAGTTCTGGTCATAACTGCAAAAGAATCCACAAAATTCTAATTTTGGTCAAAATTCCAGATTTTTTTCCTTTGTTTATTGAAAGAATAGTAAAAGATTACGAAAAAAACATACAAATTTTTTTAAAAATAATTAAAATAAGATAAACAGATGAACAGGAAAAAGGGCAATTTTGTCAATTTAAACTTTTCGAATCTTTGTATTAATTACCGTTTTAAATTTGCTTCTCATCCTCTAAATTCCTTTTTTAGTTGATCAGCAGTTAAACGTCGACCATGGTACGTTTGAGCTACGGAAAACAACCAACAGAGTAGGAAGCACAATTTATTATTGCCTTACTCTCCAAGGTTGGCACTCAATAGCCAACTGTGACGCCCATAGCTAAATGACCCAAGACCATGACGCTATGCGGAATTTATATCTCTGCCTAATTTGACTCAGACATAAGTCGAGATACTGTTAAGTTGCATGTCAACAGAGTATGCACCACTTCCAGTTACATTCCATAAAATAGGGATGGCAAAAGCGTTTCAGCATTCAGTACGACGAAATTAAAAACTAAAATGTATGGAAGCGTAGTTATCAGATGGCTATATATATAATATACAGACGTATGTAGCACAAGCTTTTATCTATAAAGCAATGTTGTATAAACTGTTACAGCTGAGAATGCATGTGTACTCCAATGCTAGGGACATTGAACGTGACGAATGGACAAAAAAGTACTCCTGGGCCCTGGCATTATAATACAGTAGATACAGAAGGCTAAGTGGGCTGAATGAATGAAATTTTGGACCTTACTTTCGGTCAATCATGCATGCATAAGTGGAGCAATTTATGTATGGAAGATTGTGATTAGAATATGTTGCTCGAACATGGGCAGTAGTTTAAAGTATGTACTTGAACATCTAGAAGAAATCAATGATAATGAGTAAATTTAAAGTACATACATATTTTGGTAGTTCATTGGTAGGGATCCACTACACATGCAAGTTAATAGTTCTCTCAAATTAAGCATACCCGTCATTTATTAAAAAGATTTGTGTAACAGGTTATGTGTCTCTGTTTTTATGGATAATTTTGTAAACACCGACCAAACTCCACGACTGTGAAACATATACCATATACTGTTGTAAACTACAAAATAACAGGATAATCTCACTATCCTCTATATAAATACTATTTAATATAATTTTACACATGTAAAATGGATGGCAATAATACCTATATATTTGACAATTGGCTAAGATGATATATGTACAGAGCATCTAAAATGAAATTATATTTGAATTTGCATTATTCTTTTTCTACTTTTTTTCACTAATACCAATTCTTTATATATACTAATCTTAAATTGTCTATGTATCAGCACTGTGCCCCTATATTTAACTTGCTTATTTTATCCACTTATATCATGTGAATCTCCAGTTCTTTACAGTGTCATTGCTTAAGCTAAAGTAAATACATATAACCAGGCAGTGAACTTAACTCTCTTGGGTGCCTTAGCATACAATTGCTTTAAAAGTGGCATTCTGTTAACACAAGCATATCAGTCTTTTATGTATCTTATATACATGAAAACAGTGGGATGTTATATGTATAAATAAGGAATTATCACTTGCCTTTTTAATCCTTTTAGAACTCAGTGTCTAACATAATGTCTGGGCATTTATAACCAGGTTATATCCTTTGCAAAATCATATATATTTTTATTATGTAAACAAGGCTTCTACCCAGGTGCAACTATACAGATTTATACTTTCACAAGGGTCAGCATATATCTAAATTTCCATATTTATAAACATAAGTATGTGCTATTTTCACCAACACGCCAGCCAAAGCAAACATTGGTTAACCTAATTCCTCAAAGCAGAGTTCTAGTTTCTATCAGAAATCAACAAGTACCATCTCAGTATTTCCTTGTTATATCCTTATATCAACAACAAATAACTTCCCTTTTCAAATATGTTTCCCTTTTCATAAGCCATTCTGGTCTAGCTTAAGAACATAGGTAAAGTTAATATACTAGTAAGGTTTTCGAGCACACCCTTATGAACTGCCAAATTAATAGTGAGAAAACTGTTATTAATACAGTGGATACTGGAGGGAAAGTAGGAAATAGTAAGGCTCAAGGCGGTGTATTAATACCCAAGAAATTTTCAGGTCCTAGCAGAGTTTTTGGGTTTGTGGATAAAAACTCTAAGCTGGCGTGGACTCAAGCTAACAAGAGGAACAACGGCAAAACATCAAGTGCCGAACCCTCCTATGTTGCTAAGGCTACTAAGACTCAAGTTGCATGCAAAGCTAAGGTTAATTAGTGATAACAATATTAATGTCTCCAACATGTTTGGGCTGCTCGACATTATAACTGAAAATTTAAGGAACAATGAAGATGCATTTAACGAAGAACTTAGTGAAGTTGAGTGTGACATCATGTTATAAGGAGTTGGCATACAGGGTAATGTTTAAAGTGGAACTTCAAAAGAAGTGAGTTTGGGCTCTATTGAAAATGATGTTGCGGTTAATGTAGAAAAGGATGGTGATGTACAGGCAAACTTAATGCAAGAGCTGTACAACGAAGTATTGCACCATCAGTGTGCTAAGGCATCAAATGTCAATGTTATTGTGTTGGCAGTAACAAATAATTTTGTGTCGAATGAAGTGGTTAAACTGGCAGGCAATACCGATTTAATTGTAGGAAGCAATAACATGGAAGGAGATGAGGTGGTCGCTAAGCCTAGTGATGAAGACATGTCAATGCAACTTGCCATGGCAAATGCAGTTACTAAACTTGTGAATGGCCGTGATAAACTTTCTAACCTTTCTGATGCTAATAAGCTTGAGAGTTTCCTACAGGAAAACTTCAATGTGGTGCAACCCAATCAAATAAAGGTTAGGCCGAAGATTGTATATGGTGAAACAGTCCAACAAACTACAGTACGTCCGAGATCAGAGGTTGCGTCTGGACTAGTTTCTGGTGCAAATATATATTAAAACTTGTAACTTACACTCAATTTAATGAACTCCAGGCTTAGTTCACATCACTAAGTAATATATTAAAATTGTATGAATTATCTAGAATTTCAGGGCATTCTTCCTATTATATTTGTACTCCAAATAACAACTAAGATCCCCTCTTCAACACCCCCCCCCCCCCCCCCCCCCTATATAAAATTTGTACACTTCACTTGGAGTCATGCAAATATATATCTATAAACCAGATAGACTAGCATATTCTTTGCTTTATAAAACCACTTACTTTTATACATATTGTTTTAACTTGTAGCACTATGAACATTTGTTTTAAAATGAATATAAGTTTGAAGATATCCCTTTTATAATTAAACAAGCTTACACACTTTGATCTCTCTAAACTCAGTATACATCCTGTATCTTGCATATACATTATTCTCTAAAATTCAACTATCTAGAATTTATATAAACGAGCTTACACTCAGAAATATTTGCACTTGCCTCTCTCGTTAACCCTCTTTAAATGGCCAGCTCCTTACAGAATTTTACGAGTTATTACTTCAAAATTACAAGGCCATTATTCCAGTAAATAACCTGGTTTAAATGTCAGCAAGCAATATAACAATACATCTAAACATAATGTACTTAACCTAGGATTTCGAGTAACATTTTAACTATCTAAATAACAATGCACGTTAACATCTTTTGCAAGCCATCCTTCCTACTTATTTAATTGGCCAAATTCATATTCCTTCAATCAGATATGCTAGAAGTTGTTCACTTATGTTCTAAATTCATTCCTACTTATCAGGTTTTATGCATGTATTTTTCATCAAGGTTCCTCATATCATACTGACTACATTCCCAATTGAACAATCTCAACAAATCAAGGCATTCAATTCATTATTTTTCACAAAGGTTAATTAAACCTTTTACTGACATACTTTAATCAACTCAAATTAACATATATCAGAGATTTTTTTTCTATTCGACCAAGAACATCAATGACTCCTCTCCCTATACGTCCAATATCAGTTTCATATATGGTTCTAAAATCTGATCCGAGGTCCCCAAGTCCCATTGTCTCGCTAAGCTACATCAGTACTTTCATTTTGCATTGACTCCTCTCCCTATATGTCCAATATCAGCTGTTGTGTTTGTCCAATTTCAAGCGATTACTACATTTTATCAGTCATAATCTATTTGCTATCCAGTCCTGGAATTACATTCATGATCACCTTGCTAAATTTGCATTTAACGCAAAAATTACCACATAATTTCTATAACATCTTTTTCTGGATTTACTATGCTCGCCTGCACTTCAAATCGTTACCTCTAAATGCTCTGCTCATTATTTTTATTTTTTTTCAAAACCTGACATATCATTAAAGGTTAATCCAGTTTTTTTCCTCACTTTCACTACTTATGCATGACTGTTCTTCAGTTCTACCTTAAACAATTGAATGGACTGACTTTTGGTTATTGTGGCGACCCAAACTTCCCCAATCTCCGAAGAGAAGAGAAAGGATGAATTATCGTGAGGACAGAACGAATCAGAACGCAAACAGAAGAATATTTCATTGTTTATTACAACAATTCCATCAGATACAAGAATATACAGAGTATGAACACATATTATACATCAGAGAAATATCAGAGATATAAATTACATTACATAGCAGCGGAAAATAATACAAAACACAACTGAAAAGCATATACGGATACAGAGCTTTCCATATATCATTCCAGCTGTAAAGCAGGTTCCTGTGAATATAAATCTGCAAAACCAAAACTACTAGATGCCCGTGTGGAAAATAGGGACACCCAGAGTTTAGGTTAAAACAATAAAATCCAAGTCAGTCATGTGACTGGTGTGAGAACTAAAACAGTTATTTAAAACTTTACTTTAAAAATAAGGTAAATCAGGGGACCACGCCGTATAACACGGAACGGGTTTCCTCCCGAGAATACCAGTGCTCAGAATAAACAACGCAATGTTTTTTCGAAAAATGAATCTATTATAAGACTCAGGTCCCATCACACATTGCAACGCAAGCCGGAGGATAGGGTTTTCCCTTATAATAGCCAAACATGCTTGGTACGTTTAAAACAAATCATTTTGATATTACTATAAGTGTATAGTTTCAAAACTATTTCAATCATAAGTATCAATCATAGACGGCATGAGCGCCCCATCCCACTATGTCGCCATATATAGGATTACAACTAAAACCGAAATGTCACATATTGGAAATTGGATTTCTGTCATGAGTCGAGGCAAGGGGCAAGCTCCTCTCCGCTTCGAGACACTCTAGCAAATACCTCGGGACTACACACTCTGGGTAACCCCTGGAATCGGCTGGGTCGGTCCTCTCTTACGTTTGAGGATTAGTTATTCCTGAGCACACGTTTCCCGGTCCTTACAGACCTATAATCGAGGCATCTCGCAATCCAACATCCACATAGGTATAATAATCAACGATGTCAGGGCTAGTAAAACACTAACACCACCCATAACTAGAAAGAAACGTCGTGTTCTCCCAGCGGTCCGTATCCCGTTTTTAACTCATACCGAGGTGTGAGACTTGCGAATTAACGTTATACACAAAGCTGTGTCACATAGGCCGTGCTTTGATCATCAACCAGAAGACTTTGCTTTTCAACAGAAGCCTTGATCATCTGCCACTTAGGCATGCGACACAGGCAATTCATGCCATGCGATTGATATCCATCGATATATAACTTTTAAGCTCGTATGTCTCAGAGAAGGGCGTTAAGCAAGAGAATAAATTCTCCACCGCCAAACAGATATATATTTAATAGGAATCAATCACACAGAATAAAATCCAATGTCAGACACATAGTCCATTTACAAGTTCGTTCTTTGTCTAAACAAAACCGGAGGAGTCTTATTCCTCGCATATCCATCGATCTCCAAGTACGTCTGGACGATCACCAACTGATTCCTTCCTCTTGGGTGTACAGCCCAATCAAGATCGTAAATAATCAACCAACATCTTCATCTTCGACTGATCGAATCGGCTATTTAGAATGGGTATAAACCCGGCCTTTCCGAATAACTCGCATATATAATAAACAAGTGTTACACAAACACAACATACGCCTCATTCCAATTCAGAATATTTTTTTATCCAAATATTCACATTCTTAGGGAAAGGTTCCCATTAATTTTATCAAAGATAAATTCTTCTAAATTTATTCTTTTATCTTCCTTTGGATATCATTTCAAACAAGCCTTTCCTTTAGATATCATTTCAAATCTTTCTCTAATATAAAAATTTAATTTTCAACTCGCCTTTCCTACTATAAAAATCCAATCTTTACTATGATAAAACCCAAAACTTTTTATCATATAAAAATCAAAACTTTTTAAACTATAAAAATCAGTTTTAATCGAAGAAAAATAAATAAAAATCCCGAAATCAAAAACTTACATTGAACGTTGAAGGAGGAGGGGGTTTAGGTCGCGCAGTAGGTGGTTGGGGAAGCTAGGGTGGTCGAGGCGTCGGAATGGGGCAGAACTCGACGGTGGGGGCTATTCTGGCGCGGTGGCAGCCTCGTTAAGGGTGGGAAAGCTTGGAGGGGGCGCGTTTTTCATTGGGGAAGAAGGAGGTGAATGGAGAGGAGGGAGAGGCGTCTGGTGGGGGAAGAACGAAGGTGGAGGCGCGGCAGGAGGGGGCGGGTGTCGGTGGTAAGCGCGACGGTGGATATGGACCGGGAGGGAGGCGCGGTTCCGTGTTTTTTTCGATTTGTAGATCTGAACGGAGGTAGAATAGAAGGGGGGCGCGTTGACTTAGTGTGTAGGGGAAAAGGGATTTTTATTATTTTATTTTATTTATCCTCTATAAAGTAACTTTAAATTTCGATTTCTAAACGAGACCCACCGCCTGTTGTCCCTTGCCAATTACCCCCATTCCGAACACAATGAGATAGGTATTGTAAGCTGGTTCGATCATTTCGATCAGTTTCTGTTCAAATCAAAATATAACTCTATATATTGAATTTGAACGCATATTTCAATTTACCGGGGCCACATACGGACTCTAAAAATTCCCCAAAAATATTTTCTAGCTTCGTATTGACGATACAGTCCTAACAAAACTAATTTCATCAAATTCTGAGATCGTTTGAAAAATGGTCATTTTAAAGGGCCTGAATTCCATAGCGATTATTCTGAATTTTCAACTGGACATAACTTTTTGTCCCCGCTATGAAATTTTGATTTTTCGGATTCGTTGGAAAGATATTCACAAATAGATTCTAATATTTTTGGTTTTGCTAAAATCTGTTTTATTTTGAATCCCGTACATTCATTTAAAATTTGAAATCAACTTTTCTAACTACCGCGCCATTTTCAATTTCTTTTCTAATTAAAAATAAATATTTATATTCTAACGACGATTTACATAAATATATACGTTCTAATTATATTCAAAATAAATTTCTCATCGTTATTATTTAAAATAAATCATTTTAAACATTCAAAATTCATCAAAATTGCCAAAATAAGATTTTTAAATTGGTTCGGATTTTCCGGGTTATTACAATCTCCCCCACTTAAAACTTTTCGTCCCCGAAAAGGAACGAAGCTGAAAGTTGTTTTACAAACCAACTCAACTTTCATTATGGCTTAAGCTCTTCAACTTTTCAGTTTCTAAGAAACTTTCAAATTTTTCAAAAATTTGGCTAACACCCTAAATTTTTGAAAAATTTCACCATAACCTCCCCTGCACCGGGAGCTTTGGGATATTTCAAATAGCCTCCCATGGCCCTCACCAATCCAAAAGAAAAAGAAAAAGCCAAGCGGCTAGCCAGTCGGCTCATAAAATCATCAAAAACCAAGAAATACAATAAACATGTACCTATTTGTCGGGAAAACAATTTTATTTCTCTTCTCTAGCCTCCTTACTATGACCTGTTCAATGGATATACGTGTATATGCATGCAATTGTAATCATTTTTCAATACAGTTCAAAATTTGGTTCCATTAGACTAAATGGTTCAAAATTTTAATTAATCAAAACAATAATCATACAACACAATCAGCAATACATTAGTGAATTAACATTTCAAATTCATAATTTTGATATATATACAGAAAATCATGTTTTTGATGCCAAATCACAACAATAAACCCTATCTAGTTTTGGTTCTCACACCAGTCTAATGGAAATATATAGATATCCCACTTTCGACACTCGAAAATAAATACTGGTAACGCTGCAGCATTATCAGAATCATCCCCGAGCAACTAGAGTGTGATTCTATATCTATCCAGTATATTTAAAACTTCGAATATACGTTCATGACGCGTATATGGATAATCTCTATATACTTGATTATCCAACTCAATACAAATAAAATATTCAAATACGTATACTTGAATTAAACTTTCAAAACAAAATTTGTTTTCAATTCTTATTTAAAAATAACTCTTTCGACTCGCCTAGGATACACTGATCCCATCTCTAATGAGCCATTCTTATTGGACATTACTAGTCCAATCTCTGATGAATTCTTTCGTTTGGTTCTAATGTGTCTTGTTCCCGAGCTCTATAAACCAAAGCTCTGATACCAACTGTGGCGACTTGAACTTCCCCAATCTTCGAAGAGAAGAGAAAGGACGAATTACCATGAGGATAAGACGAATTAGAATGCAAAAAGAAGAACGTTTCATTGTTTATTACAACAATTCCATCAGATACAAGAATATACAGATTATGAACACATATTATACATCAGAGAAATATCAGAGATATAAATTACATTACATAGTAGCGAGAAATAATACAAAACACAACTGAAAAGAATATACGGATACAGAGCTTTCCGGATATCATTCCAGCTGTAAACCAGGTTCCTGTGAATATAAATCTGCAAAACCAAAACTACTAGCTGGCCGTGTGGAAATAGGGGCACCCAGAGTTTAGGTTAAAACAATAAACTCAAGGTCAGTCATGTAACTGGTGTGAGAACTAAAACAGTTATTTAAAACTTTACTTTCAAAATTAGGTAAATTAAGGGACCACGCCGTATAACACATATTGGGTTTCCTCTTGAGAATACCAGTGCTTAGAATAAACAATGCAATGCTTTTTCGAAAAATGAAGCTATTATAAGACCCAGGTCCCATCACACAATGCAACGCAAGCCGGGGGACAGGGTTTTCCCTTATAATAGCCAAACATGCTTGGTACGTTTAAAACAAATTGTTTGACACTATTATAAGTGTATAGTGTCAAAACAATTTCAATCATAAATATCAATCATAGACGGCATGAGCGCCCCATCCCACTATGTCGCTATATATAGGATTACAACTAAAACCGAAATGTCACGTATTGGAAATTGGATTTCCGTCATGAGTCGAGGCAAGGGGCAAGCTCCTCTCCGCTTCGAGACACTCTAGAAAATACCTTGGGACTACACACTCGGGGTAACCCCTGGATTCGGCTGGGCCGGTCCTCTCTTACGTTTGAGGATTAGTTATTCCTGAACACACGTTTCCCTGTCCTTACAGACCTATAATCGAGGCGCCTCGCAATCCAACATCCACATAGGTATAATAATCAACGATGTCAGAGCTAGTAAAACACTGACACCACCCATAACTAGAAAGAAACGTCGTGTTCTCCCAGCAGTCTGTATCCCCTTTTTAACTCATACCGAGGTGTGAGACTCGCGAATCAATGTTATACACAAAGCTGTGCCACATAGGCCGTGCTTTGATCATCAAGCACAAGACTTTGCTTTTCAACAAAAGCCTTGATCATCTGCCATTTAGGCATGCCACACAGGTAATTCATGCCATGCGATTGATATCTATCGATATATAACCTCTAAGCTCGTACGTCTCAGAGAAGGGCATTAAGCAAGAGAATAAACTCTCCGCCGCCAAACAGATATATATTTAATAGAAATCAATCACACAGAATAAAATCCAATGTCAGACACACATTCCATTTACAAGTTTGTTCTGGGTCTGAACGAAACCGGAGGAACCTTATTCCTCGCATATCCATCGATCTCCAAGTACGTCTGGACGATCACCAACTGATTCCCTCCTCTTGGGTGTACAGCCCAATCAAGATCATCAATAATCATCCAAATGATGTGAAGACCTCCGGCCTTCAACCACCATATTCATCTTCGACTTATCGTCGAATCGGTTATTCAGAATGGGTATAAATCTGGCCTTTCCAAATAACCCACGTATATAATAAACAAGTGTTACACAAACACAACATACGCCTCATTCCAATTCAGAATATTCTTTTATCCAAATATTCACATTCTTAGGGAAAGATTCCCATTAATTTTATCAAAGATAAATTCTTCTAAATTTATTCTTCAATCTTCCTTTGGATATCATTTCAAACCATGTTAAGGTTTTCCAAACTAGCCGGGATTAGCGAACTACACTGAAGTAATCACTTAATTTATTTCCTAATCCCAACCTTTTCATCCCATGGAGCAAAACTGGTAATACTCCATATCTAACACCATGGTGTTATCGGTAAATATTAATTACCATTTCATGTTCAAAACTAATCAAAGATTTAACTATCACTTTGGAGCAAAACTGGTGATACTCCATTCTCGATCACTTTAATCTAATTAAAGATTCATTAAAACTCCACTTAGTTTTAATCTTCCCAAAAATCAATATCATGTCTTTAACTGGGTTAAAGAACTAATGTCATCTAATACACGGTTCACGATAAACCCAAAATCACATTCCATTGTTAATCGGGTTAAAGAACAGGTGTTATTCAAAACACCGCTCATGATAAACCCAAAATCCAATTTAAATTCAATTCCAATTAAATACTAATTAACTGGACAATTTCACTAAATCTTAATTAAAAAATTTATTCTTTTCTAAACTGGGTCCAAGAACAGTGTTATTTAAGACACCATTCACGAGGAACCCAAAATCCCATTTGATATTAATTACAAGGCTCTGAATAGAAAATATATCGGCTTATATTCAATACCAAATTCTAAAACCAACAATTATCGTATTGGAAATAACGATATAAATAACGATATAAATATATCTTTCAAATTTCCACAACCATATCGGTATAATCACAAAACCCAACATCAAAATATTCCGAAGATAATTTCGATTCAAATCCATTCCAATTCGTATATTGGAAATTCTGGTTATTTTAAAACCACTTCAAATTCAATTTATTTATTTCAAAAACATTGGATTATAATTCTCGTTCATTTTGATAAAAATATATTTTTATCCTTTTTAAATATTGGATTTTTCACCCCAATTCTTTCAAAATCATTTATTATGATTTTACACAAATTATTGATATTTATAATAATTTTATCAAGGCCCGTACAGTCGATTTTCATAAACGGTCATCGAACTGCACTTACAACGACCTTTTCCAAATTTGATTTGGACATAATTCCAAATCCAACCGTTAGATTTCAAATTCTAATATTCATTGGAAAGATCTTTTCGATACGAACCCAACGGTTCTGGTTTCAGGAGAATCCGACGGTCGGATTTCCCGTAACGTCAACTCAAAGTCAATGGTCGAAATTCGCGAACTGCCGCGGCGCGTTCTATTCAGGCCATTTAATATAATATATATATATTATATATATTTCGTCGATTTCAATTCTAAACATATTTTATAAATTGTTTAAATTCGTTTTAAAAAAGATTTCGACTTCATATTCAATTTCATTGAATATTCCATATCATTAATACATAAATGATAATATTTTCAAAACATTCTATTTTGAAATCACTTTCATTTCTATATTCATTGTAAAACCGAATATAATCGATATAAATATCGTTCGCGTCAAAATGGCGCAAATCTAATTAACACGGCTTTATATATTTCAATAACTTCATTATTCTATTTGACAAATGAATATTTTCTTCAACACATGAATATATATTTTATTCAAGACATGAATATTTATTAATTCTTACTTACAATAAAAATGTGAATTTTATTGTATAAATATTTTATTCAACACATGAATACTTTCAACACATGAATGGTTTCAATACATGAATAGTTTCAACACATGAATGGTTTCAACACATGAGTAGTGTCAACACATGACTATTTTGTTTATTCAACACATGAATATAATTTATTATAATCTTTATTTTCTAAATTGGAATGAGACCCAATCAGTTACCATATAATGTTAATTATATGGATTCCATACAACACATGTATATAATAGCAATGATAAAAAACAACCATCATCCAAAGTGCACTACACAACTGCATAAGCATTAAATATAAATAATTAACGCTTACACAGTCTGTCAACCAATCGATCGACATACAACTAAATAATTGAGATTAGTGTACGCCAAATATCATCCCAACACCCGTGTGGGGTTTCAATCCACAAACATTTAATATTATTTGTGCAGTTGGGCGACGTGTAAAATTTATCGTCCCAACCAATATCCTTCAAATGGATGTACATAAAAAAATCATCCGATTTGTTTATAAATATTTATTTAATTCATATACACGTTAAAAATTATATTTTTAACTATAAAATATTTTTAACTATATAAATATTTTATTTCATTCCACATTACACAATCAATTTTCACCATACAACAAAATCAAAAAAGTCGTCCATGGTCTGTGGACAATGGGTGTCGGGTGCTGCTAAGTGCCATCTGCATCCTAGTATATAATTTTAACTAGAAAACAAAAATTAAAGCGAGAAGTTCTCACCGACTAGCTAAACTAATACACCGCGACTCTTCGTATGTAGGAAATCTTCGCCGTGCTCGTCTTTTGTCACTTTCGTCGTCCATGTTCGCTACATATATAAAAATCACATTTTTATATTATCACTTCATGTATAAAAATTATATTTTTATATCGCTCTTTTCATAATAAAAATCATATTTGTATTATGCTATGGTATAAATAGAAATCATATCTCTCTATGTCTAAAAATCAGATTTTTTATATTCATAAAAATCATTTTTTTATATGTTTAAAAATCTCGTCTTTACATGTTTAAAAGATCTAACTTTTCACTTATAAAAATATAATCTTTTCATCGCTACTTCGTATATAAAAATCGAATTTTTATCACTACTCTATATAGGTAAAATTGAATTTTTTTTATCGCTATTCTATATATATATAAATCAAACTTTTATCGTTATTCTATATATGTAAAAATCATATTTTTTATATCGCTACATCTATAAAGATCATATTTTTAATTCTCTACTTGTATAAAAATAATATTTTTAATTCTCTACTTATATAAAAATAATATTTTTAATATTATGAAAAATCATATCTTTTCGATATTTAAAATATAAACTTTCTCTCTCTATATATAAAAATATATTCTTTCCATTTCTAAAAATCTAATCTTTATCTTTTATAGAAATCAAATCTTTCTCTAATATAAAAATCTAATTTTTAACTCGCCTTTCCTACTATAAAAATCCAGTCTTTACTATGATAAAACCCAAAACTTTTTATCATATAAAAATCAAAACTTTTTAAACTATAAAAATCAGTTTTAATCAAAGAAAAATAAATAAAAATCCCGAAATCAAAAACTTACATTGAACGTTGAAGTAGAATGCGGTTTAGGTCGCGCAGTAGGTAGTCGGAGAAGTTAGGGTGGTCGAGGCGTCGGAGTGGGGCAGAACTCGGCGATAGGGCCCTTCTGGCGCGGTGGCAGCCTCGTTAATAGTGGGAAAGCTTGGAGGGGGCGCGTTTTTTCATTGGGGAAGAAGGAGGTGAATGGAGAGGAGGAGGGAGAGGCGTCGGGTGGGGGAAGAATGAAGGTGGAGGCGCGGCAGGAGGGGGCGGGGGTCGGTGGTAAGCGCGGCGGTGGATATGGACCGGGAGGGAGGCGCGGTTCCGTGTTTTTTTTTTCGATTTGTAGATTTGAACGGAGGAAGAATAGAAAAGTGGGGCGCGTTGACTTAGTGTGTAGGGGAAAAGGGATTTTTATTATTTTATTTTATTTATACTCTATAATGTAAGTTTAAATTTCGATCTCTAAACGAGACTCACCGCCTGTCGTCTCTAGCTAATTACCCCCATTCCGAACATAATGGGATAGGTATCGTAAGCTGGTTCGATCGTTTCGATCAGTTTCCATTCAAATCAAAATATAACTCTATATATTGAATTTGAATGCATATTTCAATTTACCAGGGCCACATACGGACTATAAAAATTCCCGAAAAACATTTTTTAGCTTAGTATTGACGATACGGTCCTAACAAAACTAATTTCATCGAATTCTGAGACCGTTTGAAAAAGACCATTTTAAAGGGCCTGAATTCCATAGCGACTATTCTGAATTTTCAACTGGACATAACTTTTTATCCCCGCTATGAAATTTTGATTTTTCGAATTCGTTGGAAAGATATTCTCAAATAGATTCTAATATTTTTGGTTTTGCTAAAATCCGGTTTAGTTTGAATCCTGTACATTCATTTAAAATTTGAAATCGGATTTTCGAACTACCGCGCCACTTTCAATTCCTTTTATAATTAAAAATAAATATTTATATTCTAACGACAATTTATATAAATATATACATTCTAATTATATTCAAAATAAATTTCTCGTCGTTATTATTTAAAATAAATCATTTTAAATATTCAAAATTCATCAAAATTGCCAAAATAAGATTTTTAAATTGGTTCGGATTTTCCGGGTTATTACAGTTATATATTCAAGCAATAACAATTCTCCTATTTGTTCAAGTAATATCATTCATTACATGCAGTAATATTGGAAACCAACCATAGATTACAATTTTTTTTATGACTTAATCATTATAACATTGTTGTATTGAGAACGTATAACATACATCGATGTTTATTGTATGTATCTAACTACTAACTTAGCACACAAATGAAAAAGAAAAATATTGTTAACATTAACTATTTAAATTTGGATATTCATGAACGCACACAAATTTAAAATTACACTGAATCAATATATTATACATATTTAAGATTATTATATACAACTATTATGCAAGGAACGAAATATGAAGTTGGAGCAAATACTAAGGATATAAATTATATACACTGAAATATAATTAGAAATAAAGTACATCAAAATTGGTAAAGGAGCCAAATGACAGTAAACATAAACAAAAGTTATTAACACCTCGTTTGATATACGCAAATAAATTAAAAGAATCGGGTCAAATAGAATTTGCGTTTGCAACAAATTTTTGCATAATGGATATTTGTCAATTGCTTATTCAAACTCAAAACATATTCAAACATTAAACTGAAGATTCAATTTCGTTTGTATCTTATCCAAACATCAAACCATCTTGCATGCAAATTATTGAGCAAAGTAAACAGCTGACAATTAAAGCATAAAGGGAAAAATTAGAAGTTCGATACCTTAATGGCAGAAATTGACGAACTCCAAATCACGATTCAGTGGATTAACGAGAGAGCTTGATCCAAATTGCGGAAATTCCAGTTGCTAGGGTTTATATGTTTGCCGATTTTTTTCCTTTTCCGGATTTGAAAGCTTTATGAGAGTGGGAAGATTTCATGAAAAAATAAGGCGGAAAATAGGGGAAAGCAGGAGAAAAATGTGAAGGCGGCATCTTTTAGTTTAGTACCCGCTATTTTTTTAAGTGGACCGCGTTTACTTGTATTTACCGTTCTGACATATATATTATTAAATATGTCAATCCCATGAAATCTATAGTTTTATAATAAAATAAAAAAGACATGTGATTGTAAGAACTTAGCAAATATGCCAAATAAAATGTCGCTTCAAACACCAAAAGGGAAAAATCACCAAATAATTGAAGTACTCATTTGAAATTTGTTTTAATTTATAATAAAAATGTTGTAAGCATGCACGCGTTTAAAGAAATATAATTCACTTGAACAACACAAGAATAAACTGGCAACTGAAATAAAAGTAAATTATAAGCACTGAAGTGTAGGGATGAGCAATATTTAGTTTGAACTGAATTAATCGACTGAACCGATTTATTTCGGTTGGTTCAGTTCGATTTTGAAACTAAATCGGTTTGAATTTGGTTTGTAAAATATATTTTTTGGTTAACGGTTTAATCGAATTAACCAAACTTTTGCTGTATTATCTAATTTTATGTTATTATCGTACTTTAAATAATTGGTAAGTGATAAAATACGAAAACATTTGTCAAAGATAAGTCAAATTTTACTGTAAACATTAAATTTAATAAATAAAATTTCTCCAAACATAAATTTATGTTTTTCTTTAGTTGAATTAATCATTTGAACAATAAGGCAAGTCCAATTAAATCGGTTACCAACTGAATCAAACTGAAATTATTTTGGATCGGTACACGTGGTTTAATTTTGAAAATTTCCAGTTCTAATTCGATTTGAATTTTTTTACCCCAAAACCAATCGAACGCTCACCCTTACTGAGATGTGCCATTTATATTAGAAAATATATTTATATACAAGCGTCATACTTCTATCAAACATATTCATATATCATGCTGATTATAAACTAGATACCTAACCATAAATAAACGTGCTTAATATGCAGTTGCTTGCTCACCATAATTACTTCATAATTTCATATATCAATCAAAGGCAACGAGATCAACAAAGATCAAAGATAATAAATAAATAAAAGGATTTGGATTGAAGATGTAATCGCATCGACTCTCAAAAAACGATGCAAATCTATAATGTAATTGCATCGGCTCTCCAAAAACCGATGCAAAAAAGGATTTGGATCCAAGATAAATTGCATCGGCTCCCTAGAACCAATGCAAATACAACTAGTTGCATCTGTTATAAACAGAACCGATGCGAAAACCGGTGCAAAAGGAATTTTGATCCAAGAATAATTGCATCAGATCTCTAGAACCGATGCAAATGCTACTAGTTGCATCTGTTATAAATAGAACCGATGCAAAAACTGTTGCAAGAAAGGATTTGGATCCAAAATTAATTGTATCGGCTATCTTAAACCGATGTAAATACAACTAGTTGCATCTGTTATAAATAGAACCAATGCAAAAACTAGTGCAAAAATGGATTTGGATTCAAGATTAGTTGCATCGGCTCTCTAGAACCGATGCAAATACAACTAGTTGCATCTGTTATAAATAGAACCGATGCAAAAACTCCATTTGCTTCAATGTAATTGCATCGAGGGTCGATGACAACCGATGCAAATTGCATTTTTTGTATTTTCTACAACTTTTCAAGTACAATTGCATTGGCTGTTTAGCTAGAAACGATGCAAATTATGTTAATAACATCGGTTACAACCACAACTGATGCAAATGAGGCAAAGCAACGGGCATATTTTGTACTAGTGATTTTAGTTATGAGCATCGTTTGTGTATGGCAGGTCGTCACATATATGAATCAAGAGCGCTTGGTTAACCAATCTACGATGACCCAAATGTTTCCATACCCTGCTTGACTCGTTGGCAGGCCATTAATGAAATCCGTCGACACTTGTTTCTATTTCCACTTGGGAACTTCTAGCGGTTGCAACAAACCACTAAGCTTCTTCTACTCAGCGTTAGTTAACTAACAATTCATGCAGTTAGAGATAAATGTCCCAACGTCTTTCTTTATTTCTTCGCAATAATAAAGTTTCCTCATATCTTGATACATCTTATTACCACTAGGATGTATGGTCAATCTAGGGCGATGACATTCCCGAAGCACTCTATCACTTAGTCCATCAATGTCAAAAGAAAAAAACCTCCCATCCTTACAGGGCTAACCATTATGGTCAAGTTCATACAACTGCATACCCAAGGGTACTATCTAGTTTCGATCTTGGCGATGATCTCAGACATTATGGAATTTCACCTTTGGCTAGAAGCAAACTGATTAATTAGAGTAGGTCTGATTGTTAAACTTGCCAATATTTCTGGCTCCATCTCACACCTAGGCTAAAAAACATAGCCGGTGATATACTTGCACATAAGGAACATAGCTCCTAAGCTATAATTTCGTGTACGCATGTCAACAATGAATGCATTACCTTTCTCATGTGTACAAATAATGTTGAAATTATACGAGGACAAGAACTCTAATATCGCTGTTGGCGAAGGCTAAGATCCTTCTTTGGGAAGAGATATTTTGATGGCTTGTGGTCTATAAACTACTCAAAAATATCCCATAAAAGGTAACGCCTCCATATTTAACACTTCTAATTCCAAATCATGGCTCATGATGTTTTAGCTTCCAACTAGCATACGCGATAACTTTAACTTGTGCATCAATACTGCACCCAATCTAGTATCAGAAGCATCTGTGTATATTATCATCTCTTCATTCCCATAAGGAATAACTAACTTGTGAATAAATCAACCTCTATTTCAGATATACGAATGCATGCTCACATCCTACATTCCAAATGAAAGCCTAATTTTTCTTAGCTAGCTATATCAATAGTGTCGCTATCCTGGACAAGTCCTAGATGAATCTTTGACAGCGTCCATCCATTCCCAAGAAATTTATCAAATCTGTACCTATATTGAGTGTTGTCCAATCTTAAACTACTGCAATCTTCGTAGGATCTACAAAGATACTCTATTCAGACATAACGTGACTCGAAAAATGCTAATTCTCTCCTCCAAAAATTACAGTTAAGAAAATTATCCTTTAGCCGATGTTCTCTCCACAACTCAAGAACAATTTTCAAATGTGTCTTATGTTCCTCTTCCATCCGCGAGTAGACAAAAATATCTTGAATGAACATAAGCACAAACTTATTAAGTTTAACTTTGATGACACGATTAATAAGATCCATGAAGTACGCATGTGCGTTGAGTCAATACAAACAGGATAGCCAAACGCTCATTAAAACCAAATGTAACCCATCATGTCATAATCAACACATTTTCCTTTGCCATTCGCAATAGATGAAATCCTACTGGAAGATCCAATAGATAAAATATGTTGCACCATGCAGCAGATCGAACAAGTCATCAATACATGGAATTGGATACTTAATCTTCTTCGTTACTTTATTTAGCTCATGGAAACCAACAAACAATCTAAGCAATGGCTTCGCATTACTCTGGTATAATCATACGAATGAATCCTTTTCGTGAATGGTCGTTTACTTGCACCTCGAGCTCTCACTACTCCCAAGTGCCATACTCCTGAAGAGGCATCACTGTGGGTTTGGCATCCCTCGCTATGTTGATATGAGACTCCATCTTTCTACACGACAGAAGTCTGGTCACTTTATCAAAGATGTCCAGATACTCCCTTGTAATAGGTGCACTTAACAACTCATCATGCAAAACATCAAGACAATATAGAAAGCTATTCATCATCTCATCCTTGGATAGGAAGCCTATACTACCTTTTTCTATCATCTTCCCTATAGTACCGAAGAACTCTCACAATCTACTACAACTCTGTATATCTGAAGCTAATCAACTTCCAAAATAGTACTAAATCCAACAAAACCCAAAACATAGCAATCACAATCAAAAGTGCATCCATGACTCAATAAGATTAACCCACAAAAAATCATACAAAGGCTAGTGGAGCCAACAGTTGGGTTCTTCACAATTAAGGATGTCAATGGGGCGGGGCTGGCATGGGCAGTACCCTCCCATCACCCGCCCCATTAGGTAATTTTTGTCCCCGTGTCCGCCCCATACCCGCAAGGGTAGCCATTAAATGGGTTTTAAACAAATTGCGGGTATTCGTGGGTATTTGCGGGTATCCACGATATTTTATTCAATTTATTTTTTAACCATCTAATGAATTTTTTTAAAATGCATTCAGTAAAAAAAACAAATTAGGCCAAGTGTGAAATTTGGCAACCGTTGCTTGGATTTTGCAACGTATTAAAGAGAGCAGAAGGTTAGGAGGAGTGAAGTAAGAACTTTGGTAGGATGTGCTGAATTTGCTAAAGAGAGCAGAAGGTATAGAGAGAAGAAAAGACGCGTTGCTTGCTGGATTGTAATTTGAAACAACTAGTGAGAAATTTGAGAATTTCCAACTAGGTATATATAAGTTTTTCGGCAAGGCGGTATATATATGGTTTTAATTAGCAGCATGCATAATTATTACAAATATCAATTACCACTTATAAATTGTTAATAAAAGTATGCACATAAATACCAAATAGTCAGCAGCAATGATTTTTTTTATTTGCAATAAATCTCATTCAATATGGGCATAGGTACCCACGGACATGGATATCTTACTATTTGTACTCGTCCGATCAGTTAACTGATATTAAAAACCTGTTTATTTTACTAATGGGTAGCCATTTAGCTATTCGTATGCCCATGATGGATTTTATCTACGGGTACGGATTTTTTTTGCCATCCCTTGTCATAATCAATGATCAATCAACTATTTTAGCTTCCACTCCTAACTTATCTACCAAATCCCAAAGATATGAAGGAATAGGAAGTCGTGATATCAAATAAAACTAGAATAGGGACATCATAAATAGAAAGGATACCTTGAATGATGATGATTTTTCCTTTACCCTTAGCCGGTGGGAAATTTTGGTGAAGTTGGAACATCATTTATAGCATATACTTCCACGATCTACTTATCTACGTCAGGACGGTCTCTCTTGAATTGTACAAGCTTTTTGTAGATGTAACATTTCTTATCCTTGGTCCTACGTGTTCCTAGATATATTGACTATTTTCTCCACATTTAAAGCAAAAGGTTTTAGAATTAGACTTCTTTTATCCATCTTTGGCTTAAGGAAGTTTCCTGTTATCGCCCCACTTTTTCTTGCCTCGCCCGTTCACTTGTGAATTTGGCTCTTCCTTAGGGACAATAGCAGTTGCAATCTTTGATTTACCATAAAGTCTCTTTTTCCTTAAAGTTTTTCTCGATAATATACTCAAAAGTCTCATCAACGTGATTTATGGGCTTTTCCCTCATGTAGTCATCGAAGCCAACGTTGAGCTTTTGATTTTTTTTAGATGGGTTTTCAATGAAGGACATCCTATACTTTGACAAAGCATCAAATTCAACATCATAATTGGAGGAAGTCATGTTCCTCGCTTTAGCTTTGCAAATTTATAGAACAACTCTGACATATATCTAGCCCAAATAAACATTTCCGTTAAGCGAGTTTTGGACTGATCCCAAATAATTTAATACGCGGGAGTAGCAACTTCGATGACACACCACTAGTTCATAGTCCTTCCTTGAAGTTGACACAAGGCCAGCCTCCTTCTTACAGCATTGTTAATCTCAAGATCATTAAAGGTATACTCGCAAATGTCAAGCCAATCTTAAACTTCCATCGTAGACTGCATTCCCTGAATGGTTTACCACCTAGACTAATATAATCTTTATTAAGCTTTGCAAAGTCATTTCTGGACACTTGCATTGGTGAACCACCTCAACAACTGTAACACCTCACACTAATTTGAGCCGAAATTTTCAACCAAAAATGAAACTCAAACCGTCTACGTATGAAGAGTATAAATATGGTACCTGCAAAAAATGAGCATGAGCATATTAGAGTACAATAAAACTAACTCACAACAGAAACAAATAGGATAACCAAGTATCGACTTAAGCAACTACCTTTAAAAGCAAATCGCCATATTAATACCGATCATGAGAGAACAAGAATAGAAAACTAAACTTGAACACTTTCTAAGACCTGTCTTCCCCGAGGTAAAACTAAGAGTTGTTATGAGGAGGGGTCAGAACAACAAGTCTTGATAAGTAAAAATTGTATAACATTGTCTACAATACAAAAATGTATCCCATTGATTTCATCCAAAACCATATGTTTAATAAGGCTAGTAAGTCTAACCTAATCTTGTGAAGATTTATGCACGATGACTAACAATTACACTCAAGGCAACGCTTCCCAACAATAATGATATTGGAATACTGATATAGAACTTTTGCGCATAAGTATGAAGCCTTTAAATCCCCATTCAACCAATTACCAAAAACTAAGAGGCGGGATTTCTAATTACTAAATAAGGAGGTAAGTTATTTCTATATAGCCACTTAAAACTTGACTATCAATATAAGATAAGGGTGAATCTTTTTGATCATATAGTACCGAAGGAGGATCTAGTCGATCTCTTATTGCCTTACTCAGCGGTTTACCGAACATTAATATAAATTAGAGGACACTAACTACTAAGCCATACTAATTTGAGAATTCCTCATTCACGCATATACCTAAGCTTCACATAAGGCAAGATATAGTGAGTAGTCACCTATTACCTATGGGATAGGTAGATGACTAACCTTCATTTGTGACCTTCCCTCAACGGACCCTCGAGTTACTACCCAACCTTATTGGATAATCTCATAGTCACTTAATACTTCCCTTTCAGGATAGGCATACCGATGATACCTCTATGGTGGTCATTTAATACCTTTTCCTAAGGCGGACTCTAACTGTAATGTCCCATATTTTTAGTAGTCAGATATTTAAATTTATTTTATTATTTTAAATATTATATTAGGAATATTAATGGATTTTAATATTGAATTCGTTTATTAAAACAAAGTTTAAACGTTATAATTTATATTTAATTATAAACAAGCTGGAAATGGCACAACAATTCATAATATGGACTTTTGAACCTTATCTAAATAAACATGATCAGATAGAAGTCGAAATTTTGTGAAACAAGAAACGTTTGAATCTAGTTGATTATAATTTTCATATGAAAGAGAAAAATCGGGACTTTGTGCTATAGATTGTAAGTTACGCCCATTTCAAATTTTAAAATAGTCAATATGGAAATCATTAATGTTGGCACACTTTTTGGTCAAAGCTGTCACACATGGAATTCCAGAATGGTAGCATGCTCAAGCGATGGAAACAATGCCAGAAGACATATAGCAATTTCGTCGAAATCATAACATCAACATAAACAGGCCCGAAGCTCCTATCAGACGACCTCTTTTGGGCCCGAAAACAGAAACTACAGTACTAGGATATGTAACTCTTGTAGCCCTCTGAATGATCTTCAAGAAGAGCTTTCGTTTGGCTCAATCGGACTTACGGTATGAAAGTTATGCCTGTTTCCGTAAACGCACGCAGAACTTGGATTTTGAGAATTGGTGACATTTGCCCCCCTTTGGTTCATGGGCTCCTCCTTGGCTCGCACCCCCCGGCTCGTAAAGCACTCTTCTTCTGCTCATGAACCAGCATCGGCACGTGGAGCATATATAGGTTACGACCCCCCATTACCACGACCCGACCATTAGCTTCATCACTCCAGCTTGCGACCAGACCTCGGCTCGTGAAGCCCACATCACTACCCGACCCCATGACCACGAACCGATCCCTGCTGATACACGTGTAGATCTTGACCTGTTCTCAAGGCTACTCCTCTTACTTTCCCGGATCGGCTGCCACGTGCCCTCTTGCGAATCGGTCCTCCCAGAAGCTCTCCTACAGCTATAAATACACCATCACATGGAATTTTCAAGGGACTTTTGGCTAAGGCCTTTCTCCTGCACTCCATGGCTTCCACCATTGCTGAGTGCAAGGATTTTGCACCTTCTTACGTCTAAATTCTACTCTTGTAATCTCAATTAAACACACATATTGTGTGTCTGCATGTAACTGATTCTTATAACATGTCAGTATAACAATAAGATTATAAAGTGGACGTAGGCTACATCTACAGCCGAACCACTATAAAAACTTCGTGTGTCTCCTCTTATTTATCACTTTTTACATTTTTGTGATATGTAATCTGCATTTGGGTCTTAGTGCCAATTTTTGGTCTAACGTTTTGGCGCACCAGGTAGGGGACACACGATAATACTTCAATTTATAGCTCTAAAGGAATCGATTTGCTTGGCTATTGGATCAATGGTTAAAAGAAAGAAGGCTGGAACTTCCTCTCATGTTGAGGATGCTGATGCTGAAGGCACTAGAAATGAGGAGAGCCAGGGGGCATCCTCTCATGGAAATCCATTAGCATATTTGACTCGAGACGAGATGGACGACATGATTGCTGAAATGAAAAACCAGATGGCAAGGCAAGATGACCTCATCAGGAAACAACATGAGATGATCGTTGGATTCTTCGCTCAGATGGATGGAAGACCGAGCAATGTTCAAATCTTTGGAAATGAAGCCACTGAAGCGGCACATGCATCACATGGACTCGGAGGCAACCCCCTCACTCTTGGAAATGGTCAGGATCGACCAACTTCAGCTCATGTTCAAACGGATATCAAAACGCAAGCTCACACCCAACAACATGAGGCGGTTCGTGATGAGGCTCCTGGACTCGATCGGCTCACCCCCCTCACTCATGAATCGGTCTCCATGACCCACATCAGCAGAATCAGCATGAATCAGCTCGGCGTCACGAGCCAAGTCCAGATCGGGTCGCACCCCACGAGCCATGACCCGAAAGCCTTCGCCCTCCAGACACCATACCTTATCACGAACCGCATCGGATCGTGCACCCCAATCCATGACTCATGCTCCCCCACGACCCGCTTCGTGCAGCATAGCATGAGCACACAACAACTCATCAACAGTTTCCTCACTCTCAGGCATTCAACGCTTGGGGCACCAGCTCTGATCTTGGAAACTTCCAACAACTTTTCGAAGGAAATCGGCTAGCAGATCTGATTGAACGCCTCTCAACCGGCCACACTTATCATAATGATGTGGATGACGTCAACCACACTCCTTTCACTCAGGAAATCAGGAATTCTCGTAATCCCCCAGATTTCAAACTTCCACAACTGGAGCCCTACAACGGCAGGACCGATCCTACCATGCATCTGATGCGCTACAAACGACATATGGAAGTTCAATCAGCATCGGAAAACGTCATGGCAAAGTGTTTTCCCCTCTTTCTGATTGACATAGCCGCTATGTGGATTCGGCA
The DNA here is from genome assembly GCA_030737875.1 of Allium sativum. Lineage (NCBI taxonomy): Eukaryota > Viridiplantae > Streptophyta > Magnoliopsida > Asparagales > Amaryllidaceae > Allium > Allium sativum. The sequence goes on from CM060913.1 coordinate 749,313,955, forward strand.
GCTAGAAACAGAATCGTCCAGCAGTTGGAACATGTTGGTCGCATGCTTTATTGAACAATTTCGGGTTCACATTGCACGGCCCAAGAACGTCATGTCACTCACTACAATCAAGCAGAGGCCCAGAGAAACTCTGCGTTCATTCCTGGAAAGATTCAACATTGCAGCAGCATCAGTCGATCGCCCTGAACCATCCGTGGTATTGTTGGCAGCAGTATCGTGCGTTCTAGATAACTCAGAGTTCAAAAAAATCCTTGTACGGAGATCCACCACAAAATCTCGGCGAATTCTACCTTGAAGAAGATAGATTTCTACAGGAAAAAATGCAACTTCCGAGAAGCGCATTCTCGATGTCAACATGCTTAAAGATGGAGAACCGTCTGATTTTGGAAAATGCAAAGGAAAAGCCAATGTCAAGAATGACCGCAACACACAACCCCAGAGAGGGCCCAAATATGAAAGATACACTGAACTGAATGACACTATAAGCAACATTTACATGGACACTGGAGGTGCCACCTCCTGTCCGAGGCCTCCCAAGAGGGAGCCAACACTAGCTCAACGTAACTCCGGAAGGCATTGCATATTTCATGACATAGACGGTCATAACACTGATGACTGTAGACATTTCCGAGACCTTATTGAGGATCGTGTTAGACGAGGAGGGCAACCTGAGTATGTCACTCGACTAACAGCGCCTACATCTGCACTGCCACCACCTATTCCCCAGAGAGGGAATGATCCTGGATCGAGCAATCGCGGGACTTTCATTCGCTGATCCCACTCAGAGGATCTCTTCAGTTTATCGGACTCCGGTCCATAGTTCATGTTTTTAGGCTTTAAGGCGACTTCTTGCCCTTCTTTGTTTTCTCTGCATGTAATAAGCACGGCAACATCGGCCCACATGCACGGAACCGACCCGTAGTCTCTAGTCGTGTTCAGGGTTAGAATAACCGCTGCTTAGTTTTCATGAATCAATAAAGATCATTGATGAGCTCCGGCTCCCAACTGAATCCGTCCAGTATAAACAAACATGAGCTCCGGCTCCCAACTGGATCCGTCCAGTATAAACATTAAGCTCTGGCTCTGAACTGGATCCATCTAGTATTAAACAGACATGAGCTCCGGCTCCAAACTGGATTCGTCTAGTATAAACAAACTGCATTAGCATTTCCTCGGTCGTCTTACTCCGGTAAGGCCGTCTTGGAACCTCACGGCATTTCCTCTGTCGTCTTACTCCGGTAAGGCTGTCTTGGAACCTCACGACATTTCCTCGGTCGTCTTACTCCGGTAAGGACGTCTTGGAACCTCACGGCATTTCCTTGGTCGTCTTACTCCGATAAGGCCGTCTTGGAACCCCATAGCACTTCCTTGGTCGTCTTACTCTGGTAAGGCTGTCTGGGAACCATTTTTGCATTGTTTGTCTTGTCTTTTTGCAGGGACGGATAATGGATCTCACAGATTATCCAGAACACATCTTCCTTCAACCAGCAAGATATGTTCTGGGGGAGCAAACTTGTTGACACACCGTTTGGTCAAAGCTGTCACACATGGAATTCCAGAATGGTAGCACGCTCAAGCGAAGGAAGCAATGCCAGATGACATATAGCAATTTAGTCGAAATCGTAGCATCAACATAAACAGGCCCGAAACTCCTATTAGACGACCTCTTTTGGGCCCGAAAACAACAATTATGGAACTGAGCTTTACAACTCCTGTAGCCCTCTAAATGAGCTTCAAGTAAAGCTTTCGTTCGGCTCAATGGCCTTACGGTTTGAAAGTTATGCCCGTTTCTGTAAACGCACGCAGAACTTGGATTTTGAAAATTGGTGACATTTCTGTTCGGGTCGCTCCCTTTGGTTCGTGGGCTCCTCCTTGGCTCGCACCCCCCGGCTCTTAAAGCACTCTTCTTCTACTCGTGAACCAGCTCCGGCTCATGGAGCATATATGGGTCACGACCCCCATTACCACGACCCGACCACTAGCTTCATCACTCCAGCTCGCGGCCAGACCTCGGCTCGTGAAGCCCACATCACGACCCAACCCCATGACCACGAACCAATCCCTGCACCTACTGATACACGCGTAGATCTTGACTTGTTCTCAAGGCTACTCCTGTTCCTACTTTCCCGGATGGGCTGCCACGTGCCCTCTTACGAACCGGTCCTCCCAGAAGCTCTCCTGCAACTATAAATACACCACCACATGGAATTTTCAAGGGACTTTTGGCTAAGGCCATTCTCCTGCACTCTATGGCTTCCACCATTGCTGAGTGCAAAGATTTTGCACCTTCTTACATCTAAATTGTACTCTTGTAATCTCAATTAAACACACAGATTGCGTATCTGCATGTAACTGATTCTTGTAATCTGTCAGTATAACAATAAGATTATAAAGTGGGCGTAGGCTACATCAACAGCCGAACCACTATAAAAACTTCGTGTGTCCCCTCTTATTTATCATTTTCTACATTTTTGATATCCGTGACATGCATTTTGGTGTTAGTGCCAATTTTTGTCTAACGGTTAATAAACGATAACTCTTACTAAATTTATCAGGATTTTTAATATAATTTGGACATCGTTTAACCTGAAAATGTAAATATTGAGTTGTATAATTTATATTTGAAACCACATGATAATTTTACTTGGATATATATGTTAATAATACTTTATTATAATTTAATTCAATTATTTTGGAATTAATATAATATTTTATTAATATTTATATAAGCCTTTGAAAAGGGCATTTTGCAAACAGTCTCTGTTTTCGATGAAATTAGTTTCATTGGAATCATATCGTTAAACTATTGTAAGAAAATCAAATTTCAGGGCAAACCGATGTCGTATGTGACTTCAATCGGCAAAAGCGTCTCTGTTTTATTTAATTGTTTATACAATTTAAACAGGGGTAACTTTGAAGGAATAAACGACTGTCCGAACGAACTCCAATTTTTATGAAATAAATTTCATTGGATCCATAAAGAAAAAGTCTAGTAGAATTTCAAAGTTTTTGGTTGATTGGATTTTCTGTGTGATCGTAGAATATTTAAACGTGTGATTCTTCATCGGTAATTAGAAAGGACTTTTTACAAACGACCTCAGAATTCGACGAAACCTGTCCCATTGTGTCCAGAATTTTTTTTTTATGCTTGGATTAGAAGTTTCATCTCCATTGAAGGTTGAACATGGATGTTTCAGCACGATACTTCCCGGTCATGTTTTGTTTATAATATATTATTATAATAAAACTACCCTAAACACTACCTACCCCATTTCTGCCTAAAGAAAGAGCACGTACTTATAATTTAATCATTATTTTTACCTTTTTCCTTGGCCGTGAAGGCTTGTGTTGCCTTATTCTGCAAACTCATAGGCCTAATCCTCCCTATTTTCATAGCTAAAGTGAACGTGTAAAAGACAGTGTACCAATAAATAATATAAACAACCACAATTCTACACCATGACCCTTAGTATTCGTGATGCCCAAACATTTTCCACGTCTAAGTAACAGAAGAAAGTGCCAACGTACGAAGTACAATCCATCTTATCTTATTTTCAGCAAGCCTTCACCAAATTAAAAAACAACTCATTTGTCTAACCTATTTTTATTATTACTGCAAACCTATAGTATGAAATTCCTTGCTCTCCATGCATTTCTTCCCTTATGAAAACCTGCTCTATTCATTTTATCTCCTTTGGCTCCAGAAATGATGAAACCGTGCTTTCCCTCCTTTTCAAATAAAAACAGTAAGCATCCACTATATAAAAGAAATTATATACAAATTATATATATATATACTGCGAGGTATAGAAGCTGTCTAGTGTGTATGTAGTAGTAAGGTGGGTGACGTTGGTAAGTAGGGTAGTTGCTTGAGGGGAGGTGGAGGTGCCAATGCGTGGAGAAGGGTTCGGGAAATTTTAGAACACAACAGTGTTAATAGTTCATGAGCAGGAAGACAAAGCAGTATGTGTGGGTTTAGTTTTTGGACATGGAAGTCGTCATTAGTGTCAGAACATAGACGGAGCACTGGAAGGTCAGCAGGGTCTAGGCGAAGGTACAGTGGAGTTTAGGTAGGCAAGGTACGTCGGTTGCTAGAGTTTGGTGGGTGGTGCTCCTACAAGTGGTGACGTGTGCAGTCGTGAGAGGGATGAGTACAGTGGTGAGTTCTAGTGTGTTGACGTTGAGGAGTAACAGTATTGTGAAGTCAAGGGCGGTGACGGAGTGGCTGAAGAGTTGTGGCACAGGTGAAGGGTGTATGAAGGAGAAAAGAGATCTTGAGGGGTTAAATAATAGGGATGGTCTGCATGCGAGAATAGAAGACGTAGGGAACAAAATTTGCAGGTGGAAGAAGATGGTACCGCTTGGGTATGGGTTTTACTCTATCGGACGTGGGCTTTGGAAATGAGATGGGCTATGGGCCTTTTATTTATAAAAAAAGATATATATATATATAAGAAAAATGAAATGAGGGGAAGACACACGGGTATGGGGAAAGTCTCAGACAACACGCCCAGTTGGATTTAACATGGGATGAACGTTTTTTCTTGGTAAGGGCCAAATTTTATTTAACTTAAAGCTTAATGATTCTAATTGTTTTAAAAACTTGTTAATATCGTATTTTGATCGTAGCTATCATATTTTCGAATGATTGGTCACATCGGAACTATGTTGACGAAGGCACCCGATGAAGCTAGGCTGGTCAGAATCTGTAACACCCCGAATTTTCTGTCAACTGTAACTTAACAAATTAAAGTATAATTAATTATAAATGATGAAATCAAGGGAAATGGGTTACGCCATTACGTTTGCCTCAAAATTCTACTTGAGATAGAGTCCAAGTTTGCGTAAAACGGATACCGTATGAAGAAGATATGTACGAACGAAGTTGGGAAGAAAAATCAGAAACGAGTCGGAATGCACTGGCGCACTTGGGAAGTGCGCCAGAACAGAATTGCACTGGCACATTTGGGAAGTGCGCCAGTACAATTTTAGCACTGGCGCACCTGCCAAGTGCGCCCAAGCCTGAAACCCTGGTTGGTCAGGCCCTGGCTGGCCTGGTCAGGGTCTGGTCGATTTCTGAGGCTTGGCTGAGTCACTAGGGCTTACATGTCACTTTCTGATTGGTTTCTCTTGAGATGGATGGTCTGGATTCACTCTAGCTTCATCGACGGCTCTAAGTAGATTAAAATTTTATAAATACAACTCAAGTCTAACCCTAAATTCACACAAATAATATAATACTAAAGCCGTCATGCTGCTAGAAAGAAACTAGGAGTGGCCGTCAGTTAGAAAGCTTAGAGACAAGCCAATACTAAAGTAAAACACGAATCAAAACAATGTTAGTCTACCCAAAGGAAAGCATATCAAATTCAGAATTCAGAATCTAGAATCCAAGTTCGTCGTTTGTTGTAAGTATAGTGATTTCCGATGAGAATAAAACTAAGACTTGATTCGATATAAATTGGAAGTGGAATTGTGCTATTATGTAACGACGATGTTAATTAATATCTATGTATTGAAATGATTGTGTTGCGAATGAAATTGGGATGTTTGTGGTATAACTAAGATTGATGTTGATCCTGTTGTACTTTTAGAATGACAACAACATCACAAGCAAGTTGTATAGTTCGTGTTTATGTGATTATATAGGTTGTTTGTGATTAGAACCTCATGTATATACTTTATGCAAGAATCTTGATGCCTAAATGGTTATGTTCATATACATGCCCCTATGTTTATACAAAAGTTGCAAGTTCCTAATTGGATCCATGTCAAGATCCACTTTAGTACATGTTTCATGTTGTAATTAGATATGCGATTGGATCTAGTTCACACCCTTGTCATAAAGTTATACATATTTATGAAAATGTCATATTCTTGTCATGTGCTAGTTATGTTCGATGTTATGCCCAGATCCAAAAACAAGTTTAGACTTGTGTTGTCTAAATCATTTGCTAATTCATGTGACACCTATTTGGTTAGACCCTTATTTCAATGCAAATTCACATATATGTAAATTGATTTAGGCTATGTTGCAAATTCACATATATGTATATTGACTATTTTGCAAGTTCACTTCTATGACATTCATGTTGGCTATTTTGCAAGTTCACACCTATGATGTTCATATTGACTATGCCAAAAATGCCAAGCTTACACCTATGTTATGTTTATGTTTATGAATTCCCTTATGCCTATTTGTGTGCGCTAAATTAGGCTAAGTTTTTAGCCTAATATTATATGTTAAGACTATGCGAACGAAAATTAGGCTAAGATTGTTAGCCTAATGTTTAAACGGGATAATGTTGGGAATATTAGTAAAACTTGACATAAAAATATATGAAATTGGCATGTTTGTCACATGCCAAAAATTGGTGGCATTTAAACGGTATAAATTCTTATACCAAAAATGTTAAACTTGGAATGTGGGCCATAACATTTAATTGTTAACAAATTTACATATATTCAGTAATAAATACAAATATGTAAATTTAGAAAATACGAATATGCTTAACACGGGGTTGGATTGAGTTGTGATGTAAATCTGCCCGGACCCGCCCGACTGTCCAGTAGTCACAACAATACCTATCCAATGTGGGTGGATAAGCATTGAGCCCAATATGGATACGTGGTTAAACTGAGTTACGGTGTAAATCTGCCCGGAACCGACCGGCACATCCAGTAACTGTAACAATATCTGTCTAATGTGAGTGGTCGTTGCTTTAAAAGGCTAAGGACAGACAAGTCAGGATGGTAGGGTTAAGTTAACTAAAACACTTAACCAATTGAACATGTTCATGAAATTGATGGGTGGGGTTAGGTAAATACAGACACTTAACCACTTAACATGTTTGACCAGAAAACCCTAGAAACGGGGACCCATTTCAGCAGTAACCCAATTAGGTATCATGGTACCCTGAAACTAGGCAGGGTGGGGCACGATTACTGGGCTGATTGTAAGCGTCAAAGCGATGGTGGTGGGTGCAACAGTGTGGGTTCTAACGGAGTGCGGGCGTGTACACACTTCGGAGCAGACAAACAAGGCACTGGTGGCACTAGTAGTATAACCTATGCATTCTAAGGTTTGTGTCGGTCGCCACCATGGGACTTGATACACCCCATGGTTGGGCTAACATAGGTATCTACAATCTCTGGGGGTCGTAAGACACAGATGATTATGCGAGTAGGAGCCGATCTTTAGAAAAGGGGATCACTTTACCTCCGGTATGGGGTGACAGTTAAGATAATACAAGTAGGTGCAGAGATATAGTGTGGGGTGCGATAGTATCTTCGTTTCAAAACTACTTCATCTTAGTTTATGATACTTTCCTATTCCAGTTTATACCTATCATGCCCTTATTCTTATTTTCATACTGAAGAGTCACTAGACTTACCAGGCTTTATGTCTGACCCTATTTTCTTTCGTCTTCTTTTCTTCTGTCCCCCCCCAGGTCCACAGGGAGGAAATAACTCAGCTTAGTCAGATTCTTTAAAAGCTTCAAGATAGTTGATGTACGGTTTGGAGTCTCTTTCCTTGGTTATGGCTGTTGGTCACACTCTATGGGGATTTATGCAGTTTTAATCATGTTTTAAGCTTCTTTATTTAAAAACCTAGACAGAAATGATGTTGTAATGTTTTGGAAGTTGTTATGAGACAATTATGGAAATGTGTTGTATGAACAAGTATTTTATAAAATAAAAGTCTGATGTTTTTTTCACTGCTTGTACATATATGTATTTATATCTGTCTTATGTTTTATCTGTGACTTTTACTTACAAACCTCCACCAAAGTTAAGGCAGTCCCTTGTGAGTGACCTTAATGGAGGGAGGGGTGTTTCACTTGGTATCAGAGCATAGATTTACCAGACTAGATAAAAAAATTTGAAACTATTTTCAAAAAGAAGTTTAAAGAAGCATCTTTTTCAAGGAAAAGTGTTTTTTTTAAAAGGCATAATTCCCCAGAGCCATATGCACTATCTCTCTATCTCTTTATCTTGAATACTTTCCTTTTTTGTTCCAGCATGTCTGGAGATCTTAACCTTCCAGAAGGAGTACTGATCCCTAGCTGGTTCCGAAGGTATCTAGAGGCTAGGGCCAATGGTACGGGCCAAGCATACATTCCTCCTACTACGGTGGCAGCATTTCCTCCTCCTCCCCCTCCTCCTCCTCCTCATGGGAACACTTTCTCTAAGACATGTAGAGACTTCAAGGCTATGGGAGGAAAGGACTTTTATGGAAATGAATCATTTGTGGTAGCAAGGAACTGGCTGAAAGAGACTGAAGATTTATTCGTTATCTTCGAAGTTGATGACAGGCAGAAGATACAGCTAGCAGTGTGGTTGCTCATGGATGAAGCTTCCTATTGGTGGGAAGTTACGCATGCGGAGAGGCCAGTGAAAACATGGGAAGACTTCAGGACAAGGTTTGAGATGAAATTCCTCTCCCAAGCTGAGAGAAGTCTGCAGATGGAGAAGTTCCTAACTCTTAAGCAAGGGAGTATGACGATCAGAGAGTACGTCAATCAGTTTAATCAGCTGGCCAGATTTGGGCTTGATTTAGTAAACATCCAACACAAGAAGGCCCTTCGCTACGTCAAAGGTCTGAATGAGCCTCTACACATCCTTGCTATGACTCATGTATCCACGGGAGCGACTTATGAAAGCTTAGTGGACATGGCATTGCTACACGAGGAAGACAAGGGAAAGAAAGAGACTAAGGTGGAAGAAAAGAAGGAAGGTTTACAGGCTAAGAAAACAGACTTCAAGAAAGGCGGGAAGAATAACAAATCCCGTGAAAAGAGAAAGTGCAATTTTTGTGGCATTGTGGGACATATAGAAAAAGACTGCAGAAAGAAGAAGGCAAAGATGAATGGTGGTTGCTTCAGTTGTGGCAAGACTGGACACTTGGCTAAGGACTGCCCAAAGAAGCGGGGGCAGTGACAGAGGACTGGATCTACCTTAGGCGGACAAGTTCACGCGCTGGTGGCACCTCCACAGGAACGAGGTAGAAATATTTCTGTAGAAAGCTTAGTTTATCTGTATGATCATCTAGTTCGCACTCTCTTTGATTCTGGTGCATCACACTCCTTTATTTCATCTGCTTTAGTAGAATCTCTGCACCTAGACACTAGTATGGTAGAAGATCCCTTGGTTGTTTCAAATCCAATTGGGGGCTCGGCTTATTTGTCGACGGTTTGCTTGGATTTGAAAATCTCTATTCTAAGTGTTGAATTTAAATGTAGTGCCTTTGTTTTGGGCTTCTCGGGGTATGGACTGATCTTAGGCATGGACTGGTTATCCAGTAATGGTGCCATTCTTGATTGTGAGAAAAGAGTGGTTAGGCTCTTGAATCGGCTCGGTAACACTCTAGAAATTTCTTGTAATCCCTTGAATGCTATTATGCTTAGTTATCTAGAGTCGCTTGACGCTTCTGTTGAGAATTTGCAGTCGGTTAGAGTAGTCCGGGAATATCCAGATGTCTTTGAAGAGGTGAAAGGCTTACCTCCGAATCGGGAAATAGACTTCCGCATATATCTTGTTGATAATGCAAAGCCCGTAGCTCTGCCTGTTAGACACATGGCTCCAAAGGAGAGAAAGGAGCTCAGTAAGCAAGTTAAGGAGCTTCTCGTGAAGGGGTTTATAAGGCGGAGTATCTCGGAATGGGGTGCTCTAGTAGTGTTCGCCACCAAAGCAGATGGTTCACTACGTCTTTGTGTGGACTATAGGGAGCTAAACAAGCTGACTAAGAAAAATAGACACCCGCTTCCTCGAATAGACGATTTGTTTGATCAGCTTGTAGGTGCGTCGGTCTTCTACCAACTTGATCTAGCTACTGGGTTCCATCAACTAAGGGTAGCTGAAGATAGCATCGATAAAACGGAGTTCAGAACCCCAGACGGTTTCTTCGAGTGGCTTGTCATGCCTTTCGCTTTGACGAACGCACCCGCTTATTTCGTAGACCTGATGAGCAGGGTGTTCAGAGAATTCCTCAATAAGTTTGTGGTGGTCTTTGTAGATGATATTTTGATCTTCTCAAAAAATGAGGAAGAACATGCTCAGCATCTGAAATAGATCATGGATACTCTCCGTGCACATCAGCTAAAAGCCAAATTCTCCAAGTGCCACTTTTGGAGAAAAGAAGTAAGATTTCCGGGGCATATAGTGTCCAAAGAGGGGTTGGCTGTGGACCCCGCGAAAGTGGTGGCAGTGCAAGATTGGAAGACACCAAGAAATACAACCGAAGTTCGAATCTTTCTTGGGCTAGCTGGTTTTTACCGAAAATTCATTAGGGATTTCGCGAAAATCTCAGCTCCACTCACAAGGCTAACAAAGAAGAATCTGGCGTTCACTTGGGATTTGGATTGCGAGTTTGCTTTCCAACGATTAAAAAGGGCTCTCACAACAGCCCCAGTTCTGACTTTGCCAGATGGAAGCAAAATGTTCACAGTATATACGGATGCTTGCGGTACGGGGCTAGGCGATGTTCTGATGCAAGAAGGGAGGGTAGTAGCTTAAGGTGGAAGACAATTGAAAGCGCATGAAAAGAACTACCCAACCCACGATCTTGAGTTGGCCGCCATCGTCTTTGCGCTTAAGTCTTGGCGCCATTATCTCCTAGGTGAGAAGTTCGAATTATACACTGACCATAAATCATTGAAATATCTCTTCTCGCAGAAGGACCTTAACTTGAGGCAGCAAAGGTGGATGGAGTTTCTTGCCTCATATGACTTTGAAATTTCCTATACTCCCGACAAAGGCAACGTAGTAGCAGACGCGTTGAGCCAAAAGAAACTGATCTTAAGCCCTCTCTTTGTAGAAAGGCAAAGCTTGGAGTATATATCCAGTTTTGACTTTAGGCCCTCCTCAGATTTTATACCTGGTTTATTGGCATCCATAGAAGTACGGCCCACTCTTTTAGACTCGATAGGGGCCGCACAACGAGAAGACCCACAGCTTGTGGATGTGATTGATCAACTAATTAGGGGTGAAACTTCCAGCCACCTCAATAGGTACTCCCTCGATGATAAGGGTTGGCTAAGGCGAGATGGAAGACTATGCGTCCCACAAGCTAGGGATTTTGTGAAGAAGGTTCTCGAGGAGGCACATCATTCCCAAGATGACAATACACCCAGGTGGAGACAAGATGTACAAGGACGTAAAGAGAGCTTTCTATTGGAGCGGCATGAAGAAGGACATGGCAGATTTCGTTTCTAAGTGCATGACATGCCAACAGGTCAAGGCAGAACAAAAGAAACCTGGAGGACTGCTTCATCCTCTAGAAGTCCTGCAATGGAAGTGGGATAGCATTTCAATGGACTTCATTGACGGGTTTCCTAGGTCAAGAAGAGGCAATACTAGCATTTGGGTAATAGTGGACAGGCTTACGAAAAGCGCCCACTTTATACCTATCAAGAGTAGAAGGACTGCTTTGTCTCTAGCTTCTCTTTATCTCAAGGAAATAGTTCGACTCCATGGAATACCCTCCAGCATAGTGAGCGACAGAGACCCTATCTTCACGAGCGAATTTTGGCGGAGTCTGCAAGAAGCTGTCGGCACACAGTTATGTTTGAGCACGGCTATCACCCCCAAACTGATGGTCAGACAGAAAGGGTGAATAAAGTACTAGAAGATCTTCTAAGACTGTGCGTTCTTGACTTCGGAGGGACTTGGGAGGATCACCTTCCTTTAGTGGAATTCGCCTATAACAACAGTTACCAAGCCACCATCGGTATGGCGCCCTTCGAAGCTTTGTATGGAAGACCTTGCCGATCACCAACTTGTTGGTGGGAGTCCACTGACAAGATTATACTTGGGCCAGACATGATTAGAGAGACTTCAGAAAAAGTGGACTTGATACGAAGGAGAATGAAGACTGCCCAAGACAGACAGAAATCCTACGCCGACAAAAGAAGGACCGACCTTGGGTTTGAGGTTGGGGACAGGGTTTTCCTTAAGGTATCCCCTTTAAGGAACGTCGTTTGCTTTGGATCCGCAGGAAAGCTAGCACCAAGATTTGTAGGGCCGTTCCCTATCATCGAGAAGATTGGGAAATTGGCTTATAGAGTAGATTTGCCTGAAAGATTGGCTGGAATTCACAACGTCTTTCACGTTTCTCATCTCCGGAAATGTCTACATGAATCAGCGGAAGTGGTGGAGCCAAGCATTCTAGAAGAAGCCGAAGTGGAACGCGAAGCAACTGTGAGGAGAGTTCCAATTCGAATCGTAGGAACTGAAACCAAAAAGCAATGCAACCGCGAAGTGAAGCTCGTTAATGTTCAGTGGAACGACGTCGAGGAAGACGCGACCTGGGAAACTGAGGATAGAATACGCGCGGCCTACCCTTCTCTTTTTGAGGGTACATCTTTGATCTCTCTTTTTCCTTAAGTTGTTCTTGTATCTATCTTTTTAGGTATACCTCCTCGATATTATCCTTTATCCTTAGGTAGAAACCCCTTTGGATGTAAACATGTATTTGAAACATGTTATGGTTGATGGCTGCAAGTGGTTGCAAGTGGTTGTTAGTGGTTGCTCGTGGATGCATATACACACACAACCTAGGTTTTAGATCAGCTCAGTCACTTCATACTGCATATGCATATATGTATTCATATTTGTATGTGGTTGAAACTTGATATGTTGTCATATGGATGTAGCATTTGTATTGATGGTTGCGCACTCATGTAGAATTATGAGTAAGGACAAATTTGCATACATAATGGATTCATGACACTTACATGATTTGCATTAAGGAGGTCAACTGGATCAGTAGACCGCCTGATTTTGCATTAGTTAAGGACATATACACACACTGTGCATGTAATCATAAAGCATTAGAAGTCTTTTAAGGACAATGGACGCCTGTGTTTATTGGTTGAGTAGATGGACGATTGGATGTTAGGAGTTACGTTCTCCTAGACTTGAGGATTTCTGGGACGAAATCCTTTAATTAGGGGAGAATGTAACACCCCGAATTTTCTATCAACTGTAACTTAACAAATTAAAGTATAATTAATTCTAAATGATGAAATCAGGGGAAAAGGGTTACGCCATTATGTTCGCCTCAAAATTCTGCTTAAGATAGAGTCCAAGTTTGCGTAAAACGGATACCATATGAAGAAGATATGGACGAACGAAGTTGGGCAGAAAAATCAGAAACGGGTCAGAATGCACTGGCGCACTTGGGAAGTGCACCAGAACAGAATTGCACTGGCGCATTTGGGAAGTGCGCCAGTACAATTTTAGCACTGGCGCACCTGCCAAGTGCGCCCAGGCCTGAAACCCTGGTTGGTCAGGCCCTGGCTGGCCTGGTCAGGGTCTGGTCGATTTCTGAGGCTTGGCTGAGTCACTAGGGCTTACATGTCACTTTCTGATTGGCTTCTCTTGAGATGGATGGTCTGGGTTCACTCTAGCTTCATCGACGGCTCTAATTAGTTTAAAATTCTATAAATACAACTCAAGTCTAACCCTAAATTCACACAAATAATATAATACTAAAGCCGTCATGCTGATGGAAAGAAACTAGGAGTGGCCGTCAGTTAGAAAGCTTAGAGACAAGCCAATACTAGAGTAAAACATGAATCAAAACAACGTTAGTCTACCCAAAGGAAAGCATATCAAATTTAGAATTCAGAATCTAGTATCCAAGTTCGTCGTTCGTTGTAAGTATAGTGATTTTTCCGATGAGAATAAAACTAAGACTTGATTCGATGTAAATTGGAAGTGGAATTGTGCTATTATGTAACGACGATGTTAATTAGTATCTATGTATTGAAATGATTGTGTTGCGAATGAAATTGTGATGTTTGTGGTATAATTAAGATTGATCTTGATCCTATTGTACTTTTAGAATGACAACAACATCACAAGCAAGTTGTATAATTCATGTTTATGTGATTATATAGGTTGTTTGTGATTAGAACCTCATGTATATACTTTATGCAAGAATCTTGATGCCTAAATGGTTATGTTCATATACATGCCCCTATGTTTATACAAAAGTTGCAAGTTCCTAATTGGATCCATGTCAAGATCCACTTTAGTACATGTTTCATGTTGTAATTAGATATGTGATTGGATCTAGTTCACACCCTTGTCATAAAGTTATACATATTTATGAAAATGTCATATTCTTGTCATGTGCTAGTGATGTTCAATGTTATGCCTAGATCCAAAAACAAGTTTAGACTTTTGTTGTCTAAATCATTTGCTAGTTCATGTGACACCTATTTGGTTAGACCCTTATTTCAATGCAAATTAACATATATGTAAATTGATTTAGGCTATGTTGCAAATTCACATATATGTATATTGACTATTTTGCAAGTTCACTTCTATGACATTCATGTTGGCTATTTTGCAAGTTCACACCTATGATGTTCATATTGACTATGCCAAAAATGCCAAGTTTACACCTATGTTATGTTTATGAATTCCCTTATGCTTATTTGTGTGCGCTAAATTAGGCTAAGTTTTTAGCCTAATATTATATGTTAAGACTATGCGAACGAAAATTAGGCTAAGATCGTTAGCCTAATGTTTAAACGGGTTAACGTTGGGAATACTAGTAAAACTTGACATAAAAATATATGAAATTGGCATGTTTGTCACATGCCAAAAATAGATGGCATCTAAACGGTATGAATTCTTATACCAAAAATGTTAAACTTGGAATGTGGGCCATAACATTTAATTGTTAACAAATTTACATATATTCAGTAATAAAGACAAATATGTAAATTTAGAAAATACGAATATGCTTAACACGAGGTTGGATTGAGTTGTGATGTAAATCTGCCCGGACCCGCCCGGCTGTCTAGTAATCACAACAATACCTATCCAATGTGGGTGGTTAAGCATTGAGCCCAATAAGGACCCGAGGTTAGACTGAGTTACGGTGTAAATCTGTCCGGAACTGACCGGCACATCCAGTAACCGTAACAATATCTGTCTAATGTGAGTGGTCGGTGCTTTAAAAGGCTAAGGACAGACAAGTCAGGATGGTAGGTTTAAGTTAACTAAAACACTTAACCAATTCAACATGTTAATGAAATTGATGGGTGGGGTTAGGTAAATACATACACTTAACCACTTAACATGTTTGACTAGAAAACCCTAGTAACGGGGACCCATTTCAGCAGTAACCCAATTAGGTATCATGGTACCCTGAAACTAGGCAGGGTGGGGGCATGATTACTTGGCTGATTGTAAGCGGTCAAAGCGACGACGGTGGGTGCAACAGTGTGGGTTCTAACGGAGTGCGGGCGTGCACACACTTCGGAGCAGACAAACAGGGCACTGGGGGCACCAGTAGTATAACCTATGCATTCTAAGGTTTGTGTCGGGTCGCCACCATGGGACTTGATACACCCTATGGTGGGGCCAGCATAGGTATCTACAATCTCTGGGGGCCATAAGACACAGATGATTATGCGAGTAGGAGCCGATATTTAGAAAAGGGGATCACTTTACCTCCACCATGGGGTGATAGTTAAGATAATACAAGTAGGTGCAGAGATATAATGTGGGGTGCGATAGTATATTCGTTTCAAAACTACTTCATCTTAGTTTATGATACTTTCCTGTTCCAGTTTATACCTATCATGCCCTTATTCTTATTTTCATACTGAAGAGTCACTAGACTTACCAGGCTTTATGTCTGACCCTATTTTCTTTCGTCTTCTTTTCTTCCGTCCCCCCCCCCCCAGGTCTACAGGGAGGAAATAACTTAGCTTAGTAAAATTCTTTAAAAGCTTCAAGATAGTTGATGTATGGTTTGGAGTCTCTTTCCTTGGCTATGGCTGTTGGTCACACTCTATGGGGATTTATGCAGTTTTAATCACGTTTTATGCTTCTTTATTTAAAAACCAAGACAGAAATGATGTTGTAATGTTTTGGAAGTTGTTATGAGACAATTATGGAAATGTGTTGTATGAACAAAGTATTTTATGAAATAAAAGTCTGATGTTTTTCCGCTGCTTATATATATATGTATTTATATTTGTCTTGTGTTTTATCTGTGACTTTTACTTACAAACCTCCACCAAAGTTAAGGCAGTCCCTTGTGAGTGACCTTAATGGAGGGTGAGGTGTTTCAGAATCGGTAGCAACTGTTGTTTTTAATTAAATTAAACGCCAGTTTAATTTAATTAAAACAAGTGTTTGAAATCGAGGAACTAGACCATGGTGAGTTAAACTCACTCAGTTTCTCCCATTTATATTTATATAAATCGGGTTTTTATTTTGTGTGCTATGGTTGCTAATGATTGATTGTTTATTATATATGTATACATACATACATACACACACACACACACACACACACATATATATATATATATATATATATATATTGAACCGTTGAAATTAAACGTTGTTTAATCACAGTGAAACACCCAATCGTTATTTTAGCAATTATTTCCAGATGAGGTAACTTACCATGTTGGTTACGTTTATAGTAATATAAGCATATTAAATTGAAAGTTAAATGCTTGAATTATTGTTATTTGTTGATTATTGAGTATTATTTGTTTTATTTGAATTGAATGATATTATCTGAGATAACTTATTTGGATATAGAGAAGAACAGGTTGGAGGGATCCAACTGGATTCCTCAAATATATTTAATGTTATTTATTTTCATATTATCGTTATATGAACTATTCTGATTAGATGATTGATTTGGTTGTTGACAGTTGACCAGAAATTCAACATTTATTTCGTTTAAACCATTAGGAAATATTGGTTGAGTAATTGCCAGTATAGGGCCTATAAATCAATCGTTTTTATAAATATTGATTTACCGTCAGGTGAATCGATGGTAATAAAGTTATAAAATTTATTTTCTAACTAAACATAGATTTTTAAATCTATTAATTTTGAATAAAATTTATTTAAAAGGAAATAAATATTTATTATTTAAATGTATAAGTGAATATTAGATGATTTTATGAAGTAAAATTCTTATGTTAATCATATTTATAAGTAAGAGATTATAAAATTAATCTAATGGTTAAGAGTTGAACAATTATTTTTAAGAAAAAATTAAATGGAATTATTAAATTAATATTATATCATTAATTTAAAGGAAGGACAAATTGGAATCGGTTAACGAGATAACTGGGTTTTAAAGTTGACCAAGTCAACCGTTTTAACTGAGATTGATTATTTAATTAGTTTGTTTTGAAAATAATTTAATGAAATGGTTTAATGAATAATGGTTTAATTTTAATAAAATTTAAAAAAAGAAATTTATTATTTATTTGGTAAATAAAGAAGTTAATTAATTATTAGGTAGTTAATGGTAAAGTAAATTATTAATTTAATTAATAATAATTTAAGAGGTTTCTATTTAAATGAAAATCATTTATGAAAGTAAATCAAATCGAATTGGAATCTAATTGAATTGTGGAAGGAGCTATGAATAGTTTTTATATTAAAAACCCGAGTTTTTATAATGAAGTTATAAAAGGAATTGTAAGTAAATACAATGGCTTGAATTAAATGTTTACTTAACATTTGAATTAAGTAAAAAAGGAAATTGAGAATAAAAAGGGTTTATATTAAACCAGAGTTATATATATAGTGAAGTTTATAAAATAGGATGAGGTGTTAAAGCGTTAATTTCAAATTAATGTTACTTAATAATGAAATTAAGTGAAATGAATGGAATTGAAACAAGATTGTCAAAGCGAGAAATGGTTGAATGGATTGAAAATTGAATAATACGGGTTGATAAGGAGTTAAGTAAGAAATTAAAGAATTGGAACCTAATTGGAGATTCATTGAATTGAGTGATTCTCTAAGTGTTAATCTGATGTTGATTTCAATCTTCGGGATTGATGTTTCGAGAGTTATTCACTTACAAATTTACAATCTGGGACTAATGAATGTCGAAGTAATAGAAAAAAGGGATTTTAGGATATAAAATGATGTTTCAAAATAATGGAAATAAAAAGATATTTTTGTGGAAATAGAACGATATTTTCTAAATTAAGAAATGAACGGGTTGAGGGTGAATAAGTTATTAAAAGGGAAAGTGTTAATATTGTTTTCAAGAAATAAAACAAAGAGATGTCGTAAGGTTTTTTACATGAAATTTAATTGAACCCAAAGTTGGGAATATATATAATTTAATTCTAAAGTATATAAAATGGTTTTGAGAATCCTGGTATAATGAAATAAGAAGAAATGTTGTATTTGAAAATATTGGAAGATATAGAAGTTGAATTAACTATTCATCAATTATTTTTAATTAAAAAGGACAAGTAATGCCAAGTACTGAGTCAATGAACTCATTTTATTTACACGATTGTTATTTGATAGTTAAATCACTGACTATCAAATCTGACCTATATGATTGTTGGTATGGAAAGTCCAGGATCGAATCCATATTTGGAAACCATTTCGAACCAGCAAATACGTGAAGGTAGAAGATGGAACATTTGAAGACCGTGGATCTTCATAAGAGGAAGGATTGCTTGTCGAATATTCTCTGTGTTGCAACGTAGAGGTATTCTAATGTAATTCAGTCGTTGTTGAGAATTTGCGGATTGCAAGGACTACTCGCTACTGATCCATAGGGTAATTCAAGAGTATAGTAGGAGGGTGCCTTTGGTTCATCCTGTTCCTGGATGACTTGTATGGACAGATGTCTGATAGAGTATTTCCAAAGGGATCACGTACGTTGATTTCTTCAAATGTACTATTGTTGGAGGCGGGGAGAGGATCGCTTAGCTTATCAACTTGAGTATTTTTGTGGATGCCAATTAGTGACACCAGTGGATCTGACGATGTGGCATTCAAGTGAATGATGGCCAAATGTTCTAAAAATAATAATAAAGGTAATTAAATAAATTATGACCTCAAGCCTCATCAACTGGGAAATGGTATAAAATCAGGCAGGTTGCATGGCTATGTGTGTAGCGCCCATTAAAAGGGTATATCATTACCTGATCTGAAGAAATCAAATGCCTTCAGTTGTCCCTTTATTTTCGTATGCTATCGGCGGTTGGCTGGCCCCCGATCGTAGTAAATGATATATTCGGTACTCTCAAAAAAGAGATGGGTCGGTCATGTTTAGTCGGGTTGGAAGATGTTTTTGTTGAACCCCAATGTATTCATCTTCAGAGGTACATTGTCGGAAGGTGGTCTCCTACCTTGCTAGGAAATCCATTCTCCAATAAGCGTCTGCTGTTTTGATTTTATACTACATATGTAAAGCGGAGATGTAAGCGTTCTGCTAGATTGTTATTTACTTGATGTAGACACTATTATAATATCAAAAGATATAGTGATTTCAAATAAAATGTTTTGGGTTATCGTAAGATAAAAACCGTCCGTATTTATGTGTGGATTTGGTCTTACATTATCCTTTCTTTCGAAAAGATTTTAACTTTAAAATCAAGTTGGATTGTTACCCATAAACTTAGTGTGTTCTTCTCACTCTGGCTCACCAGACTGATCCGGCGTTTGTAATGCTCGGGTTAGACCAGGTTGTACAGATTCAGGGTATCAGATGCAGTAAAGAGATAAGATGGAGATGTCCGAACTTATGATATTAGTTGTTATTCCACCGTGTGTTGTTTCTGTGAGGACAAACTATTATAATTGTCAAGATGTGTTGATGTACTCTGATAATTCTAAGCATTTTACAAGCTCTCATTAAAGATTATTTCTATATTACATTTTAGTCTGCTGCGATGTGAGACTCTGATCATGTGTTGGTTCTTCTTCTCCTTCTATTCTAATATTTCTTTCTTTCTTATCTCACCCTCTAACTTCTTTCTATTGGCATATAGGTTTCCAGTGCACTATGAGTTGGATTGGTGTTGTTTGGTCAGCTCTAAAGGAACCGGATTTTCGGGTCGTCACACTTGGTATCAGAGCAATGGTTTAGTAATAACCTTGGCTCTGTGGCGTAACTCAATAAAGATAGGGTTAGTAATACCCTAGATTGAGTTCAGTGTATATATGAGCGAGCGTATTTATAAATTTTATGTACAAATGTTTTGTATTGTGTTGTTTGATCGGTTCAAGTGTGGAGAAGCATTGAACTGGAAATGGACACGATATTATTTTATAAAGAGGGTAAATCAAATAATTTTACCTAAAATATATTTTTATATAGAAAAGAAATAATTTTAATAAATTATTAATATATTGGTTTGAATGGTATTTAAAATTGATTAAAAATTTGAATGGTTTAATATAACTAGAAGAACTGTAAATAAGAATTCACTTTAAAATAGGTTAATATAGAATGATTTGGCTATGTTGTTAGTGAATTGTTTGTTTGTTGGTTGGTTGGATAATAAGTTGGGTGAATATAAAATTAATACATAGTTAAATGAATTCAGACTAAATGAAGCTGATTTGGAATTTGAAAATTGAGTGAATCAGGATTTAACTTAAAGATAAGTTAAAAAATAATGGATTGGAATAGATGATTTTTGGAATAAAAACCAGAATTTGGATTTTGAAATGGAAGTAAACTAATTTTGCAAATAAGTTAGTTAACTGTATATGGAATTTGAACTTAACTTGGTTAAGTCGTGATAATTGAAGAATGGATATTGGTGTAACGACCCGTATTTTTAACAGATAATAAATAATTTATTGAATTATTTAAATGATGGTTATGTAATTTAAAATGACCAGAATTAAACAATATTGAATATTTAATTATTATAAATAATAGAATAATACATTTAATTTCTGAAATAGTCGGAAATAGTGGAATTCACAATATTATGTGAATTTGATCATTTATAATAAATAATTCTGTTTAGAGTTGAATTATATTAACGAATATATTATATAAACGTCAGCTGAACGTATAATTTATATTATAATTATACTTGAGCTCGAAATGGCACGGTAGTTCGTAATTTGGCGATTCAAACTTTAAACGAATATACAGAATCCGTTTTAAGCCTGATTTTTGTGAAACAAGAAACGTTCGGAGCTGGTGAAGTATATTTTTCTAATGGAAGAGAAAAATCGAGATTTCGTCCTGTAGATTGTGAGTTGTGTCCAAATCACATTTTCGAAAAGTCGCTAAGGAATTCCTTTATAATTTATAACGATTTATTTATATTATAAAAGGATTTTTAATTAAAATTGAATACTGATTTAACCTAGATTTGAAATATGGAGTTATAAATCCAGATATGTATATTTTGGAGTTGTATTATATTCTATGTAAATATATACGATAATATTAATTTATTAATATTTGATTTTAATTATTTTTAAATATATTAATATTTAAATGAGTATATTTAGAGTTTTAAAAATAGCCAGTTTTGCAAACGGCCTCCGTTTTTGACGAAATTAATTTTGTTGGATCCGGAATATTAAATTATTGCTAGATTCCAATTTTCGTGATTTTTGGAGTTAATATGTGGCCGTACAGTATTTTAATGTGAAAACAGTCGATATTTTTTACTTTAAAAATACGTATGTGAGTAGACGAAGTCGGAATTCGACGAAACCAGTTTCGTTGGGTCCGTAATGTCGAACTGTAGCTGCATATCCATTTTCATAATTTTTGGATATTTTAGGTGACCGTATGAGTTTTAAATGACTAATACAGGTAATTATTCAATAAAAATATATATAATAACCAAATAAAAATATATTTTAAGTTATCCTATAAATAACCACTCACACGCCTAACCCTAAATTTACTTTATCAGGTGGTCAAAGAATTTGTAGCCGCCAGTTCCTTCTTTGAAACAAAAAATGGAGCCATCGTAACCTTTGAAAATTCCAGTAAAATCCAAATCAAAATGGAATGGTTCGATTTTTGATTCGTTCTTCTTCTATTTCAAGTAGCTTCACTTCCACGTTGCTTTCATGACGCTCGGTTCCCTTTTTATCGAACTGTGTAAACACAAGTGAGGTAAGTTTCGGGATTTTCGCGAATGGGTTGAGTGAATGTTGAATCTGAGTTTGTAATCGAGTTTGTGATGGAGAATAGTAGTTACCACTTTTTTTTGTGGTGTACGATGTAAATTTTGGTCGGTGATTTTACTTAAAGTCATGAGTTTCGGTTACAGCTACAGTGTTGTTCGTAGTGAGGTTTCCACTGACGGGTGCGAGTAAGGATTCACGATGATGGCAATGATGACGGTGCGAAGAGGATGTTGATGGCAAGGTTGGTGGTCGGCTTCATGGAATGTACAAAACGCAGGTAGGAGAGAGAACATGTCTGGTTTTTCGTAGTGAAGCTGTGGAAGAAGCGAGAGGAGGAAATGTTCAATGCAGCCTAATCTTGTTTTAAAGCGTGATTAAGAAGATTAAAGGTTTAATTATTAATTTTGTTTATTTCCTATTTAGTTGAATGGGACATATAAAATGGAATCGTAACGTGATTATGGTGAAAATAGCCAGCTAAAGGTCAGTTTGTGTTTTCTGGAATCATAACATGATCATAGTGAGTGTTAGAGAGTGGGAAGGTGTTTGACGACTTGATGAAACAGAATAGGGAATTGTGAATTTTGAAAACAGGGAATGTGATTCTGTCTGAAAGAAGGCAGTAGGCCGGTTGGATGATTTAAAGTGGAGAAGGAGATGTTTGAAAACCAAGGAATGACTATGGATATTTGTGTGCAGTCGGACTGGTATATGAAGAAGATGATGAGGATTTTAATTAGTGAGGTAATGGCTGGGTTAGGTATTAACCAATTATTAGGGTAAATATAATTAAATTGTTATACAAGTTAATAATCAAATCATTATATTTAAATTTGTAAAATGTATAACTTCATCATACATTATCAGAATTTGACGAAACAAGATCCGTTGGGATCGTATGGACGGCGGCTATACAATGGAACAGACTACGACTGAATTAGAGCTTGTTAAAATTTATAGAGAAAACAAATTGTCTGATCTGAATCAACGACAATTATCGTTATTTAATGATAACTGTCCAATATGAGTAAATCTCACTAACTCTGTACGGTTTACATTTTTATAAATATAATCTAGTATTGATAAATGATGACTGATTGTTGTGTGTTGACTGTTTGGATGAGTTGTTAATTAATTGGTTGAGAATATAGATAACGATATATATAAATCGTTAATCAAATATTGATTATGTTTATCATAATATTTCATATTCATGTTATTTATGTTGATTAACATCTGTGGATGCAAGGAAACAGGTTAGAGGGATCCAAATGGATTCCTCAATATTTATAATACTGTTTTTTCATATATTGTGATATATGATGTGATATACAATATGTGACTGATTATGATGACACTGGTCTTGTTATTTGGTATTTTAAATACCATAAGAAATACTGGAATGTAAAAAGGGAATTTTCAAAGTGTGTTTTGAAAATGAACTATTTATAGGAAATAAATATGATATTATAAATGAAATATTAACAGGAAATAAATATGATATAATATATGAAATATTTATATGAAGTAAATATGATATTATAAATGAAATATTTATAGGAAATAAATATGATATTATAAATGGAATATTTATAGGATGTAAATATAATTATAAAAGGAATATTTATTTGGAAAGTAAATCGAATTATAAAAGGAAATATTTGGAAAACGAATAGAATTTTATAAAAAGAGAATTTTACATTAGGAAGGTTTAGACCTGTGCTTCGCACACGGGTGTAACGTGATATTGATTTAAAGTAAATATTTAATATGAATCTGTTTTAACAGATAAATTGAGGAGAATAATTTATAAACGATGTTTATAAATTAAGGAAATATTTATCATTTGATAAATTGAATATATAAATTTGAATTTATATCGAGTAGTAAAATTGGTTTTAACACCGATAATTGAAATGTGTGAACGTAGTAGTTATAAAGGAAATTTGCAATGAGATTATAAATGTTTGAAATGAAATAAGATTTGTATGAATATTTCTGCAAATAAAAATATAAATAGAATTTGGGTTTGAGATATTGTTTTTAAATACGAAATCAAACTGTTTTGATTATATAAAGAAATATTATTCACATTCTATGTGAAAAATTAGATTAAAGTAAATATTTTGCAAAAAATATATTATAATGGAATTTAGGGTTTGAATTAGGAATTTAAATGGAATTACTGAAATTATAAATTGACTGGAAATTGGTTGGGTTGAATGGCTTTCTAGGTATCGATCTAATGTTGGTTTCGGCCTTCGGGGTTTATACTTGGGAAGTTGTTCTTTTACTAGTTTACAGTTAGAGACTGATAGAGGTGGGAAGATATTTATGTGTGAATCAGTAATGGAAACATTTTCCAAAGTTAATAACGTATATTTTCTAATTTTAGAAAATAAGGAATTTATGAATATATGGAAACGATAAATGGGAAATTGGGAAATGAAATGATGATTGGTCGGTAAGATTTCCATTTGGAAATACGACCATCGTATGTACACATGTTTTCCTTTGATAGTTAAATCACCGACTATCAAAGATTTTCACCATTTCCATTTTCAATAAGGAGAGACCGGGATCAAATATATTATCTGGAAACCACTCCGTATGGCATTAGCGTTGCGAATCAAATATGACGAAGATAATTGAAGACGGAGTTATGCAAGGGCTGTTCAGTAAATCCTAGGTAGAAATTGCCTAAGCTGGATTTATAGAATAGTGCCTTCGGGTTATCCAGTCCCAGGACAACTTGAATGGACGAATGTCTGACAGAGTATATTTGGTAGATCGCGTAAGTTGCTTGTTTCAAACGTATTTACGTTGGTAGCGAAGGAATTCGTTTCTCTTAGCTCATACCCATGGTATTTTTGGGGAAATCAATTTGTGATTTAACGGGTATGACGATGTGGCATTCAAAGTTAATAAATGGGTGATCCGTTAAAAGATACGTTATGACCTCAAGCCTCATCAACTAAGAAATGACAGAAATCGGGCAGGCAGCATAGATAGTAGGTCGCACCCAATTAGGGTATATTGTCACCATCTAGAGAATATTCATATTTGTTACTTCTTTCAATTCTGTATCACTCGAGAACGGTTATGTTGGTGTACCAAAAGTAAGGTGACAATATATTCGGAACATTTAAGTGAAATGAATGGCCGGTCATGTATGGCCAAGTTACAAGATGTTCTTGTTGAACTCCAATGTATCGCTTCTAGAGTACACTGATCGGAATGTGGTTCCATACCTGGTCATAGTTGGAATCCATTACCCAATAAGAGCCCATGGTTTTTGATTGTATATTATATATGTAGAGAGTGAGATGAGAGCGTTCTACTATGTTGCTATCTACATGATTTAGACATTATTATAATATCAGAAAATATTGATCTTCAGAAATATTTTGGGTTATCGTAAGGTAAAAAACATCCGTGTTTATGTGTGGTCGGTCTTACGATTATTCTTTCTTTTAAAAGGATTTTTAATGTTAAACAAATGGTTGGGGTTTACTCACACCAGTCACATGAGTGACCCAGAGTTTATTTTGTTTTGTTTTCCCTAAACTCTTGGGTGCCCAATTTTGTACGAGTAGTCAAGTAGTCGGGATTTTGCAGATACTTGAAGAGCTGGAGTAGGAGGCTTCAGGATTATATAGCTATTGAGTTATGTTGTATACTATATTTTATTCGTTCCGTTGTAAGATTCGTGTTACTCTGATGTTGTGTTCTTCTTCTTCTTCTATTCTAATTTTCTATCTTATCTATTCTCACCCTTTAACTTCTTTCTATTAACTATCTGGTATTTCCGATGCTTGGATAGTCGACATTGAGTTTATGTCGATTACCAAGGTCGCAAATTTCCCGGGCCATTATAGTGTTATCATATCTGAAGGTTAAGTGATTACCTTGGCTCTATGGCGTGACTTAGTAGAGATGGGGTTAGTAATATCCTAGATTGAGTTGAGTGTGTATATATATGAGTGAACGTATTTGTAGAGTTTATGAAAATTGTTTTATATTGTGGAGATTTATTGGTTGAGTTGTTTATGAGTTCTGATCAATCAGTTTGATCCATTGTATCGGTAGGGGTTTATAAACACTCGAATACGATGAACCAGCACAGTATGCTTCGAAAAGAGGGTAAATGGAATAATTTTATCAAAATATATTTTTCTGATATAAAGAAAGGATTGATATTAGAAATATTATTATATTTGATGTGTTGGTCATTATTATAATCAAATAAGATTATAATTGAAATGACTATAAATAACCAATCAGAATTCGTATAAGTGTAATATATGAATCAGATAAACTAAATATGAATTTAAATCAGAATTGGAATTAAAATTCTGTAAATTTGAATAAGTGTTTGTAAATGGATTTGGATCAAATATAAGGAAATTTAAAAATCCTGGGAGATTTTAAATTGTTTTAAAGCATTGTGAAGGATATTTTGTGACGAGAAGGAATTTCGCTCGGTCCGAACCAGTCGCTAAACCGACCCAGACCGTTCGAAATGCCCTATCGTTTGAGAACATGACAAAATAGAATGCATACAAAAGAACATTTCACTATATATCACAACAATGCATCAGATTACAAGAATATACAGAGTATAAATGAATAAATTACATTCGATAAATATCAGAGATTACAATAAATTACATAGCAGCGGAAAATAATATAATACACAACTAGAAGGAGATATACGGATACAAAGCTTTCCGGATATCGTTCCAGCTGTAAACCAGGATCCTGTGAATATAAATCTGCAAAACCAAAACTACTAGCTGCCCGTGTCAAAAATAAGGGCACCCAGAGTTTAGGTCAAAACAATAAACTCCAGGTCAGTCATGGGACTGGTGTGAGAACTAAAACAGCTATTGATCTTTATTTTTAAAGTTCGGTAAATCAAGGGACCACGCCGTATAACACGGAACGGGTTTCCTCCCGAGAATACCAGTGCATAAAACAACAGCGCAATGCTAAATAAAGAAAAATGAAGCTATTATAAGACCCAGGTCCTATCACACAATGCAACGCAAGCCGGGGGATAGGGTTTTTACCTTATAATAGCCAAGAATGCTTGGTACGTTGAAAACAAATCATTTGATACTATAATAAGTGCATAGTATATAAAACAACTTCAAATCATAAGTATCAATCATAGGCGGCATGAATGCCCCATAACACTATGTCGCCATATATAGGTTATACAATCAAAATCGCAAAGTCGCGTATTTGGAAATTGGGTTTCCGTCTATGAACCGAGGCAAAAGATAGTCCTCAACCGATTCGAGACGCTCTAGCCCGTGTCTCAGGAACAGAACGCATCGTCCCTTGGAGCGACAGGGCCGGTCCACCGATGTGGATTAGACGAAATCCTGAACACTGCGTTTCCCCGCCCTTTGGGGCGTAGGTGAGCCAACTAAATGACTCCATCGGACCCGGATCGTCCGATCAAACCGAGGCGCCTCGCAACAGCAACAACCACATAAGTCAAACTCGTCAGGGCGTGTAAAACCACTGACGCCACTTTTTAGCTAGAAGGAAACGCATGCCCTCCCTGAGGTCCGTCTCCCGTTTTTGGTTCATACCGGGGGTGAAACTCGCGAAGTAAACGTTACACAAAGCTACGCCACAAAGGCCGTGCTTTGATCATCACCACAAGACTTTGCTTTTCAACAGAAGCCTCGATCAATTGCCACTTAGGCATGCCACACAGGAAATTCACTCCATGCGTTTGATATCCATCAATATATAACCTCTGAGCTCGTACGTCTCAGAGAAGGGCGTTAAGAAAGAGAATAAATTCTCCGCCTCCAAACAGATATATATTTAATAGAGATCAACCACACGGACTAAAATCCAATGTCAGACACACAGTCCATTTACAAGTCCGTTCTGGGTCTGAACGAAACCGGAGGCACTTAGTACCCCGCATATCCATCGATCTCCAAGTACGTCTGGACGATCACCAACTGTTTCCATCTTCTTGGGTGTACAGCCCAATCAAGATCATCAGTAATCACACAAACGACGTGAAGACTTCCGGTCTTCAACCACCGTCTTCATCTTCGACTTATCGTCGTATCAGTTATTCAGAATGGGATAAACCCGGTCTTCCCGAATAACTCGCGTATATTTTAAATAAGTGTTACACAAATACAACATACGCCTCATTCCAATTCATCAGTCACTAACCGTAAATTAACAAGAGAATAATTCCCAAATATTAACCCTGAAGGCCGAAACCAACATCAGATCAATATCCAGAAAACCATTCTGCTTAGCTAACCGACAGTTAGTTTCTAAATTTCACATTCATAGGGAAAGGTTCCCATTAATTTTATCCAAGATAAATTCCTTAAAATTTATTCTTTAATCTACTTTTGAATTTCGATTCAACTAGTCGGGATTAACGAACCTTACCGAAGTAATCATTTGTTTTAATTACCCAATCCCAACCTATTCATCCCATGAAGTAAAACTGGTTATACTTCATATCTAACACCACGTGTTATCGGTAAATTCAATTGCCATTTCACGTTCAAATCTAATTAAAGATTTATCTATCGCCTGGAGCAAAGCTGGTGGTACTCCATTTTCGATCTTTTCAATCTAATTAAAGATTCATTAAAACTCCACTTAGTTTTAATCTTTAACTGGGTTAAAGAATCAGTGTCATTTAAAACACAGTTCACGATAAACCCAAAATCACATCCATTAATTATCGGGTTAAAGAACGAGTGTTATTTAAAACACTGTTCACGATAAACCCAAAAATCAATATCAATTCAATTCCAATTAAATATTATTTAATTGGTACACTTCATTAAATCTAAATAAAAAGATTTAATCTTTTCTCAACTGGGTTCAAGAACAGTGTTAGTGAAGACACCATTCACGACAAACCCAAATCACATTTGATATTCAATATAAGGCTCTGAATAGAAAATATATCGGCTTATATTCAATATCAAATTCTACGATTAACAAATGTCGTATTGGAAATAACGATATAAATATATATCTTTCAAATTTCCATAACAACATCCGTATAATCACGAATTCCAACATCGAAATATTCCGAAGACAATTTCGATTCAATTCCACTCCAATGCAATCATTGGAAATTCTGGTTATTTTTAAAACCCTTTCGAATTCAATTTATTTATAAAATAAATAGAATTATAATTCTAGTTCAAAACTAGTTCATTTCGATAAAATCTATTTTTATCTTTTCAAATATGGAGTTTTTCATCCCGATTCTTTCTAAATCATTTCTTATGATTTTACACAAATTATTACTATTTTTAATAATTTTATCAAGGCCCGTACAGTCGATTTCCATCAACGGCCATCGAACTGCACTTACAACGACCTTTTTCAAATTTGATTTGGACGTATCTCCAAATCCAACCGTTAGATTTCAAATTTCTAATATTCGTTAGAAAGCTCTTTTCGATACGAACCCAACGGTTCCGGTTTTAGGAGAATCCGACGGTCGGATCTCCCGTAATGTCCGTTTGAAATAAATGGTCGAAATTTACGAACTGCCGCGGCGCGGCGCGTTCTATTCAGGCCATTATATTATATATATAATATATATTTCGTCGATTTCTATTTAAAACGAATTATATAAATAGTTTTAAATTCGTTTCAAAAGCAATTTCAACTTCCATTTCAATTCAAATCAAAAATTGAATTCTTCTTTATAAATTCGTTTTAAAATTCATTTCTATTCAATTCAAATTTCAATTCAATTTGAATTCCTTTCAATTCGCTTTCAATTCAATATGAATTCGTTTTCAATTCATTTCATTTCGAAATCGTTTTCAATTCATTTCATTTCGAAATCGTTTTCAATTCATTTCATTTCGAAATCGTTTTCAATTCATTTCATTTCGAAATCGTTTTCAATTCATTTCATTTCGAAATCGTTAAAATCGATATAAATATCGTTCACGTCAAAATGGCGTCAATCTAATCAACACGGCTTCATAAATTTCTATTTTCAAATATTCTATTTCAAATATTTCTTTTTCAAAATAGTTGTTATTATCAAAATATTTCGTTCAACACATGACCAATCTCAATGGATGAGTACTGTCAACACATGAACCTTTATTTTATATTGATAAAGATGTAAATTTTATTACTAAAATATTTCGTTCAACACATGACCAATCTCAATGGATGAAACTGTCAACACATGAACCTTTATTTTATATTATAAAGATGTAAATTTTATTACTAAAATATTTCGTTCAACACATGACCAATCTCAATGGATGAAACTGTCAACACATGAACCTTTATTTTATATTATAAAGATGTAAATTTTATTACTAACATATTTCGTTCAACACATGACCAATCTCAATGGATGAAACTGTCAACACATGAACCTTTATTTTATATTATAAAGATGTAAATTTTATTACTAAAATATTTCGTTCAACACATGACCAATCTCAATGGATGAAACTGTCAACACATGAACCTTTATTTTATATTATTCTTTATTTTTCAAATTGGAATGAGGCCCAATCAATTACCATATAAAGTTAATTATATGGATTTCATACAACACATGTATATAATAGCATTGAAAAATAATCAACCATCAACCAAAGTGCACTACACTGTATAAGCATCAAATATAGATATCTAACGCTTATAACAGTCTGTCAATCGATCGATCGACATATTTAATCAATCAGGATGAGTGAACTTCAAATTTCATCCTAACACCCGTGTGGGGTTTCAAACAATCAAACACATATTTTATTTGTGCAGTTGGGCGATGTGTAAAATTTATCGTCCCAATCAATGTCCTTCAAATAGGTGTACATAAACAAACCGTCCGGTTTGTAAATGAATAATTTATTTTATTCACTTCACGTTAAAATTTATATTTTTAACGATAAAACATTTTATTTTAACATATGAATTTCTATTCAGTTCATTCTTTAAATAAAATGATATTTTTATTTTCTAACTTATTTTTAGAAAATTTCGGCGGCATAACGGCACGATACTAGAAACGGGACGAGGCCTAGCCTTATCCCCGGTCTAGTGAAGGCCCACGCCATTCACACATCAATCAAATTCACCAAACAACCAAATTCAAATCAAATCATCAAATTAATTTATGCAACAAAACAAACAAGTCCATGGTCTGTGGACGATTGTGTCGGGTGCTACTAAACATCGTCTGCATCCTAGTATATATATATAACTAGAAAATAAATTGAAGAGTGAGAAATTCTCACCGATAGCTATCCAATCATCTTGACTCTTCCTTTAGAGAAATCTTCGCCAATCTCGCCTTTTGTTACCTTCGTTGCCCGCTTTCACTACCTATGTAAAAATCGAATTTTTACTTCGCTATTCAATATATAAAAATCATATTTTTACTTCGTTGTTCAATATAGAAAAATCTAATTTTTACCTTGTTATTCAATATATAAAAATCATATTTTTACTTCGTTGTTCAATATAGAAAAACCTAATTCTTACCTTGTTATTCAATATATAAAAATCATATTTTTACTTCGATGTTCAATATATAAAAATCATATTTTTACTTCGAATCGACACACATAAAAATTATATTTCTACATGTGCATAAAAGATTACCTTTTTATATTCTAAAAATCATAGGTTTTATAAATTAAAAACCGCATCTTTTCCTAAGTAAAAATCAAATCTTTATCACCTTAAAAATCGTATCTTTAATCATAAAGAAAAATAAAATCATTTTTAACATGAAATAGGATCAGTTTTTATTTAATTATCAAATTAACCAACTAAACATATATATTATATAAAAATAAAAACTCACATTTCCCTTAGATTGCACGTTGGAGGCTACGGTGGGACCTGGAAGCGACGGCAGAAGGCCAGAGGGCGGTCAGCGGCGGTCGGAGGTGGAGCAGGGCTTTGGCAGTCGTCTGGGTTGCGCGCTGGGCTTAAAGGGGTTCGATTTGGTTAAAGAAGGTGAAGAGGAGATCGAGGTGGCGCTGGGGAGAGGTTCGGGGTGCGGTGGCGTCAGAGGTGAAGGCGGCGTCGACACAAAGGGGCGCGCGGTTGTCAGAGGCTCGGGGGGGCTCGGGATTCGCGAATGGTGTGGGGAGAGGGAGGTGGGGCCTGAGGGGGAGGAGCAGATCGAGGCGGCGCCGCCGCTGGGGGGGCGAGCGCGATTCCGCGTTCATCGTGTTTTTTTTTATTCTGAGAAATGAAATCGCTCTGGAAATAAAAAGGGGGCCAGAGTATAAAGGAGGAAGGGTTTTATTTTTTTATTTTTAATTATTTTAATTTCAAAAAGTTGACTTTTACATACGACCTCTAAACGAGGTCCACCGCCTGTCGTCCATAGCGTTTTACCCCCATTCCGAACACAATGGGATATGTATCGTAGGCTGATTCGATCGTTTTGATCAGTTTCCGCTGAATTTACATTTAAATCACTATATTGAATTTTAAACGTACATTTCAAATTACCGGGGTCACATACTAACTCGAAAAATTCCATAAAAATATTTTCTCGCTTCGTATTGACGATACGGTCCTAACAAAACTAGTTTCATCGAATTCTGAGACCGTTTGAAAAATGGCCATTTTCCAGTCGATTAAAATCAACTGAAACTGGTCAAACGCGTTTTCCTATGCCACGCTCACATATTGATTCGAAAAATTATGAAATTAGGAATCTAGCAATAACTTGACGTCACGGATCCAACAAAACTGGTTTCGTCGAAATCCGAGGTCGTTTGCAAAATTCCCATTTTTAAGGGCCTGAATTCCATAGCGACTATTCAGAATTTTCAACTGGACATATCTTTTGATTCCCGCTATGAAATTTTGATTTTTCGGATTCGTTGGGAAGATATCATCAATTAGATCCTATTATTTTTGGTTTCACTAAAATCCGGATTGTTTTGCACCCGGTACATTCAATTGAAGTTTGAAATCGAATTATCGAACTACCGCGCCATTTTCAATTCTATTAATAATTAAATATAAATATTTATATTCTAACTACGACGCGTATAATATATACGTTCAAATTATATTCAAAATAAATTTCTCGTCGATATTATTTAAAATAATTCATTTTAAATAATCAAAATTCGCTAAAATTGCCAAAATAAAAATTTTAAACTGGCCCAGATTTTCGGGTTGTTACAATCTCCCCCACTTAAAACTTTTCGTCCCCGAAAAGGAACAAAGTCGAAAGTGGTTTGATTAATAAGCTCTACATTCGATCTGGCTTCCATTCTCCAACTTTTCAGTTTCTGAGAATTTTCAAATTTTCAAAAATTTGGCTAACACCCTAAATTTTCGAAAAATTTCGCCATAACCTCCCCTGCACCGGGAGCATCGGGAAATCTCAAATAGCTTCCCCGGTCCTTCAGATCTCAAAAAGAAAAAGAAGAAGCCAAGCGGCTAGCCAATAGGCTCATAAAATCATCATCACCCAAACAAACAGTAAATTATGTAGTAAACATGTACCTATTTGTCGGGCAAACAAATTTTATTCTCTGGCTCTAGCCTCCTTGCTATGACCTGCTCAATGTAAGTATATGTATATGCAAGCAAATGCGACCAATTTTCAATACAATTCAATATTTGATACAATTAGGCGTAATGGTTCAAAATTATCAAACAAATAAACAAACAACACAAACATCAACCAGTTAGTGGATTAGAGTTTCAAATTGATAATTTTGATATATATACAAAAATCATGTTTTTGATGCCAATTCACAACAATAAGCCCTATCTAATTTTGGTTCTCACACCAGTCAATAGGAAATATAAAGAAATCACACCTTCGGAGCACGAACATAAATATTGATGATGCCATGGTCATTATCAACATCATCTCCGGGCGACTAGAGTGTGATTCTATATCTATCCAGTATATTAAAATTTCAAACACACGTGGATCAGACGTATACGCAAAATCTTTATATACTGGACTGTCCAACTCAATATATATAGACAATCAAATACGAATAATTGTTTTAAATTTCAAAACAAAATTTGTTTTCATTTTCAAAAATATACTCTTCACACTCGTTCTAGGATACTACTGATCCCATCTCTAACGAGTCATTCTAATTGGATATTACTAATCCAATATCTGATGAATTCTTTCGTATGGTTCTAATGTGCCTTGTTCTCTGAGCTTTGTAAACCAAAGCTCTGATACCAACTGTGACGAGAAGGAATTTCGCTCGGTCCGAACCAGTCGCTAAACCGACCCAGACCGTTCGAAATGCCCTATCGTTTGGGAACATGACAAAATAGAACGCATACAAAAGAACATTTCACTGTATATCACAACAATGCATCAGATTACAAGAGTATACAGAGTATAAATGAATAAATTACATTCGATAAATATCAGAGATTACAATAAATTACATAGCAGCGGAAAATAATACAATACACAACTAGAAGGAGATATACGGATACAAAGCTTTCCGGATATCGTTCCAGCTGTAAACCAGGATCCTGTGAATATAAATCTGCAAAACCAAAACTACTAGCTGCCCGTGTCAAAAATAAGGGCACCCAGAGTTTAGGTCAAAACAATAAACTCCAGGTCAGTCATGGGACTGGTGTGAGAACTAAAACAGCTATTGATCTTTATTTTTAAAGTTCGGTAAATCAAGGGACCACGCCGTATAACACGGAACGGGTTTCCTCCCGAGAATACCAGTGCATAAAACAACAGCGCAATGCTAAATAAAGAAAAATGAAGCTATTATAAGACCCAGGTCCTATCACACAATGCAACGCAAGCCGGGGGATAGGGTTTTTACCTTATAATAGCCAAGAATGCTTGGTACGTTGAAAACAAATCATTTGATACTATAATAAGTGCATAGTATATAAAACAACTTCAAATCATAAGTATCAATCATAGGCGGCATGAATGCCCCATAACACTATGTCGCCATATATAGGTTATACAATCAAAATCGCAAAGTCGCGTATTTGGAAATTGGGTTTCCGTCTATGAACCGAGGCAAAAGATAGTCCTCAACCGATTCGAGACGCTCTAGCCCGTGTCTCAGGAACAGAACGCATCGTCCCTTGGAGCGACAGGGCCGGTCCACCGATGTGGATTAGACGAAATCCTGAACACTGCGTTTCCCCGCCCTTTGGGGCGTAGGTGAGCCAACTAAATGACTCCATCGGACCCGGATCGTCCGATCAAACCGAGGCGCCTCGCAACAGCAACAACCACATAAGTCAAACTCGTCAGGGCGTGTAAAACCACTGACGCCACTTTTTAGCTAGAAGGAAACGCATGCCCTCCCTGAGGTCCGTCTCCCGTTTTTGGTTCATACCGGGGGTGAAACTCGCGAAGTAAACGTTACACAAAGCTACGCCACAAAGGCCGTGCTTTGATCATCACCACAAGACTTTGCTTTTCAACAGAAGCCTCGATCAATTGCCACTTAGGCATGCCACACAGGCAATTCACTCCATGCGTTTGATATCCATCAATATATAACCTCTGAGATCGTACGTCTCAGAGAAGGGCGTTAAGCAAGAGAATAAATTCTCCGCCGCCAAACAAATATATATTTAATAGAGATCAACCACACGGACTAAAATCCAATGTCAGACACACAGTCCATTTACAAGTCCGTTCTGGGTCTGAACGAAACCGGAGGCACCTAGTACCCCGCATATCCATCGATCTCCAAGTACGTCTGGACGATCACCAACTGTTTCCATCTTCTTGGGTGTACAGCCCAATCAAGATCATCAGTAATCACCCAAACGACGTGAAGACTTCCGGTCTTCAACCACCGTCTTCATCTTCGACTTATCGTCGTATCAGTTATTCAGAATGGGATAAACCCGGTCTTCCCGAATAACTCGCGTATATTTTAAATAAGTGTTACACAAATACAACATACGCCTCATTCCAATTCATCAGCCACTAACCGTAAATTAACAAGAGAATAATTCCCAAATATTAACCCCGAAGGCCGAAACCAACATCAGATCAATATCCAGAAAACCATTCTGCTTAGCTAACCGACAGTTAGTTTCTAAATTTCACATTCATAGGGAAAGGTTCCCATTAATTTTATCCAAGATAAATTCCTTAAAATTTATTCTTTAATCTACTTTTGAATTTCGATTCAACTAGTCGGGATTAACGAACCTTACCGAAGTAATCATTTGTTTTAATTACCCAATCCCAACCTATTCATCCCATGAAGTAAAACTGGTTATACTTCATATCTAACACCACGTGTTATCGGTAAATTCAATTGCCATTTCACGTTCAAATCTAATTAAAGATTTATCTATCGCCTGGAGCAAAACTGGTGGTACTCCATTTTCGATCTTTTCAATCTAATTAAAGATTCATTAAAACTCCACTTAGTTTTAATCTTTAACTGGGTTAAAGAATCAGTGTCATTTAAAACACAGTTCACGATAAACCCAAAATCACATCCATTAATTATCGGGTTAAAGAACGAGTGTTATTTAAAACACTGTTCACGATAAACCCAAAAATCAATATCAATTCAATTCCAATTAAATATTATTTAATTGGTACACTTCATTAAATCTAAATAAAAAGATTTAATCTTTTCTCAACTGGGTTCAAGAACAGTGTTAGTGAAGACACCATTCACGACAAACCCAAATCACATTTGATATTCAATATAAGGCTCTGAATAGAAAATATATCGGCTTATATTCAATATCAAATTCTACGATTAACAAATGTCGTATTGGAAATAACGATATAAATATATATCTTTCAAATTTCCATAACAACATCCGTATAATCACGAATTCCAACATCGAAATATTCCGAAGACAATTTCGATTCAATTCCACTCCAATGCAATCATTGGAAATTCTGGTTATTTTTAAAACCCTTTCGAATTCAATTTATTTATAAAATAAATAGAATTATAATTCTAGTTCAAAACTAGTTCATTTCGATAAAATCTATTTTTATCTTTTCAAATATGGAGTTTTTCATCCCGATTCTTTCTAAATCATTTCTTATGATTTTACACAATTTATTACTATTTTTAATAATTTTATCAAGGCCCGTACAGTCGATTTCCATCAACGGCCATCGAACTGCACTTACAGCGACCTTTTTCAAATTTGATTCGGACGTATCTCCAAATCCAACCGTTAGATTTCAAATTTCTAATATTCGTTAGAAAGCTCTTTTCGATACGAACCCAACGGTTCCGGTTTTAGGAGAATCCGACGGTCGGATCTCCCGTAATGTCCGTTTGAAATAAATGGTCGAAATTTACGAACTGCCGCGGCGCGGCGCGTTCTATTCAGACCATTATATTATATATATAATATATATTTCGTCGATTTCTATTTAAAACGAATTATATAAATAGTTTTAAATTCGTTTCAAAAGCAATTTCAACTTCCATTTCAATTCAAATCAAAAATTGAATTCTTCTTTATAAATTCGTTTTAAAATTCATTTCTATTCAATTCAAATTTCAATTCAATTTGAATTCCTTTCAATTCGCTTTCAATTCAATTTGAATTCGTTTTCAATTCATTTCATTTCGAAATCGTTTTCAATTCATTTCATTTCGAAATCGTTTTCAATTCATTTCATTTCGAAATCGTTTTCAATTCATTTCATTTCGAAATCGTTAAAATCGATATAAATATCGTTCACGTCAAAATGGCGTCAATCTAATCAACACGGCTTCATAAATTTCTATTTTCAAATATTCTATTTCAAATATTTCTTTTTCAAAATAGTTGTTATTATCAAAATATTTCGTTCAACACATGACCAATCTCAATGGATGAGTACTGTCAACACATGAACCTTTATTTTATATTGATAAAGATGTAAATTTTATTACTAAAATATTTCGTTCAACACATGACCAATCTCAATGGATGAAACTGTCAACACATGAACCTTTATTTTATATTATAAAGATGTAAATTTTATTACTAAAATATTTCGTTCAACACATGACCAATCTCAATGGATGAAACTGTCAACACATGAACCTTTATTTTATATTATAAAGATGTAAATTTTATTACTAAAATATTTCGTTCAACACATGACCAATCTCAATGGATGAAACTGTCAACACATGAACCTTTATTTTATATTATAAAGATGTAAATTTTATTACTAAAATATTTCGTTCAACACATGACCAATCTCAATGGATGAAACTGTCAACACATGAACCTTTATTTTATATTATTCTTTATTTTTCAAATTTGAATGAGGCCCAATCAATTACCATATAAAGTTAATTATATGGATTTCATACAACACATGTATATAATAGCATTGAAAAATAATCAACCATCAACCAAAGTGCACTACACTGTATAAGCATCAAATATAGATATCTAACGCTTATAACAGCATGTCAATCGATCGATCGACATATTTAATCAATCAGGATGAGTGAACTTCAAATTTCATCCTAACACCCGTGTGGGGTTTCAAACAATCAAACACATATTTTATTTGTGCAGTTGGGCGATGTGTAAAATTTATCGTCCCAATCAATGTCCTTCAAATAGGTGTACATAAACAAACCGTCCGGTTTGTAAATGAATAATTTATTTTATTCACTTCACGTTAAAATTTATATTTTTAACGATAAAACATTTTATTTTAACATATGAATTTCTATTCAGTTCATTCTTTAAATAAAATGATATTTTTATTTTCTAACTTATTTTTAGAAAATTTCGGCGGCATAACGGCACGATACTAGAAACGGGACGAGGCCTAGCCTTATCCCCGGTCTAGTGAAGGCCCACGCCATTCACACATCAATCAAATTCACCAAACAACCAAATTCAAATCAAATCATCAAATTAATTTATGCAACCAAACAAACAAGTCCATGGTCTGTGGACGATTGTGTCGGGTGCTACTAAACACCGTCTGCATCCTAGTATATATATATATAACTAGAAAATAAATTGAAGAGTGAGAAATTCTCACCGATAGCTATCCAATCATCTTGACTCTTCCTTTAGAGAAATCTTCGCCAATCTCGCCTTTTGTTACCTTCGTTGCCCGCTTTCACTACCTATGTAAAAATCGAATTTTTACTTCGCTATTCAATATATAAAAATCATATTTTTACTTCGTTGTTCAATATAGAAAAATCTAATTTTTACCTTTATTCAATATATAAAAATCATATTTTTACTTCGTTGTTCAATATAGAAAAACCTAATTCTTACCTTGTTATTCAATATATAAAAATCATATTTTTACTTCGATGTTCAATATATAAAAATCATATTTTTACTTCGAATCGACACACATAAAAATTATATTTCTACATGTGCATAAAAGATTACCTTTTTATATTCTAAAAATCATAGGTTTTATAAATTAAAAACCGCATCTTTTCCTAAGTAAAAATCAAATCTTTATCACCTTAAAAATCGTATCTTTAATCATAAAGAAAAATAAAATCATTTTTAACATGAAATAGGATCAGTTTTTATTTAATTATCAAATTAACCAACTAAACATATATATTATATAAAAATAAAAACTCACATTTCCCTTAGATCGCACGTTGGAGGCTACGGTGGGACCTGGAAGCGACGGCAGCAGGCCAGAGGGCGGTCAGCGGCTGTCGGAGGTGGAGCTGGGCTTTGGCAGTCGTCTGGGTGGCGCGCTGGGCTTAAAGGGGTTCGATTTGGTTAAAGAAGGTGAAGAGGAGATCGAGGTGGCGCTGGGGAGAGGTTCGGGGTGCGGTGGCGTCAGAGGTGAAGGCGGCGTCGACACAAAGGGGCGCGCGGTTGTCAGAGGCTCGGGGGGGAGGGGGGGCTCGGGATTCGCGAATGGTGTGGGGAGAGGGAGGTGGGGCCTTAGGGGGAGGAGCAGATCGAGGCGGCGGCACCGCTGGGGGGGGGGGGGGCGAGCGCGATTCCGCGTTCATCGTGTTTTTTTTTATTCTGAGAAATGAAATAGCTCTGGAAATAAAAAGGGGGCCAGAGTATAAAGGAGGAAGGGTTTTATTTTTTTATTTTTAATTATTTTAATTTCAAAAAGTTGACTTTTACATACGACCTCTAAACGAGGTCCACCGCCTATCGTCCATAGCGTTTTACCCCCATTCCGAACACAATGGGATATGTATCGTAGGCTGATTCGATCGTTTTGATCAGTTTCCGCTGAATTTACATTTAAATCACTATATTGAATTTTAAACGTACATTTCAAATTACCGGGGTCACATACTAACTCGAAAAATTCCATAAAAATATTTTCTAGCTTCGTATTGACGATACGGTCCTAGCAAAACTAGTTTCATCGAATTCTGAGACCGTTTGAAAAATGGCCATTTTCCAGTCGATTAAAATCAACTGAAACTGGTCAAACGCGTTTTCCTATGCCACGCTCACATATTGATTCGAAAAATTATGAAATTTGGAATCTAGCAATAACTTGACGTCACGGATCCAACAAAACTGGTTTCGTCGAAATCCGAGGTCGTTTGCAAAATTCCCATTTTTAAGGGCCTGAATTCCATAGCGACTATTCAGAATTTTCAACTGGACATATCTTTTGATTCCCGCTATGAAATTTTGATTTTTCGGATTCGTTGGGAAGATATCATCAATTAGATCCTATTATTTTTGGTTTCACTAAAATCCGGATTGTTTTGCACCCGGTACATTCAATTGAAGTTTGAAATCGAATTATCGAACTACCGCGCCATTTTCAATTCTATTTATAATTATATATAAATATTTATATTCTAACTACGATGCGTATAATATATACGTTCGAATTATATTCAAAATAAATTTCTCGTCGATATTATTTAAAATAATTCATTTTAAATAATCAAAATTCGCTAAAATTGCCAAAATAAAAATTTTAAACTGGCCCAGATTTTCGGGTTGTTACATATTTTGAATTGACTTCAAGATAGAAATGATTAAGAAATGGTTTTGAAAGTTGATATAGTATTGAACTCACTTCAGTTGCTGGCAAATAAATATGCTGATGCTGGCTACATCATCAGTGTTCATTTTCGAGTTTCTAAGTGACGGATTACTAACAAAGGTAATGTTTTCGGAAAGGTTTCGAGAAAACAAGTTGTTTGATATTAAAAGGGAATATTTGATTTTTGAAAAGGGTAAGTTGTTTGAAACTCCCGGGAAGAGACTGTTTGAATTAAAAAGAAATTTAAAAAGAAATTTGTGAAAGCAAATTGGAATTTGACGGAAGCTAGTTAAGTGGAAATTGAATTGAATTAGAATATAATGATATTGAGTAAGTTGGATTGAATTTGGAATGGATAATGGACTTTGAGTCCAGAATGGAAATTGGCTTAGTTATAAGACAATGGTTGGATTTGAAGTAAATTGATTTGAGATTGATTGGGATGACAGTGGTATATGCTGAATTGGTAGTAAATGGAAATGATATAATGATATGCCCGACAAAATGGTACAAGTTTATTTTATATGAGTTTGGTGATTTATGAGCTTGTTTGGCAAGCCGCTTGGCTGTTTGATTTTCTTTTGGGTTGGAGAAGGCCTAGAGAGGCGAGTTGTAGTTGTACCAATTGAGCCATATAGAGGAGGTGCTGGCGAAATTTTTCGAAAATTTCGGGTGTTAGAAAATTTTCAGAATTTTTGAAAATTTTCGTTAATAGAAATGAATTAATATTTTAGTTGAAATTAAACAGGTTCAGTTGAAACTAAAGTTAAAAGTAAACAAATAATTTTTAACCCAATTAATAAGGTTTGTTTTCTACCTTAGAAATTTCAAGGACGAAATTATTTTAAGAAGGGAAGAATGTAACGAACCGTATTTTTAAGGGATAATAAATAATTTATTTAATTATTTAAATGATGGTTATGTAATTAAAAATTTACAGAATTAAATAATATTGAATATTTAATTAATATAAATAATAGAATAATATATTTAATTTCTGAAATAGTCGGAAATAGTGGAATTCACAATATTGTGTGAATTGGATCATTTATAATGTATAATTAAGTTTAGAGTTGAATTATATTAACGAATATATTATATAAATGTCAGTTGAACATATAATTTGTATTATAATTATAACTGAGCTTGAAATGGCACGGTAGTTCGTAATTTGATGATTCGAACTATAAACGATTATACAGAATCCGTTTTATGCTGGATTTCTGTGAAACAAGAAACGTTCAGAGTTGGTGAAGTATATTTTTCTAATGGAAGAGAAAAATCGAGATTTCATCGTGTAGATTATGAGTTTTTCCAAATCAAATTTTCAAAAAGTCGCTACGGAATTCCTTTATAATTTATAATGATTTATTTATATTAAAAAAGGATTTTTAATATAAATTGAATACTGATTTAATCTAGATTTGAAATATGGAGTTATAAATCCAGATATGTATATTTTGGAGCTGTATTATATTCTATGTGAATACATACGATAATATTAATTTATTAATATTAAATTTAATTATTTTTAAATATATTAATATTTAAATGGGTTTATTTAGAGCTTTAAAAATAGCCAGTTTTGCAAACGGCCTCCGTTTTCAATGAAATTAATTTTGTTGGATCCGAAATATTAAATTATTGCTAGATTTCAATTTTCGTGATTTCTGAAGTCAGTATGTGGCCATACAGGATTTTAATGTGAAAACAGTCAATATTTTTTACTTTAAAATTACGTTGTGTGAGCAAACGAAGTCGGAATTCGACGAAATCAGTTTCGTTGGGTCCATAATCTTGAACTGTAGATGCATGTCCATTTTCATAATTTTTGGATATATTAGGTGACCGTATGAATTTTTAAATGACTAATACAGGTAACGATTCAATAAAAATATATATAATAACCGAATAAAAATATATTAAATTATCTTATAAATAACCACTCACACTCCTAACCCTAAATTTACTTTATCAAGTGGTCAAAGTATTTGTGGTCGCCAGTTCCTCCTTTGAAACAGTAAAATGGAGCCATCGTGACCTTTGAGAATTCCTGTAAAATCCAAATCAAAACGAAATGGCTCCACTTTTGATTCGTTATTCTTCTATTTCAAATAGCTTCACTTCCGTGTTGTTTTCATGAAGCTCGGTTCCCTTTTCATCGAACTGCGTAAACACAAGTGAGGTAGGGTTCCGGGATTTTCACGAATGGGTTGAGCGAATGTTGAATCTGAGTTTGTAATCGATTTTGTGATGGCGAATAGCAGTTACCTCATTTTTTTTGTGGTGTGCGATGTAAATTTTTGTCGGTGATTTTACTCGAAGTCGTGAGTTCCGATTACAGCTACAGTGATGTTCGAAGTCGGGTTTCCACCGACGGGTGCGAGTAAGGATTCAAAACGATGGCAGGGATGAGGGCGCGAAGAGCATGTTGATGGCAAGGTTGCTGGTCGGCTTCGTGGAATGTACAAAACACAGATAGGACAGAGAACATGTCTGGTTTTTCGTAGTGAAGTTATGGAAGAAGTGGGATGATGAAATGTTCAACGCAACCTAATCCTATTTTAAAGCGTGATTAAGAAGATTAAAGGTTTAGTTATTAATTTAGTTTACTTCCTATTTAGTTGAATGAGATATACAAATGGAATCATAACGTGATTATGGTGAAAATAGCCAGCTAAAGGTCAGTTTGTGTTTTATGGAATCATAACGTGATCATGGTGAGTGTTAGAGAGTGGGAAGGTGTTTGACGACTTGATGAAACGGAACAGGGAATTGTGAATTTTGAAAACAGGGAATGTGATTCTGTCTGAAAGAAGGCAGTAGGCCGGTTGGACGATTTAAAGTGGAGAAGGAGATGTTTGGAAACCAAGGAACAACTATGGACATTTGCGTGCAGTTGGACTGGTATACGAAGAAGATGATGAGGATTTTAATTAGCGAGGTAATAGCTGGGTTAGGTGTTAAACAATTATTAGGGTAAATATAATTAAATTGTTATACAAGTTT
Source organism: Allium sativum (assembly GCA_030737875.1). Classification (NCBI taxonomy): domain Eukaryota; kingdom Viridiplantae; phylum Streptophyta; class Magnoliopsida; order Asparagales; family Amaryllidaceae; genus Allium; species Allium sativum. Next base: position 749,357,879 of record CM060913.1, read on the forward strand.
ATAATCAAATTATTATATTTAAATTTGTAAAATGTATAGCTTCGTCATACATTATCAGAATTTGACGAAACAAGATCCATTAGAATCGTATGGACGACGGTTACACAATGGAACAGACCGGGACTTATTGGAGCTCGTTATAATTTATAGCGAAATAAGTAGTCTGATCTGAATCAACAAAAATTATCGTTATTTAATGATAACTATCCAATGTAAGTAAATCTCACTAACTCTGTACAGTTTAAATTTTTATATATATAATCTAGCATTTTGATTGATTGTTGTGTGTTGATTGTTTGGATGAGCTGTTAATTAATTGGTTGAGAATATAGATAATGATGTATATAAATTGTTAATCGAATATTGATTCTGTTTATCAGAATATTTCATATTCATGTTATTTATGTTGATTAACATCTGTGGATGCAGAGAAACTGGTTGGAGGGATCCAACTGGATTCCTCAATATTTATAATACTGTTTTTTCGTATATTGTGATATATGATGTGATATATAATATGTGATTAATTATGATGAAACTGGTCTTGTTATTTGGTATTCTAAATACCATGACAAATATTGGAATGTAAAAAGGGAATTTTCAAAGTGTATTTTGAAAATGAAATATTTATAGGAAATAAATATGATATTATAATGAAATATTTATAGCAAATAAATATTATATTATACATGGAATATTTATAGGAAATAAATATAATTGTAAAGGAATATTTATTTGGAATGTAAATAGAATTATAAAAGGAAATATTTGGAAAATGAATAGAATTTTATAAAAAGAGAACTTTATATTAGGAAGGTTTAGACCCGTGCTTCGCACACGGGTGTAACGTGATATTGATTTAAAGTAAATATTTAATAGAAATCTGTTTTAACAGATAAATTGAGGAGAATAATTTATAAATGATGTTTATAAATTAAGGAAATATTTATCATTTGATAAAGTGAATATATAAATTTGAATTTATATAAAGAAGTAAAATCGGTTTTAACACTGATAATTGAAATGGAATGTGAACGTAGTAGTTATAAAGGGAATTTGTAATGAGATTATAAATGTTGGAAATGAAATAAGATTTGTATGAATAATTTTGCAAATAAAAATATAAACAGAATTTGGGTTTGATATATTGTTTTTAAATACGAAATCAAACTGTTTTGATTATATAAAGAAATATTATTTGTAACGACCCGCCATTTTGACCGTGCCGAATCGACAAACATGTCAACTCGAAATGTTCAAAATAACAGATTGTTATTAGCTTCTGAGGTAAATAGAATAAATCACAGAATCACATATCACAGGTACAGATACAGAGCAATATAATACCTCGCAGCGGAATTTACAAAATACAGTAGTAGTTCACGAAGCTACTAAATAGAAATTACATCAGAGTTTACATCAATAATACAGCGGAAGTCTAATACAGTGATTTCATATACATAAAAAAAATAACAATTTGAAACAGAGACGAAAATAAACAGGATGACTGGAATAACTGATCAATATGTAGATATAGATGAGCGAAAATCCAATAAAAGCTCCAAACTCCAAGAGTGAATCTCGAAAACTGATATACTCGATCTGACTCGAGCAATAATGCAAAACAAAACAACTCGGATCAGGACTAACATTCTCATGGAAGTAAATCAACTCAAATGAAATGTTCGATGAAATGCAATAAATAACTTAAAGGATGTTTGGGATCGCCATCCTCTAAGGATCCATCAAACTAATACCACATAGTATAATACGCTATATACAATAGTGTCTATCAGTAAAGTAAAAATATCAAAATAGCGTAAGAGGGATTACCATGATTACCCTTACACCGTTATATATTCCCATAGTATATACAGTACCGTAATTCCACCGTAAACTGGAGGTTGATCAGAGGGCACTCCATATAAAATAGTACAAAACAAAGTCGTAATGGGCTCGTATAAGGCATGTGACAAGGCACACAAGGAATGCCAGGGTGGATTCACCATTTGCAGAGCTGGACTGGTGGTAACGCATAGTAGCTACTACCGCCCACCTCGATACACACTCCCATAATCAAAAGGGCCCAAATTGAATCTCAACAGTAATAGAATAACATCGAAGAAGTGTGCTCGATAAGAGGTATGACCTCACTTGGTCCGTGCATAGCTCCTGTTTTAGCCACATCAAGCTGACTCAAGATAGTCAGGGTCTCGTAATTAATATGAAATAAAATAAAATGGAGTCGTTAGCCAAATCATCCCCTTCATTCTGGAACTCCACCGCGTACACAGTTGTCAAAGTGGTTTTCGGTATTGGCAGAGAGTATGACAATAGCCGATCCCGGTCTCTTTAACAACCAATCGTTTACATTTTTCACATCATGGCCATTACTTTATAAATCATTTTATAAAATCGTTTATACGAAAGCTCATATTCGAATTTGAATTCAAAATTAAATATCTAACTTCGAATATATTAAATTTTGAAAACAACTCATTTATATCGCTTTAATCAAATCGATTACAAAACCATAACATAAAGATTTCAAAATATAGTATAACCAATGCTATATTATTTAACTTCGATTTTATAGGATTTTCTATAATTATTACATAACGATTTCAAATCCGAAAAAGACTTATTTTCAAATCATATCTTAACGATCGCAATTTCCACTTAAATCGATACAAAATATTTACTTTGATAATATTTTGGTTTGGTTTATATTCATCAAAACTCAAGTTCAACAATTCAATTGTTTCAAGTTTACTATTATAAGATATCGTTTTAAATCGATTTATCAAGTCTAATATTTCGGTTCAAATTCAATACATATAAATCAGAATCTCATATTTCGCTTATAATTCAAAACAAATCGTGTCATACTCTATATCTCAAATCATAAATCCAATTTTATTACTTAAAATTCGAATCAAACTCTTACATTTCAAATTTGACAAATCATATCTTATTTACCCAAGTTGTACAAATTCCATATTGTAAAAATTCAAACCATAAGTTTAAAACCTTCTTATAAGTTCGATTTCACAAATTTCATAATTCAACTAAACGATTATAAAAATAAATAAATTCCATATATAAAATTATATATATTCTAAATCAAATTTAGTCACTTTAAGTTCAATTCAATTTGAATTCAAATCCATATCTCATATGAGTTCAATGTCAAAATCAAATATAGTTATTACAAATTCCAATCTCGACTTAAGTCACAAAATCTTACATAAACCAACTTTGAGTTTAAAGTTTGCAAAATATACATATAAAGACAATTTAATTTTGAAAATATATATATATAAGTTTATAAAATTCTAATGATAATTAGAAAATAGATTATAAACATATATAAATTTAAAATAATATAAAATAGGTTTAAAGAAAAATATTAATGTACAAAAGTGTCAAATCCTTAAAATAAAAATATAAAATCTTAAATTATTATTTAAACTCAAAAGTTCCAAATTACTTTATTACGAAAACATGACCAACAATGTCCGTATTTAAATTTCTACCATATGGTCAAGTGATACGGATATTTATCATTTCAAACCGCAATTTATAAAATTTCTACGGGTCTATCATTTCAACCCGCGATCCCAAATTCTGTAAAAAATCGTTCAGGTCTATCATTTCAACCCATAACAAGTTTTCCTAATCTAATGTCTGTTCGGGTATGTATCATTTCAACCCTTAGTGATTTTCCTAAAATAGGGGTATCTATAGCATAACAAATCATCACATATCATCAATCACATCACAGTCATATATAATCAGTATATATACATGTCATATGAATATCGTGTAACATATGAGAGTGTATATTTTAAACAAACAATTTCTACTGGCAATCCTATACATTTCATAACAGTTCATTTAGTTGATCTAACATCTATGAAATAATGTGAGTCGGGTGTGAGATAAACTCACCTTTCGTGGCATAGAAAAGGAGAAGCAGACGGTTGACACAGAATGAAACTACGGCTTCCAAGCACGATTCAAAATGGATTCAATCACGGTAACCACTCGATATTTTATAATTTAATTTTATAAGAGGAGGTTAGGAAATTTTCACTGGATCGGTATAGCTATTGGGGTTTGGGGAATGGTTTCCGAACTCAACACCACACTCAAAAAAAAACACTAAACCAATTTACCCAAAATAAAACACAAAATTCTTTACATAAAATTATTACATAACTATGTATATATTAAAACACACACCCAAAACCGGTTGTATAAATATATTTATATATAAATCCATATACAATTGTTTAAACCATATATATATATATATATTTTCAAACAAATAGTTTTAAAAATAACTCACACACATATGCACACACAACGATTGCCCAGACTCACAAACATAACACGACACAATCAAAAACACGCACTCACTGTATAATTTAAAAATAATAGAACTCAAAACTAAAACCTCAAATTTCTTATATAAAATAAATATAGTATAGGAAACAACTTCTTACACAAAACTTAACATAAATTCAAAACAATTCTACCCACACAACACCAAATATATAACGCAAACTAAATTAAATACTCACCTAACATATACACGCATATAACACACTCTATACACTAACACACACGCACATACGCTAACTCACATGCACGTAGTATATCGGTAGGGGAGAGAGTTAAAGTCAGGTATGAGGTGAGGAAAACGAACTACATGGCTCGCGGTTTGTTGAGCGGGCGTCAGACATGGCAGTTCGGCCGGTGGGGTGTATTCGGTGACAGCTAGGCACGGAGGTAGGTTAGTGAGGTGGAGTGTTTTAGAAGGTGGGATGGCTTGGCATCAGTGCTGGGCGAGTTGGGGTGTCGACAAGGCTGGTGAAGCAGGAGGGCGAAGTGGGTGGGTAACAGTCGGTAGTCGTAGGTGGAGTTGGCATCAAGTGGTTCGGCATGGGCTTTCAGGTGGCACGGGTGAGTTTGGAGGCGGTCTTCTTGGATGGCGTGGACTCAGGGCAGCTGGACGGGCTTGGCAGAGGGCGACGAACATGGCGGCATGTCGGAGCATTGGCAGGCGGGAAGGCGGCTAAGCTGGTGAGGAGATGGAGACGAGGGGAAAAGGAAAATGGCGATGGGAAGAGGAGCAGATATATATATATATATATATATATATATATATATATATTAAGAGGGAGCAGATTTTGATAAAAGCAAGGGAAAAGCTGTGGAGAAAATAGGCTGATAAGAGAAAATGCGAAGGATTAATAAATGAAATTTAACGGATGAGTTGCCCACGAGATAAAAGGAAAAGGTAGGAGTGTTTGATTGTTTCAATTCACGAAATGCATGGGAAATAGTAGCTTTGGAAACGCACAAACTTTTTAGTAAAAGTGACCGTTTCAATTTTTTTTTTTGAATTGGGAAAGTGGGTAGGAGATGGGGAAGAAATAGTCAATGGATGAAAATAAATAGTGTAAGAAGATGGGATGACCTATTCAGATGCCAACACATTTGAACGGTTCTTCAAATTTTGCACGATTTCTTTGTTTATTGTACCAGCAAAGATTTGAACTCTTCTTTGAATCAGAGAATGTTGCTCGAAATCAGGAGTTTTAAACTGAACGTGTGGTTTCAAATTCAAACAAATGTTCGTTTAATAATAGAATGGTAACAAAGTTTTGAATGGTTTTAAAAATAAAAAGGGAAACAAAGATTTGAACGATTTTTCCTCAAACGATGGACACGATATTTGGTTTGGGAATATAAACATTACTCTGGGAAATGGAACATCTTTCTTTGCATTTTGGATCATGGCAATTGAAAGGGCATCATAGCACATTCCATTTAAACATGAATGTTGAACACAAAAAATAAAAGAGAGGACGTGCATGGGACACATGCCATTTAAAATGAAAAGGTATACATGCATTTATTGGAAAGGTACAAGGACGTGCATGGCTTTTGAAGAGAGAAACGCATGCATTAAAGGGTGAACACATGCATTGTTAATACGTCCAAAACTAAACCTTGGAAGAAGAAGAAGAAAAAAAACTAGTGGTTTAGTAAAATAAAAGGACGAGTTTTGCAGACCCAAAATGGCTATAAAAAAAATATGCTGGATCCAAATAGGGACACGTCGAACTCAAATGGCTTTGTTTCAAAATGAACTGTGCAAGGTTTTTCACAATTACAGCGCGAACCGAGCACCGAAACTGACAAATGAATATATTGCGGTAATCAACTCGACAAGACGGATGCAACGGTATAAAAATTTTCAGTGTCAGGATGCTTCGTTCAAAAAGCGTTACGGACCCCTTAAACATAAAAATGCAGATGAAAAACGGATGTCAAAACGTCCGTCTTTCGCGAAATGAATTCCGCCATTGGATTACTGACAATGAATAGAATATTTTTCAAGTTTGTCCGAACTGGATTCGGAGAGATTTAAAAAATCGCTAAAATTTGAACTGATATGCACAGCTTTGCCCTGAAAAATGCGCGATCGACAAACATTCAAATTTTCCAATGAAATTTTCACAACGGCTATATCTCACTGTACATATTTCAAATTACAAATTCCCATTATGGAAAACAATAGAATATTTTCAAAATAAAATACCAATTTAAATCGGAATTTAAATCGTTAAAAATAACGGGTTGTCACATTATTCACATCCTATGTGAAAAATTAGATTAAAGTAAATATTTTGCAAATAAAATATTATAAAGCAATTTGGGGTTTGAATTAGAAATTTAAATGGAATTACTGAAATTAGAAACTGACTGGAAATTAGTTGAGTTGAATGGCTTTCTGGGTATCGATCTGATGTTGGTTTCGGCCTTCAGGGTTTATACTTGGGAAGTTGTTCTCTTACTAGTTTACAGTTAGAGACTAATAGAGGTGGGAAGATATTGATACATGAATCAGAAATGGAAACGTTTTACAAAGTTAATAATGTATATTTACTAATTTTAGAAAATAAGGAATTTATGAATATATGGAAACGATAAATGGGAAATTAGGAAATGAAATGATGATTGATCGGTAAGATTTCCTTTTGGAAATACGACGTTGTTTGTACACATGTTTTCCTTTGATAGTCAAATCACCAACTATCAAAGATTTTGACCATTTCCGTTGTCAATACGGAGAGACCGGGATCAAATATATTATCTCAAAACCATTCTGTATGACATTAACGTTGCGAATCAAATATGATGAAGATAATTGAAGACGGATTTATGCAAGGGCTGTTCAGTAAATCCTAGGTAGAAATTGCCTAAGATGAATTTACAGAATAGTGCCTTCGGGTTGTCCAGTCCCAGGACAACTTGAATGGACAAATGTCTGACAGAGTATATCTGGTAGATCGCGTAAGTTGATCGTTTCAAACGTATTTACATTGGTGGTGGAGGAATTCGTTTCTCTTAGCTTATACCCGTGGTATTTTTGGGGAAATCAATTTGTGATTTGACGAGTATGACAATGTGGCATTCAAAGTAAATAAATGGGTGATCTGTTAAAAGATACGTTATGACCTCAAGCCTCATCAACTAGGAAATGACAGAAATCGGGCAGGCAGCATGACTAATTGGGTCGCACCCAATTAGGGTATATTGTCACCATCTAGAGAATATTCATATTTGTTACTTCTTAAAATTCTATATCTCCCGGGAATGGTTATGTTGGTATACGAACCATAAGGTGATAATATATTCGGAACATTCGAGCGAAATGAATGGTCGATCGTGTGTGGTTGAGTTTCAAGATGTTCTTGTTGATCTCCACTGTATCGCTTCTAGAGTACACTGATCAGAAGGTGGTTCCATACCTTGTCATAGTTGGAATCCATTACCCAATAAAAGCCCGCAGTTTTTGATTGTATATTATATATGTAGAGTGTGAGATGAAAGCGTTCTACTAGATTTTTATCCACTTGATTTAGACATTATTATAATATCAGAAAATATTGATCTTAAGAAATATTTTGGGTTATCGTAAGGTAAAAACCATCTTTGTTTATGTGTGGGTAGGACTTACGAGTATTCTTTCTTTTAAAAGGATTTTTAAAGTTAAACAGTTGGTTGGAGTTTACTCACACTAGTCACATGAATGACCCAGAGTTTATTTTGTTTAATTTTCCCTAAATTCTTGGGTGCCCAGCTTTGTACAGGTAGTCAAGTAGTCGGGATTTTATAGATATTTGAAGAGCTGGAGCAGGAGGCTTCGGGATTATATAGTTATTGTTTATTTCCGCTGAATTGTAAGTGTTGTACTCTGATAATGGTATTGTATACATATACTGTTTTGATTTCAAGTTATGTTGTATACTATATTTTATTCGTTCCGCTGTGAGATTTATGTTACTTTGATGTTGTGTTATTCTTCTTCTATTCTAATTTTCTTTCTTATCTATTCTCACCCTCTAACTTCTTTCTGTTAACTATCCGGTATTTTCGATACTTGGATAGTCGACATTGAGTTTATGTCGATTACCAAGGTCGCAAATTTCCTGAGCCGTTACAATTGGAGTAAATAAGATAAATTGGAATTTGGAATTAAATTAATAGTAATGAAATGGAAATCAATCGGATATTGATCGATTGATAATTATAGGCTGTAAAACCCAAGTAAATATTAATATCGAATATTAATTAAAGTTAATCAAAGTCGAATGATTGGATATATTGGGTGTGCATTGTTTGTTGGTTGCTTGTTAGATTGGTTGAATATAGAATTCATTAATGGTTTAATAAGAAATTGAATGAGTTGTAAGATAAAGAAACAAATTCCAGAATTCTAGTTTGAATGGAACCACTTATGAATTGAAACGGGATAATTTAACCCAGTATTTGTAAGTAAATGATGCCATGTCCTTAGTTCTGGGATTTTGTGTTGTTAAACTTGTTGATTAAGGAAATATTATTTTAAATTTCATGAAATTCTTACTTATATGTTGAATTAAGTTAAGTGCAGGTGTCAAAAGGCTTTGTAGTTGGTTTTGGTTGAATAAATCATATTAATTGAGCAAGTATGCTCAATAGCGCTCGAAAAAGGTACACCTATGCGAAAACATAAATTCTGGGTTTGGATTTTTGTTTTCCGACCATGTAGATGATGTATATATATTACTTGTTCCGGTGATATCGCAAAAGTCCCTCCATACATGGGAGACTCTGCAGAATTTTTTCGGGAATTTAATGTGTTAATTTTTTTTCGATATTTTTGGGAAAAAATTTATTTACAATAAGGAATTGGTTTTTGATTTAAAATAATTGGATTTTTAATGTTAATGGGTTTGTAACATTTTTCCTACCTTACTAATTTTGGGATGAAATTCTTTTAAGGGGGGAAGATTGTAATGTCCCGTATTTTTAGTAGTAAGATATTTAAATTAATTTTATTATTTTAAATATTATATTTGGAATATTAATGGATCTTAATATTGAATTTGTTTATTAAAATGAAGTTTGAACATTATAATTTATATTTAATTATAAACGAGTTTGAAATGGCGCGGTAGTTCGTAATATGGAGTTTTGAACTTCATTTGAATATACATGATCCGGCATAAGTCGGAATTCTGTGAAACAAGAAACGTTTGAATCTAGTTGATTATAATTTTCATATAAAAGAGAAAAATCGGGATTTTGTGTTATAGATTGTAAGTTACGTCCAATTCAAATTTTAAAATAGTCGCTATGGAAATCGTTAATAAACAATAACGTTTACTTAATAAATTTATCAGGAATTTTAATATAATTTGGATATCGTTTAACCCGAAAATGTAAATATTGAGTTGTATAATTTATATTTGAAACCATATGATAATTTTATTTGGAGTCAATTATTTTGGAATTTATATAATATATTATTAATATTTATATAAGCCTTTAAAAATGGCCATTTTGCAAACAGAATCCGTTTTCGATGAAATTAGTTTCATTGGAACCGTATCGTTAATTTATTGCAAAAAAATAAAATTTCATGGCAAAGCAATCTCTTACATGACTTCGGTAGCCCAAAACGTCTATGTTTTATTTAATTGTTTATACTATTTAGATAGGGGTAACTTTGAAGGAATAAACGACTGGCCAAACGAACTCCTATTTTAACGAAATAAATTTCATTGGATCCATAAGGAAAAAGTCTAGTAGAATGTCAAAGTTTTAAGTTGATTGGATTTATTGTGTGATCATGGAAAATTTAAACACGTGGTTTTTCATCGGTAATTAGAAAGTACTTTTTCAACCGACCTCAAAATTCGACGAAACCTGTCCCTTTTGGTCCGAAATATTTTTTTTATGCTAGGATTAGAAGTTTCATCTCGATTGAAGGTTGTACGAGGATGTTTTAGCACGATACTTCATGGTCAAGTTTTGTTTATAATATATTATTGTAATAAAACTACCCTAAACACATACCTACCCCATTTTTGCCTAAATAAAGAACACGTACTTATAATTTAATCATTATTTTTTTCCTTTTTCCTTGGCCGTAAAGGCTCGTATTGCCTCATTCTGCAAACGCACAGGCCTAATCCTCTCTATTTTCACAGCTAAAGTGAACGTGTGAAAGATAATGTACCAATAAATAATATAAACAACCACATTTCTACACCGTGACCCCTATTATTCGTGATGCCTAAGCATTCTTCACGTTTAAGTAATAGAAGCAAGTACCAACGTATATAGTACAATCCATCCTATCTTCTTTTCAGCAGGCCTTCACCAATTGAAAATAATGCAACTGTCTAACCTACTTTTATTATTATTTTAAACCTATAGTCTGAAATTCCTTGCTCTCCACGCATTTCTTCCCTTATAAAAACCTACTCTATTCATTTTGTTTCCTTTTGCTTCAGAAATGATGAAACTGTGCTTCCCCTCCTTTTCAAATAAAAACCGCAAGCATCCACTATATAAAAGGTATTATATACAATATATATATACTGCGAGGTATGGAAGCTGTCTAGTGTGTAGTTAGTGGTAAGGTGGGTGACGTTGGCAAGCACGGTGGTTACTCAAGGGAGGTGGAAGTGCCGATGCATGGAGATGGGTTCAGGCAGTTTTAAAACACAACAGCTTTAATAGTTCATGAGCAGGAAGACAAAGCAGTAGGTGTGGGTTCAGTTTTTCGGGCATAGAGGTCGGCACTAGTGTCAGATCGGAGAGGGAGCACTGGAAGGTCAGCATGGTCTAGTCGAGGGTACAATGGATTTTAGGAAGGAAAGGAGCATCGGTTGCTAGAGTTTGGTGTGTGGTGTTCTGGGAAGTGGTGACGTGTGGAGTCGTGAGAGGGAGGAGCATGGTGACTTTCGGTGTGTTAACGTAGATGAGTAATAGTATGGTGAAGTCAAGGGCGGTGACAGGGTGGCTGAAAAGTTATGGCACATGTGAAGGGTATATGAAGGAGAAAAGAAAGAGTGAGGGGGTAAATAATGGGGATGGTCTGCATGCGAGAAGAGAAGACGTGGAGCAAAATTTGCAGGTGGAAGAAGATGATACCGCATGGGTATAGGTTTTTCTCTATGGGACGTGGGCATTAGAAATGAGATGGGCTATGGGCCTTTTATTTAAAACAAAAAAAAAATATAAAAAGAAAAATGAAATGAGGGGAAGACACGCGGATACGGGGAAGTCTCAGGCAACACGCCCAGTTGGATTTTACATGGGCTGAAAGTTTTTTTTGGTAAGGGCAAAACGTTATTTAAATTAAAGCTTAATGATTCAAATTGTTTTAAAAACTTGTTAATATCATATTTCGATCGTATGCTATCAGATTTTCGAACGATTGGTCATGTTGTAACTGTGTTGACGAAGGCACCTGATGAAGCTTGGTTGGTCAGAATTAGTAGCAACTGTTGTTTTTAATCAAATTAAATGCCAGTTTAATTTAATTAAAACAAGTGTTTGAAATCGATGAAAGAAACCACGGTGAGTTAAACTCACTCAGTTTCTCCCACTTATATTTATATAAGTCAGGTTTTTAATTTGTGTGTTATGGTTGCTAATGACTGATTGTTTGTTATATATATATATATATATATATATATATATATATATATATATATATATATATATATATATTGAACCAATGAAATAAACGTTGTTCAATTTCAGTGAAACATCCAATCGTTATTTTAACAATTATTTCCAAACGAGGTAACTTACCTTGTTGGTTACGTTTATAATAATATAAACATATTAAATTAAAAGTTGAATGCTTGAATTATTGTTATTGATTGATTGTTGAATATTATTTCTGTTATTTGAATTGAATGATATTATCTGAGATAACCTATTTGGATATAGGGAAGAACATGTTGGAGGGATCCAACTAGATTCGTCAAATATATTTACTATTATTTATTTTCATATTATCATTATATGAACTGTTTTGATTAGATGATTGATTTGATTGTTGACCGTTGTCCTGAAATTCAACATTTATTTTGTCTAAACCAATGGGAAATATTGGTTGAGTAATTGGCAGTAAAGGGCCTATAAATGATGATTTACCATCAGGTGAATCGACGGTAATGAAGTTACAAAATTTATTTTTTAACTGAAGATAGATTTTTAAATCTATTAATTTTGAATAAAAGTTATTTAAAAGGAAATAAATATTTATTATTTATTTTTTTGAAAGGCAAGTAGATTTTATTCACACTAAAGAATTACAATGTTTTACAAACTAACTACACAACAATATACAATCAATACTCCTCAATATCTATACATTGTATAGGTTCGAGAAAAAAACACAATAGAATACAACAATCAGCACCAAAAAAAACCCAAAACTGCTAGTGAATAACTCCAGAACCATTGGAAACATCTTCTTTCAACACACCAAAATGGCCGGAATAGTGCAACCATCTGAATTCACTTGTTGGAAAGTTTCAACCTGAATTCAATTTCCTCACAATTCGTCTATTGATGATAGCAAATAGTACATTAATATTCGAATAGGTATTAGATAAAATCCTCCTATTTGTTTCCGCCCACAGCTCATAAACAAAGATCTTCAAAATTTTCAATAGCAACATACTTTTCCTAGTCTTCCACCTAGTTGATTTAAAAGCAAGAACCACTCAACTCTACTATTATTTAAATATTTATTATTTAAATGTATAAGTGAATATTAAATGATTTTATGAAGTAAATTCTTATGTTAATCATATTTGTAAGCAAGAGAGTATAAAATTAACCTAATGTTAAGAGTTGAACAATTATTTTTAAGAAACAATTAAATGGAATTATTTAAATTAATATTATATAATTAATTTAAAGGAAGGACTAATTGGAATTGGTTAACGAGATAATCGTGTTTTAAAGTTGACTAAGTCAACCGTTTTAACTGAGATTGGTTATTTAATTAGTTTGTTTTGAACTAATCTAATGAAAACGTTTAACGAATAATGGTTTAATTTTATTAAGCTTAAAAAAAGAAATTATTATTTATTTAGTAAATAAAGAAGTTAACTAATTACACGGTAGTTAATGGTGAAGTAAAATATTAATTAAATTAATAATAATTTAAGAGGTTGTTATTTAAATGAAATTCATTTATGAAAGTAAATCAAATCAAAATGGTATCTAATTGAATTGTGGAAGGTGCTATGAACGGTTTTTATATTAGAAACCCGAGTTTTTATAACGAAGTTATAAAAGGAATTGTAAGTGAATACAATAACATGAATTAAATGTTTACTTAATATTTAAATTAAGTAAAAAGGAAATTGAGAATAAAAAGGGTTTATATAAAACCAGAGTTATATATATAGCGAAGTTTATAAAATGGGATGAGGTGTTAAAGCGTTAATTTCAAATTAGCATTACTTAATAATGAAATTAAGTGAAATGAATGGAATAGAAACGAGATTTTCAAAGCGAGAAATGGTTGAATGGATTGAAAATGGAATAATATGGGTTGATAAAGTAAGAAATTAAAGAATTAATTGGAACCTAACTGGAGATTCGTTGCATTGAGTGATTCTCTGAGTGTTAATCTGATGTTGATTTTGATCATCGAGATTGATATTTAGAGAGTTATTTGCTTACAAATTTACAGTCTAGGACTAATGAATTCCGAAGTAACAGAAAAAAAGGATTTAAGGATATAAAATGATGATTTCGAAATAATGGAAATAAAAAGAAATTTTTGTGGAAATATAACGATATTTTCTAAATTAAGAATTAAACAGGTTGAGTGAATTTCCTTTCCATCTTGATAATCTCTTATCTACCTTATGTATTAGAGAGAACCAATCATCTTTGTGAAGCTTCCCTGGCCTAACGCACAAACCAAGATAATTCAATGAGAACTCACCCACCTTACAGTTTAACATATCAGCAATGTCCTTCTCCTAAAACTTACAAACTTCAATGTCATGATTTTCAAATATTAATTTCCATGTCAATATCATGTTCTTGACTTATCTCTTCCTTGCAAGTAGTTCTTGTTGAACCCCAATGTATTCATCTCCAGAGCTACATTGTCGGAAGGTAGTCCCGTACCTTGCCAGGAAATCCATTCTACAATAAGCGCCCGTGGTTTTGATTGTATACTATGTATGTAGAGCATGAGATGCAAGTGTTCTGCTAGATTGTTATTTACTTGATGTAGACACTATTATAATATCAAAAGATATATTGATTTCAAAAAAATGTTTTGGGTTATCGTAAGGTAAAAAGCATCCGTATTTATGTGTGGATTTGGTCTTATGATTATCCTTTCTTTCGAAAAGATTTAACTTTAAAATCAAGTTGGATGTTACCCATAAACATAGTGTGTTTTCTTACTCTAATTCACCAGACTGATCTGACGTTTGTAATGCTCGGGTTAGACCGGGTTGTACAGGTTCAGGTTATCGGATTTAGTGAAGAGACGAGCTGGAGATGTTCATACTTATGATATTAGATATTATTCCGCTGTGTGTTGTATATGTGAGGACAAACTATTATAACTGTCCAGATATGTTAATGTACTCTGATAATTGTAAGTATTTTACAGGCTCTCAGTAAAGATTATTTCTATATTATATTTTATTCCGCTACGATGTGAGACTCCGATCATGTGTTGGTTCTTCTTCTCCTTCTTCTATTATAATATTTCTTTCTTTCTTGTCTCACCCTCTGACTTCTTTCTATTGGCATCTGGGTTTCAAGTGCACTATGAGTTTGACTGGGGCTGCTGTTTAGTCAGCTCTAAAGTTACCGGATTTCCCGGTCGTCACACTAACCCCAGTCACTTAATACCCAGAGGAAGTGGACTATCGTGGAGATTACCAATCTCTACCCAATTAGCCTTTAATACTCCTTATGTATGGAGAGAGCTATTCTATCACTTAATACCTTTTAAGGGCGGACTTAATGTTCCTACCCTCATGGGGTCGAATCACTTAATATCTAATAGGTGGATCTCACCACTTAATACATCAATCTAGAAGTAGGCTACGCTTCTTATAAATTATTTCCATATTGGTTTCTTCTTTTGGACAGAAGGAGAGCTCTACAACCACTTAATACCACAACACTTATAGTTAACCTTATTTAAGGAAATAATTGTAACAACCCGAAAATCTGGGCCAGTTTAAAAATTTTATTTTGGCAATTTTAGTGAATTTTGAATATTTAAAATAGATTATTTTAAATAATATCGACGAAAAATTTATTTTGAATATAATTCAAACGTATATATTATATACGTCGTCGTTAGAATATAAATAATTATATATAATTATAAAAGGAATTGAAAATGGCGCAGTAGTTCGATAATTTGATTTCAAACGTCAATTGAATGTTCCGGGTGCAAAACATACCGGATTTTAGTGAAACCAAAAATAATAGGATCTAATTGACGATATCTTTCCAACGAATCCGAAAAATTGAAATTTCATAGCGGGGATCAAAAGATATGTCCAGTTGAAAATCCTGAATAGTCGCTATGGAATTCAGGCCCTTAAAAATGGGAATTTTGCAAACGACCTCGGATTTCGACGAAACCACTTTTGTTGGATCCGTGATGTCAAATTATTTCTAGATTCCAAATTTCATAATTTTTCGAATCAGTATGTAAGCGTGGCAAAAGAAAACGTGTTTGACCAGTTTTAGTTGATTTTAATCGACTGGAAATTGGCCATTTTTCAAACGGTCTCAGAATTCGACGAAACAAGTTTTGTTAAGACCGTATCGTCAATACAAAGCTAGAAAATATTTTTCGTGAATTTTTCGAGCTAGTATGTGGCCCCGGTAAATTGAAATGCGCGTTCAAATTCAATATATAGAGTTATATGTTGATTTTGACGGAAACCGATCGAAACGATCAAATCAGCTTGCGATACATATCCCATTGTGTTCGGAATGGGGGTAAAACGCTATGGACGACAGGCGGTAGGCCTCGTTTAGAGGTCGTATGTAAAAGTCAACCTTTTTGAAATTAAATAATTAAAATAAAATAAAATAAAAACTCTTCCTCTCCTCCCCTTAATTCCCTCTGGCCCCCCTTTTATTTCAAACCCGATTCAGAAAGGAAAAAAAAGAAAAAAAGAGAGAGATCGACGATGGCCATCACGCCTCCAGGCGGACCCGCGCCACCGCCCTCCGCTTCCATCCACCTCGCGCCGACCCCCTTGCTGCCCCCCCCCACCACAGTCGCCGTCAGCACTTCTCCCTCTTCCCAATCGATGTCGCCATCCTCTTTTTCCCCTAAGACCCATCGCAGCCCAAACCCAACCCTAATCCGCCGCCTACCCCACTGCTTCGACCACCAGGAAGCCACCACCCCCTGATGCGACAGCCCCCTCCCTCCAGTCGAACTCGACGCCGCCCCCTCCGAAAAACGACTGCCGCCCAACCCAAACCACCCCGACGAGATACTCCACCCCCCCCCAATATTCACTGTAAGTTTTTTTATTTCATTTATTAGTTTATTTTTATTTTGTTTTAATTCATTTTAAATGTTTAGCTTAGGTTAATCAGTTTAAAAACTGATTTTTAGTACGTAGATTTTTAATTTACAAAAGAAAAGATTTTTATGTTTAGACATGAAATAAAAATACAATTTTTAGATTATAAAAAGAATCAAAATACGATTCTTATATAGTAAATATAATAAAAATATAACTTTTAGATTTTATGGATAGTAAAAATATCATCTTTATATATGTAGCAAAATAAAAATGTGATTTTTATAGTGATGAAATTGAAAAGGGAGAAATCTTTTTATTTAAAAAGGAGAAATCTTTTTATTTGAAAAGGCGAAATCTTTTTATTTGAAAAGGCGAAATCTTTATATGAAGAATAGCGTGATAAAAATAGAATTTTTATCTATATAACATCGTTGTAAAAATAGGATTTTTATATAATGAATAGCAAAGTAAAAATTTGATTTTTATATATTGAATAGCAAAGTAAAAATTCGATTTTTATATATTGAATAGCTAAAGTAAAAATTCGATTTTTATATATTGAATAGCGAAGTAAAAATTTGATTTTTATATATTGAATAGCGAAGTAAAAATTCGATTTTTATATATTGAATAGCGAAGTGAAAATGTGATTTTTATATATATATAGTGGCTACGGGCAACGAAAGCGACAAAAGGCGAGAACGATGAAGATTTCTCTAAATGAAGTCGTGGTATTGGATTAGCTATTGGTGAGAATTTCTCACTCTAAACTTCTTTTTCTAGTTATATCTATATACTAGGATGCAGACGGTGTTTAGTAGCACCCGACACAATCGTCCACAGACCATGGACTTGTTTGTTTGACTGCAAAAATTAGTTAGATTATTTGATTGAAATTTGATTGTTTGGTGAAATGAAATGGATTGATTGATATGTGTATGGCGTGGGCCATCACTAGACCGGGGATAAGGCTTGGCCTTGTCCCGTTTCTAGTATCGTGCCGTTATGCCGCCGAAATTTTCTAAAATAAATTAGAAAAATAAAGATATCATTTTATTTAATAAATGAACCGAATAGAATATTCATAGGTTGAATAAAATAATTTGATCGTTGAAAATATAATTTTTAACGTGAATATGAATATATTGAATGTGAATAAAATAAATATTCATTTACAAACCGGACGGTTTGTTTATGTACACCTATTTGAAGGATATTGATTGGGACGATAAATTTTACACATCGCCCGACTGCACAAATAAAATCTATGTTTGTTGATTTGAAACCCCACACGGGTATTGGGATAAAATACGGCATACACTAATCCCAATAATTAGTTGTATGTCGATCGATTGATTGACAGGCTGCTATAAGCGTTAGATATTTATATTTGATGCTTATACAGTGTAGTGCACTTTGGATGATGGTTGATTATTTATCGTTGCTATTATATACATGTGTGTATGGAATCCATATAATTAACGTTATATGGTAATTGATTGGGCCTCATTCCAATTTAGAAAATAAAGAATATTATAAAATAAAGGTTCATGTGTTGACAGTACTCATCCGTTGAGATTAGTCATGTGTTGAACGAAATATTTTAACAATAAAATTTACATCTTTATCATATATAAAATTAGAAACTAACTGGAAAAATAGATAAGAAGAGTGATCTCCTGGATATTGATCTGATGATGGTTTCGGCCTTCGGGGTTAATATTCAGGGAATCGTTCTCTTACTCATTTACAGTTGGAGTCTAATTTGAAATCAAACGATAGATACCATAATTTTTGTAAAATATATTAAATAATAAAAATAGTCACACGTGGACAGTACTCATCCGTAGAGATTATTCATGTGTTAACAAAAATATAGATTCACATATTGAATAGAATAAATATTCATTTGTTGAATAGAATAACGGAATTTATGAAATATATAAAGCCATGTTCATTAGAGATGCGCTATTTTGACGCGAACGATATTTATATCGATTATATTCGAATTGAATTTTATTTGAATAGAAAACGAATTTGATTTGATTGGGAAACGAATTGAATTTGATTTGAATAGAAAACGAATTGAATTTGATTTGAATAGAAAACGAATTGAATTTGATTTGAATAGAAATTGAATTTGATTTGATTAGAAAACGAATTGAATTTGATTTGAATAGAAATCGAATTAGATTTGATTAGAAATCGAATTTGATTTGATTAGAAATCGATTTGATTTGAATTGAATATTTAACGAATTTGATTTGAATTGAATATATAACGAATTTGATTTGGATTGAATAGAAAACGAATTTGATTCGAATTGAATAGAAAACGAAATGAATTCGAATTGAATAGAAAACGATTTGAATTGAATGGAATAGAAAACGAAATGAATTCGAATCGAATTAAAATCGATTTGAATTTAAATCAAATAGAAATGAAAGTAAAAAGGACTTATAATAGAAAATTCAATTTTGATTTGAATTTGAAATAAAGGTTGAAAATGTTTTTGAAACGAATTCAAAACGATTTATAAAATTCGTTTTGAATAGAAATCGATGAAATATATATTATATTTGTTATATATATATATATATACATATATATATATAATGGCCTGAATAGAACGTGCCGCGCCGCGGCAGTTCGTAAATTTCGACCATTGACTTCGAACGGACATTACGTGAGATCCGACCGTCGGATTATCCTAAAACCGGAACCGTTGGGTTCGTATCGAAAAGAGCTTTCAAAGAATATTAGAAATTTGAAATCTAACGGTTGGATTTTGAGATACGTCCAAATCAAATTTGGAAAAGGTCGCTGTAAGTGCAGTTCGATGGCCGTTGATGGAAATCGACTGTACGGGCCTTGATAAAATTATTAAAAATAGTAATAATTTGTGTAAAATCATAAGAAATGATTCTGGAAAAATTGGGATGAAAAACTCCATATTTGAAAAGGTAAAAATAGATTTTTATCGAAATGAAATAGTTTTGAACTAAAATTAAAATCCATTTATTTTTAAATAAATAAATTGGATTTGAAATGGGTTTTAAATAGAATGTGATTTGGGTTTATCGTGAACGGTGTTTTAAATAACACTAGTTCTTTAACCCGATAATAAATAGAATATGATTTGGGTTTATCATGAACTGTGTTTTAAATGACATTAGTTCTTTAACCCAGTAAAAGGAGTTTTAATGAATATGCAATTAGATTGAAATGTGAATTGATAATTTAAATTATCAAATTTAGAAATTGAGCGGGGATGGAGTATCACCAGTTTTGCTCCAAAGCGATAGTTAAATCTTTAATTAGATTTGAACGTGAGATGGTATTTAATTTTACCGATAACACCGTGGTGTTAGATATGGAGTATTACCAGTTTTGCTTCATGGGATGAATAGGTTGGGGTTGGGAAATAAAATAAATAATTACTTCGGTGTGGTTCGCTAATCTCGACTAGTTTGGAAAACCATAATTTGGTTTGAAATGACATCCAAAGGAAGATTAAAGGATAAATTTTAAAGAATTTATCTTGGATAAAATTAATGGGAACCTTTCCCTAAGAATATGAAATTTAGAAACTAGTTGTAGGTTAGTTAAGAAGAATGGCTTCCTGGATATTGATCTGATGTTGGTTTCGGCCTTCGGGGTTAATATTTGGGAAATTGTTCTCTTGCTAATTTGTGGTTAGTGGCTGCTGAATCGGAATGAGGTGTATGTTGTGTTTGTGTAACATTTGTTTTTAATATACGCGGGTTGTTCGGAAAGGCTGGGTTTACACCCATTCTGAATAACCGATTCGACGATAAGTCGAAGATGAAGACGGTGGTTGAAGACCGGAAGTCTTCACATCGTTTGGGTGATTACTGATGATCTTGATTGGGCTGTACACCCAAGATGAGGGAATCAGTTAGTGGTCATCCAGACGTACTTGGAGATCGATGGATATGCGAGGAAAGTGCCTCTGGTTTCGTTCAGACCCAGAACGAACTTGTAAATGGATTGTGTGTCTGACATTGGATTTTATTCTGTGTTGATTGATTTCTATTAAATATATATCTGTTTGGCGGCGGAGAATTTATTCTCTTGCTTAACGCCCTTCTCTGAGACGTACGAGCTTAGAGGTTATATATCGATAGATATCAATCGCTTGGCATGAATTGCCTGTGTAGCACGCTGAGTTGCATGGATCAAGGCTTCTGTTGAAAAGCAAAGTCTTGTGGTTGATGATCAAAGCACGGCCTTTGTGGCATAGCTTTGTGTATAACGTGAATTCGCGAGCCTCACACCTCGGTATGAGTTAAAAACGGGATAAGGATTGCGGGTAGAGCACGACGTTTCTTTCTAACTTTGGTGGTGTCAGTGACTTACCAGCCCTGACATTTATATACTTTTCACCTATGTGGTTGTTGGATGAGGCGCCTCGATTTTCGGTCTGTAAGGACCGGGAAACGTGTGTTCAGGAATAACTAATCCTCAAACGTAAGAGAGGACCGGCCCTGAAGCATCCAGGGGTTACCCAGAGTGTGTAGTCCCGAGGCATTTGCTAGAGTGTCTCGAAGCGGAGAGGAGCTTGCCCCTTGCCTCGACTCATGATGGAAAACCAATTTCAAATACGTGTATTTCGGTTTTATTTGTAGAGCCTAGTATGGCGACATGATAGATGGTACCCATACCGCCTAGGATTGATATTTATGATTGAAATTGTTTTGACACTATACACTTATTATAGTATCAAATGATTTGTTTTAAACGTACCAAGCATGTTTGGCTATTATAAGGGAAAACCCTATCCTCCGGCTTGCGTTGCATTGTGTGATGGGACCTGGGTCTTATAATAGCTTCATTTTTCGAAAAAGCATTGCGTTGTTTTCTCTATGCACTGGTATTCTTGGGAGGAAACCCGTTCCGTGTTATACGGCGTGGTCCCTTGAATTACTCTCTTTTAAAGTAAAGTTTTAAATAACTGTTTTAGTTCTCACACCAGTCACATGACTGACCTGGAGTTTATTGTTTTAACCTAAACTCTGGGTGCCCTTATTTTCAACACGGGAAGCTAGTAGTTTTGGTTTTGCAGATTTATATTCACAGGATCCTGATTTACAGCTGGAACGATGCTTTAAAAGCTCTGTATCCGTGCATTACTTTCAATGGTGTTTTATATTGTTTTTCCGCTGCTATGTAATTTATTGTAATCTCTGATATTTATCGAATGTAATTCATTCTTACTCTGTATATTCTTTGTATCTGATGGAATTGTTGTAATAACAATGAAATGTTCTTCCGTCTGCATTCTTTTGTGTGTTGTTCTCAAAGTATCCGCTCTTTCCTTCACGGGGAAGTAACGGGTTCTTACAGTGGTATCAGAGCTTTGGTTTACAGAGCTCGAGAACAAGACACATTAGAACCATACGAAAGAATTCATCAGATATTGGATTAGCAATATCCATTTAGAATGACTCGTTAGAGATGGGATCAGTAGTATCCTAGAACGAGTGTGAAGAGTATATTTTTCAAATGAAAACAATTTTGTTTTGAAAATTTAAATCGTTTTATACGTATTTGAATATTTATTTATTTTGAATTTGGACAATCCAATATATAAAGGTTTTGCATATACGTGTCATGAACGTATATTCGAAGTTTTAATATACTGGATAGATATTGAATCACATTCTAGTCGCCCGAAGATGGTGCTGATGATAGCACGTGCATCATCGGTATTTATGTTCGTGTTTCGAAGGTGTGATATCTATATATTTCCATTAGACTTGTGTGAGAACCAAAACTTATATAGATAGATTTATTTGTTGTGGATTGGCATCAAAAACAAGATTTTTTGTATATATATCAAAATTTATGAATTTGAAACGTTAATCCACTAATTGATTGATGGTTGAGTTGTTTGTTTATTTGTTTGTAATTTTGAACCCTTTAGCCTAATTGTATCAAATATTGAATTGTATTGAAAATTGGTCGCACTTGTTTGCATATACATGTACTTACATTGAACAGGTCATAGCAAGGAGGCTAGAGCAGAGAATAAAATTTGTTTGCCCGACAAATAGGTACATGTTTACTATATAATTTACTGTTTTGTTTGGGTGATGATGATTTTATGAGCCGATTGGCTAGCCACTTGGCTTTTTCTTTTTCTTTTTGAGATCAGAAGGCCTATATGGCAATTTCGGGATTTTCCCGTGGCTCCCGGTGCAGGGGAGGTTATGGCGAAAATTTTCGAAAATTCCGGGTGTTAGCCAAATTTTTGAAAATTTGAAAATTCTCAGAAACTGAAAAGTTGCAGAGTGGAAGCCAGATCGAATGTAGAGTTGATTAATCAAACCACTTTCGACTTCGTTCCTTTTCGGGGACGAAAAGTTTTAAGTGGGGGAGATTGTAACAACCCGAAAATCTGGGCCAGTTTAAAATTTTTATTTTGGCAATTTTAGCGAATTTTGAATATTTAAAATAGATTATTTTAAATAATATCGACGAAAAATTTATTTTGAATATAATTCGAACGTATATATTATATACGTCGTCGTTATAATATAAATAATTATATATAATTATAAAAGGAATTGAAAATGGCGCGGTAGTTCGATAATTCGATTTCAAACATCAATTAAATGTACCGGGTGCAAAACATACCGGATTTTAGTGAAACCAAAAATAATAGGATCTAATTGATGATATCTTTCCAACGAATCCGAAAAATTGAAATTTCATAGCGGGGATCAAAAGATATGTCCAGTTGAAAATCCTGAATAGTCGCTATGGAATTCAGGCCCTTAAAAATGGGAATTTAGCAAACGACCTCGTATTTCGACGAAACCATTTTTGTTGGATCCGTGATGTCAAAATATTACTAGATTCCAAATTTACTAATTTTTCGAATCAATATGTGAGTGTGGCAAAAGAAAACGTGTTTGACCAGTTTCAGTTGATTTTAATCGACTGGAAATTGGTCATTTTTCAAACGATCTCAGAATTCAACGAAACTAGTTTTGTTAAGACCGTATCATTAATACGAAGCTAGAAAATATTTTTTGGGAATTTCTCGAGCTAGTATGTGGCCCCGGTAAATTGAAATGCGCGTTCAAATTCAATATATAGAGTTATATGTTGATTTTGACGGAAACCGATCGAAACGATCAAATCAGCTTGCGATACATATCCCATTGTGTTCGGAATGGGGGTAAAACGCTATGGACGACAGGCGGTAGGCCTCGTTTAGAGGTCGTATGTAAAAGTCAACCTTTTTGAAATTAAATAATTAAAATAAAATAAAATAAAAACTCTTCCTCTCCTCCCCTTAATTCCCTCTGCCCCCCTTTTATTTCAAACCCGATTCAGAAAGGAAAAAAAAGAGATCGACGATGGCCATCGCGCCTCCAGGCGGACCCGCGCCACCGCCCTCCGCTTCCATCCACCTCGCACCGACCCCCTTGCTGCCCCCCCACCAGAGTCGCCGTCAGCACTTCTCCCTCTTTCCAATCAATGTCGCCGTCCTCTTTTTCCCCTAAGACCCATCGCAGCCCAAACCCAACCCTAATCCGCCGCCTACCCCCACTGCTTCGACCACCAGGAAGCCGCCACCCCCTGATGCGACAACCTCCTCCCTCCAGTCGAACGCGACGCCGCCCCCCTCCGAAAACCGACTGCCGCCCAACCCAAACCACCCCGACAAGATACTCCACCCCCCCAATATTCACTGTAAGTTTTTTTATTTCATTTATTAGTTTATTTTTATTTTGTTTTAATTCATTTTAAATGTTTAGCTTAGGTTAATCAGTTTAAAAACTGATTTTTAGTACGTAGATTTTTAATTTACAAAAGAAAAGATTTTTATGTTTAGACATGAAATAAAAATACAATTTTTAGATTATAAAAAGAATCAAAATACGATTCTTATATAGTAAATATAATAAAAATATAACTTTTAGATTTTATGGATAGTAAAAATATCATCTTTATATATGTAGCAAAATAAAAATGTGATTTTTATAGTGATGAAATTGAAAAGGGAGAAATCTTTTTATTTGAAAAGGCGAAATCTTTTTATTTGAAAAGGCGAAATCTTTATATGAAGAATAGCGTGATAAAAATAGAATTTTTATCTATATAACATCGTTGTAAAAATAGGATTTTTATATATTGAATAGCAAAGTAAAAATTCGATTTTTATATATTGAATAGCGAAGTAAAAATTCGATTTTTACATATTGAATAGCAAAGTAAAAATTCGATTTTTATATATTGAATAGCGAAGTAAAAATTTGATTTTTATATATTGAATAGCTAAGTAAAAATTCAATTTTTATATATTGAATAGCGAAGTGAAAATGTGATTTTTATATATATATAGTGGCTACGGGCAACGAAAGCGACAAAAGGCGAGAACGATGAAGATTTCTCTAAATGAAGTCGTGGTATTGGATTAGCTATTGGTGAGAATTTCTCACTCTAAATTTCTTTTTCTAGTTATATCTATATACTAGGATGCAGACGGTGTTTAGTAGCACCCGACACAATCGTCCACAGACCATGGACTTGTTTGTTTGATTGCAAAAATTAGTTAGATTATTTGATTGAAATTTGATTATTTGGTGAAATGGAATGGATTGATTGATATGTGTATGGCGTGGGCCATCACTAGGCCGGGGATAAGGCTAGGCCTTGTCCCGTTTCTAGTATCGTGTCGTTATGCCGCCGAAATTTTCTAAAATAAATTAGAAAAATAAAGATATCATTTTATTTAATAAATGAACCGAATAGAATATTCATAGGTTGAATAAAATAATTTGATCATTGAAAATATAATTTTTAACGTGAATATGAATATATTGAATGTGAATAAAATAAATATTCATTTACAAACCAGACGGTTTGTTTATGTACAGCTATTTGAAGGATATTGATTGGGACGATAAATTTTACACATCGCCTAACTGCACAAATAAAATCTATGTTTGTTGATTTGAAACCCCACACGGGTATTGGGATAAAATACGGCATACACTAATCCCAATAATTAGTTGTATGTCGATCGATTGATTGACAGGCTGCTATAAGCGTTAGATATTTATATTTGATGCTTATACAGTGTAGTGCACTTTGGATGATGGTTGATTATTTATCGTTGCTATTATATACATGTGTGTATGGAATTCATATAATTAACGTTATATGGTAATTGATTGGGCCTCATTCCAATTTAGAAAATAAAGAATATTATAAAATAAAGGTTCATGTGTTGACAGTACTCATCCGTTGAGATTAGTCATGTGTTGAACAAAATATTTTAACAATAAAATTTACATCTTTATCATATATAAAATTAGAAACTAACTGGAAAAATAGATAAGAAGAGTGGTCTCCTGGATATTGATCTGATGACGGTTTCAGCCTTCGGGGTTAATATTCAGGGAATCGTTCTCTTACTAATTTACAGTTGGAGTCTAATTTGAAATCAAACGATAGATACCATAATTTTTGTAAAATATATTAAATAACAAAAATAGTCACACGTAGACAGTACTCATCCGTAGAGATTAGTCATGTGTTGACAAAAATATAGATTCACATATTGAATAGAATAAATATTCATTTGTTGAATAGAATAACGGAATTTTTGAAATATATAAAGCCGTGTTGATTAGAGATGCGCTATTTTGACGCGAACGATATTTATATCGATTATATTCGAATTGAATTTGATTTGAATAGAAAACGAATTTGATTTGATTGGGAAACGAATTGAATTTGATTTGAATAGAAAACGAATTGAATTTGATTTGAATAGAAAACGAATTGAATTGGATTTGAATAGAAATTGAATTTGATTTGATTAGAAAACGAATTGAATTTGATTTGAATAGAAATCGAATTTGATTTGATTAGAAATCGATTTGATTTGAATTGAATATATAACGAATTTGATTTGAATTGAATATATAACGAATTTGATTTGAATTGAATAGAAAACGAATTTGATTCGAATTGAATAGAAAACGAAATGAATTCGAATTGAATAAAAAACGATTTGAATTGAATGGAATAGAAAACGAAATGAATTCGAATCGAATTAAAATTGATTTGAATTGAAATCAAATAGAAATGAAAGTAAAAAGGACTTATAATAGAAAATTCAATTTTGATTTGAATTTGAAATAAAGGTTGAAATTGTTTTTGAAATGAATTCAAAACGATTTATAAAATTCGTTTTGAATAGAAATCGACGAAATATATATTATATATTATATATATATATAATGGCCTGAATAGAACGCGCCGCGCCGCGGCAGTTCGTAAATTTCGACCATTGACTTCGAACGGACATTACGGGAGATCCGACCGTCGGATTCTCCTAAAACCGGAACCGTTGGGTTCGTATCGAAAAGAGCTTTCAAACGAATATTAGAAATTTGAAATCTAACGGTTGGATTTGGAGATACGTCCAAATCAAATTTGGAAAAGGTCGCTGTAAGTGCAGTTCGATGGCCGTTGATGGAAATCGACTGTACGGGCCTTGATAAAATTATTAAAAATAGTAATAATTTGTGTAAAATCATAAGAAATGATTTGGGAAAAATTAGGATGAAAAACTCCATATTTGAAAAGGTAAAAATAGATTTTTATCGAAATGAAATAGTTTTGAACTAAAATTAAAATCCATTTATTTTTAAATAAATAAATTGGATTTGATATGGGTTTTAAATAGAATGTGATTTGGGTTTATCGTGAACGGTGTTTTAAATAACACTAGTTCTTTAACCCGATAATAAATAGAATATGATTTGGGTTTATCGTGAACTGTGTTTTAAATGACATTAGTTCTTTAACCCAGTAAAAGGAGTTTTAATGAATCTGCAATTAGATTGAAATGTGAATTGATAATTTAAATTATCAAATTTAGAAATTGAGCGGGGATGGAGTATCACCAGTTTTGCTCCAAAGCGATAGTTAAATCTTTAATTAGATTTGAACGTGAGATGGTAATTAATTTTACCGATAACACCATGGTGTTAGATATGGAGTATTACCAGTTTTGCTTCATGGGATTAATAGGTTGGGATTGGGAAATAAAATAAATAATTACTTCGGCGTGGTTCGCTAATCTCGACTAGTTTGGAAAACCATAATTTAGTTTGAAATGACATCCAAAGGAAGATTAAAGG
Organism: Allium sativum; assembly: GCA_030737875.1. Taxonomy (NCBI): domain Eukaryota; kingdom Viridiplantae; phylum Streptophyta; class Magnoliopsida; order Asparagales; family Amaryllidaceae; genus Allium; species Allium sativum. The sequence continues at coordinate 749,385,978 of CM060913.1, forward strand.
ATAAATTTTAAAGAATTTATCTTGGATAAAATTAATGGGAAACTTTCCCTAAGAATATGAAATTTAGAAACTAGTTGTAGGTTAGTTAAGAAGAATGGCTTCCTGGATATTGATCTGATGTTGGTTTCGGCCTTCGGGGTTAATATTTGGGAAATTGTTCTCTTGCTAATTTGCGGTTAGTGACTGCTGAATCGGAATGAGACGTATGTTGTGTTTGTGTAATATTTGTTTTTAATATACGCGGGTTGTTCGGAAAGGCCGGGTTTACACCCATTCTGAATAACCGATTCGACGATAAGTCGAAGATGAAGACGGTGGTTGAAGACCGGAAGTCTTCACATCGTTTGGGTGATTACTGATGATCTTGATTGGGTTGTACACCCAAGATGAGGGAATCAGTTAGTGGTCGTCCAGACGTACTTGGAGATCGATGGATATGCGAGGAAAGTGCCTCCGGTTTCGTTCAGACCCAGAACGAACTTGTAAATGGATTGTGTGTCTGATATTGGATTTTATTCTGTGTTGATTGATTTCTGTTAAATATATATCTGTTTGGCGGCGGAGAATTTATTCTCTTGCTTAACGCCCTTCTCTGATACGTACGAGCTTAGAGGTTATATATCGATAGATATCAATCGCATGGCATGAATTGCCTGTGTGGCACGCTGAGTTGCATGGATCAAGGCTCCTGTTGAAAAGCAAAGTCTTGTGGTTGATGATCAAAGCACGACCTTTGTGGCATAGCTTTGTGTATAACGTGAATTCGCGAGCCTCACACCTCGGTATAAGTTAAAAACGGGATAAGGACTGTGGGGAGAGCACGACGTTTCTTTCTAGCTTTGGTGGTGTCAGTGACTTACCAGCCCTGACATTTATATACTTTTCACCTATGTGGTTGTTGGATGAGGCGCCTCGATTTTAGGTCTGTAAGGACCGGGAAACGTGTGTTCAGGAATAACTAATCCTCAAACGTAAGACAGGACCGGCCCTGAAGCATCCAGGTGTTACCCAGAGTGTGTAGTCCCGAGGCATTTTGTAACGACCCAGAAAATCTGAACCAATTTAAAAATTTTAAATTGGCTAAAATAATGGATTTTAAATATTTAAAATAAATATTTTAAATAATGTCGATGAAAACTGAGTTGAAATCGACATTTGAAGACCAATATAATTAATTATAATTATATATAGAATTGAAAATGGCGCGGTAGTTCGATAATTCGATTTCAAACTTCAATTGAATATACCGGGTGCAAAATAATCCAGATCTTAGTGAAACCAAAAACATTAGGATCTAATTGATGATATCTTTCTAACGAATCCGACCAATAGGAATTTGATAGCGGGAATCAAAAGATATGTCCAGTCGAAAATTCTGAATAGTCGCTATGGAATTCAGGCCCTTAAAAATGGAAATTTTGCAAATGACCTCGGATTTCGACGAAACCACTTTTGTTAGATCCGCAGTGTCAAGTTATTGCTAGGTTCCAAATTTCATAATTTTTCGAATCAATATGTGAGCGTGGCAAAAGAAAACGCGTTTGACCAGTTTCAGTTGATTTTAATCGACTGGAAATTGGCCATTTTTCAAACGGTCTCAGAATTCGACGAAACTAGTTTTGTTAGGACCGTATCGTCGATACGAAGCTAGAAAATATTTTTCTGGAATTTTTCTAGTTAGTATGTGACCCCGGTAATTTGAAATGTACGTTTAAAATTCAATATAGTGATTTAAATGAAAATTCAAAAGGAAACTGATTGTAACGATCAAATCAGCTTGCGATACATATCCCATTGTGTTCGGAATGAGGGTAAAACGCTATGGGCGACAGGCGGTGGGCCTCGTTTCGAGGTCGTGTGTAAAAGTCAACCCTTTTGCAAATTTAAATAATAAAATAATAAAAAAAAAAAAAATTTTCATTCCTCCCTCCCCTTTATCTTCTTCCTGGCCCCCCCCCCCGATTTCATTCTTCAGTTAAACAAAAAAAAAAAAAAAAAAAAAGAGAACCCTAAGACGATCGCCGAACCACCAACCTCCCACCGCTCCGCCCCACTGACCTCGACGCCGATCGAAGACCCAACCACCACGAAGGCCTCGCCCTCCTCCCTTAATCGAAGCACCGCGACACCGATTAGCCCCCCCCCCCCCCCGTCGAATCCCATCGCGAAGCCACCGCGAGCCCCTGGAAGCCGCCGACGACCTCTTCTTTCCCCTCCCCTTCTTCGCAGTTCGGTGAGCGTTTCTTTTTTTTTATATGTATTTTATTTTCTTTTTTATTTTATTTTAATCTGTAAAACTGTTTTAATAAAATAAAATAAAAACTGTTTTAAAAATAAAGTAAAAACTGTTTTCTAAATAAAGATAAAAACTGATTTAGGTTTTAAAAATTTAAAACTGATTTTTAATAAAGATAAAAACTGATTTAGGTTTTAAAAATTTAAAACTGATTTTTAATAAAGATAAAAACTGATTTAGGTTTTAAAAATTTAAAACTGATTTTTAATAAAAGATTTTAATAAAAGAAAAACTGATTTTTTTTAGTAAAAGAAAAACTGAAATTTTTGTTAAGTTAAAACTGAAATTTTTATTAAGTTAAAACTGCAATTTTTATGAAAGAATAAAACTGATTTATAAAAAGTATAAAAACTGTGATTTATAAAAATATAAAAACTGGTTTTCTTGAAAGGTTGAAAACTGATTTCTTTCAAAAGTAAAAATTATATTTTTATATGTTGAGAGCAAAAGTAAAAATCATATTTTTATATATTGAATAGCGTAGTAAAAATTCTATTTTTACATATGCAGAGAATACGGGTGAAAGCGACAAATAGGCGAAGATTTCTATTAAGAAGAGTCTTGGTATTGGATAGCTATTGGTGAGATTTCTGATTTAAAAATTATATATATATGTGTTGAAATTGAATGTGAATAGCTATATATAAATATAAATATATATATATATATATATACGCCCCCTCGTCCACAAACCATGGACGATATTTATTGGTTGAAATTGTGGTGAAAATTGAATGATTGTTTGGGATTGTTTGTGATTGATATTGGATTGATTGTGGTTGAAAAATACCCATTTGTGGTTGAGAAATATTTGGTTGAAACCACATAGGATTAGTTTGTGGAAATGAAATAAATATATACATGCCGCCTGCGTGCGAACTAGATGCATGATTCCCATTGTCAAAAACCGCGAGGTTTTAAGGTAGAGCGAGGAGCCGTACTAGGGACGGTGCCGGTGTAACTACCCTGCCGTTATGCTGCCGAAATTTTGAATAATATTCTTGTGTTTGAATTATTTTCATATGCTTAAACTATATTTATTCAACTATAGAAACATTCATGTGTTGAATTGATATTCATTCGTTGTTTAGAAATTCATGTGTTGAATGGTATTCATATTTTGAAATAAATAGTTCGATAATAAAAATCACATTTTTATCGATATATAAAAACTATAGAAACATTCATGTGTTGAATTGATATTCATTCGTTGTTTAGAAATTCATGTGTTGAATGGTATTCATATTTTGAAATAAATAGTTCGATAATAAAAATCACATTTTTATCGATATATAAAAACTATAGAAACATTCATGTGTTGAATTGATATTCATTCGTTGTTTAGAAATTCATGTGTTGAATGGTATTCATATTTTGAAATAAATAGTTCGATAATAAAAATCACATTTTTATCTATATATAAAAACTATAGAAAACATTCATGTGTTGAATTGATATTCATTCGTTGTTTAGAAATTCATGTGTTGAATGGTATTCATATTTTGAAATAAACTGTTTGATAATAAAAATCACCTTTTATCGACTATATGAACTGTATAGAAAAATAGTGTTTTGAAATGAATCGTTTTACAATAAAAATCACATTTTTATTGTATACATGAATCGTTAAAATGTGAAGTGTTAAAAATAGCCACTTGTTCAAATAAACATATATCAGTTGAAATATTCATTAATTAGCTAATGAAATGATTTGCACCTATTTATGTAACATTAGAATGAATGGTGTTTTTAAACCAAATAGAAATCAAATATGAAGTTGAATAGAAAATGGAAAATGATATGGACTGTATATATATGTACATGCATATTCATTGAACAGGTTATAGCAAAGGGGCTAGAGAAGAGGAATAAAATTTTATGCCCGACAAATAGGTACACATTTACTGATTTGTTTGGGTGATGATTTTGAGCCTGTTGGCTAGCCGCTTGGCTTTTTCTTTTTCTTTTTGAGATTAGAAGGACCGGGACGCTATTTGCGATTTCCCGACGCTCCCGGTGCAGGGGAGGTTATGGCGAAATTTTTCCAAAATTTAAGGTGTTAGAAAATTTTTTGAAGTGTAAACGATATGGAAATCATTGAATAAACTATATTTATATAACTATATGAATATAAATAAAATTAAAACGAAACGAGGCCGTGCAGTTCGTATTTTGAAACCGTGATTTCAAACGACTAGTACGGGAAATCCGACCATTGGATTTTCCCGAAACCTCAACCGTCGGGTTCGCCTTGGAATAATCTTTCCAACGGCACCAACCTTGAAAAAATCCAACGGTTGGATTGTCTGGAATGTTTAATTCAAATCTGAAGAAAAACAGCGCCAGAAACGATTATATTTATTTATATATATAAATAAAATTATATTTAATCGAATAACGACGCTGCAGTTCGTATTTTGAAATCGAAAATTCAAACGATTGTACCGGGAGATCCGACCGTCGGAATTTCCCGAAACTGGAACCGTTGGATTCGTTTTGAAAAGACCTTTCTAATGATGTAAATTTTGTGAAGATCCAACGGTTAGATTTTCAGATATGTGTAAATCAAATCTGAAGAAAAACAGCGCCACGGCCGCCTTATGGCCCGAAGCGTCGTTTTGAATAAAATGGCTATTTTAAAATAAATAAAAATAGCGATAAATAGTTATAAAATATCATAAGCGATATGGAATGAAAATAAACTGAATTTGCTTGATTTATGTGATATTTGATGGTTGAATGTGTTTGGTGTGAAAATTACATTAAAGAACAAAATTGGTGTTGTCGAATAATTTAACCATTGAAATAAATCGAATTGAAATTCTAAATATACGTGAATTATTTGAAAAGGCCGAGTTAATTCTCATTTCGAATAATTGACCGACGATTGAAATTCGAAGATGAAGACGGTGGTCGAAGACCGGAGATCTTCACCTCGTTTGGATGGTAACCGAGGTCCTGATTGGGAGGCATCCCGAAATATGGATAATGAGTGGTGATCGTTCAGACGTGAGTGGTGATCGAAGGGTTTGCGAGGTATTTAGTGCCTCCGGTTTCGTTCAGACCCAGAACGGACTTGTAAATGGACTGTGTGTCCGACATTGGAATTTGCCCTGTGTGATTGATAGCCATCGGTTGCACGGTGTGAATTGCCTGTGTGGCATGCTAAGATGCAGTGATCAGGGCTTCTGTTGAAAAGCAAAGTCTTGTGGTGATGATCAAAGCACCGCCTGTGTGGCGTGGCTTTGTGTATAACGTAAACTCGCGAGCCTCACACCCCGGTATGAACCTAAAACGGGAGAGGACATCAGGGGGGACGTGCGTTTTCTTTCTAGCTAGGGTGGTGTCAGTGACCTACCAGCCCTGACATTTATATACTTTTCACCTATGTGGTTGTTGCTGTTGCGAGGCGCCTCGGTTTGATCGGACGATCCGGGTCCGATGGAGTCATTCGTTGGCTCGTTTACACCCCAAAGGGTGGAGGAACGCATTGTTCAGGCATTATAATCCACTTCGTGTGGACCGGCCCTGACGATCCAGGGTATGGTTGCGGCTGTACCTGAGACTCGGGCTAGACAGTCTCGAATTCGGTAAGGACTATCTTTTGCCTTGGTTCATGACGGAAATCCAATTTCCAAATACGACATCGTGCGGTTTTGATTGTATATATATATGGCGACATGATATATGGTACCCATGCCGTCTATGATTGATAGTTATGATTGAAATTGTTTTTGAAACATATAAACACTAGTCATAATACCAAATGCTTTTGTTTTATTCGTATCAAGCATATCTTGGCCGTTATAAGGTAAAAACTCTATCCTCCGGTTTGCGTTGCATTGTGTGATGGGAACTGAGTCTTATAACGGCTTCATTTTTATAAAAAGCATAGCGATGTTTAAAAGAAAGATTTGTTTTAAAGCACTGGCAATCCAATGGAGTAAACCCGTTCCACGAAAGTGGCGTGGTCCTGTGATTAGCCCATTACATATGTGTTGAGTGGATTTCTCATACCAGTCCCATGACTGACTCGTAGTTTGTTTCACTCTCAAACTCGGGTGCCCTTTTTCTACACGGGCAGCCTTGTATTCAGGTTAGCTGGTTCTTCTTTCTGGATAGCTGGAGCTGAAGATGGATTCTATCATTTATTTCTTTTTATGCTGTTCAGCTCCTATTGTACATATTTTGTTTATTTCCGCTGTAGACATTTATGTATAGCTGAACTGTATTTGTACTAAGTAAGATCCTGTATACTGTGTAACTCTGATGATTACTTTTATCCAGTATATTTTGTTGTTCATTCTGGTGTATTTAATTCTGTTCTGCTATTATATGTTTCTGTGTTATATTCCAAAAGATAACCTTGTTTCCGTGAGAACGGGAAATCGGGTCGTCTCAACGTGGTATCAGAGCTTTGGTTAAGCTTAGTTCTGGAATATAACATTTGAACGAACTCGTCAGAAATAGAACCAGTAGTGTTCTAGGACGGGTAACTCTATACAGATAGGATCAGTAATATCCTAGTATGAGTAAAGCAGAATGATTACACCTCGATAGACACATTTACATTTGAAGTATATGTTTCTATGTTTTAAAATACCTTTTCTGTGACCTGACACTTGATCTGCTAATTGCAGAAGTACTAGAAAAATGAGTGCCAGAAACAGAAGGAATACAGAACCCGATCTAGAGGCTCTATTCAAGAGATATCGAAATCTGGGTGGAGAAAAATTCTCGGGCAATGAATCTATTATTCAAACTCAAGCTTGGTTGAGTTCTGTCGAAAAAATCTTTGAGCATATCCAGCTGAGAGATGACCAGAAACGGTTAGTAGCATCTTGGGCGCTTAAAGAAGAAGCTTTAATCTGGTGGGAATCAATCATCAGAAATAATCCAGAAGGTGATATCACCTGGGACAGATTCAAATTGATTTTCTTAGAAAGATTTACTCCTCCCGAAGTAACCGAGAGATTATGTGATGAATTTTCTTATCTAATACAAGGTGATATGACCATTCCCGAATATCATAAGAAATTCAACGAACTTGCTCACTTTGCTCCTCATCTAATTCAAAATCCGAAGAGGAAAAATATGAGATTTATTCACGGGCTTCAAAGGAAATACCAGAATAAGGTATTGGGGCATGTGAAGCTTCCTTTTTCTGAAATGATTTACATGGCTTATCAGTATGAAGATCTCTATAAGAAAGGAATGTTGCGCGACGAAGAAGAAGTCTGTTCTAGTGACATAGCAAAGTCAGAATCTGATATTCCAGAGGCCAGTACAAAGTCTGATGTCAGTAAGAAGCCCAGTGCCAAGAGAAAAAGGGCTAAATCTGAAAAAGAGCGGGCAACGACTGCCACATGCTCTAACTGCAATAAACAGGGGCATCTGACCAGGAAGTGTAAATCCTCGAAGAAACATAAGGAGGATCGGTTTAAATCCGGCAAGAAGCTCCATGGAAGTAAAAGATGTAATCAATGCCATCAGTTTGGTCATGTAAAGCAAGATTGCCGGCTGTTAAAAATGGCCAAAGAAGTTCAGGTGAATGAATTGGCAGAAACTTCTGATCCCTCAGCAAGTCAAGAAAGGGCCGATGTTTTAGAAGGCACGCTAACTGTCAAAAACATCCCAGTTAAAGTACTGTTTGACACAGGTGCGTCGCGAAGCTTTATTTCAAAGAGTGCCGCTAAGAAACTTGATTTGAACTTGAGGAAGCTTAAGGAACCAATGACTGTCCAGAATCCGGTCGGGGGTTCTATCAACCTCAGTTGGATTTGTGCAGTACCTGTCTCCTTTTCTTGCTATAAATTCCCTATTATCTCTGTCGTCATGAATTTTGTTGAATTCGATCTTATTCTGGGATTGGATTGGTTAACCAAATATGAAGCAGAGGTTAGATGCGCCGAGAGAGTTGTTAGAGCTAAGATTAAATCAGGGGGTTATATAACCATACCGTGTGAAGGTCAGAATGCAAATAGAAAAGACTTCTGGGCAGCTTTGAATGTTTCTCCAGCCCAAATTGAAAATGTTCTTGAAGTCACAGAGAACATTCCTGACCTCATCAAAGACATTCCTGTCGTCAAGAACTATGCGGATGTGTTCGAAGAAGTTGTTCGCTTACCTCCGCAGAGAGAAATAGATTTCAAGATTGCTTTGATTCCTAATGCAAGGCCGGTAGTTCACGCTATTCGAAGAATGTCCTTGAAAGAGAAGGAGGAATTAGACAATCAAACACGACAGCTGGTATGGAAAGGTCTGATCAGGCCTAGTTTCTCTGATTGGGGTGCAGCAGTGGTATTTGTCCCAAAATCTGACGGTACTCTACGGCTATGTGTGGATTATCGTGATTTAAACAAACAGACAATAAAGAACAAATATCCATTGCCGCGGATTGATGATTTGTTGGATCGATTAAATGGAGCACAAGTATTTTCACGAATGGACCTAGCTACAGGATTCCATCAACTTCGAATTGCCGAAGAGTGTGTTCCAATGACTGCGTTCAGAGGCCCCGACTTATTCTACGAGTGGTTAGTAATGCCGTTCGGCTTATGTAACGCTCCTGCCTACTTCGTCGATCTGATGAACAGAGTATTCAGGGGAGTTTTGAATAAATTTGTTCTGGTTTTTATTGATGATATTCTAATCTTCTCTAAATCAAAGGCCGAACATGAAAAGCATCTGGAACAGGTTCTAGAAATTCTCAGAAGGAATGTATTGAAAGCCAAGTTTTCCAAATGTATATTCTGGCAAGATGAAGTGAAATTTCTGGGCCATGTCGTATCGAAAGATGGAATCGCTGTGGATCCAAGCAAAATCACAGCTATTCAGAATTGGAAACAGCCCAGTACCCCCACTGAAGTCCGCAGTTTTCTCGGATTGGCTAGCTATTACCGGAAGTTCGTTAAAGACTTTTCTAAGATATCTGGCCACTTAACGAAGCTTACAAAGAAGCATTCTAAATTCAAATGGACTCAAGAGAGTGAGGAGGCTTTCGAAGAGCTAAAGTTGAGATTAACTACAGCTCCAGTGTTAACCATCATCGATGGCAACCAGGATTTGAAAGTCTGGACTGATGCTTCTAGAGAAGGCCTCGGCGCAGTGTTAATGCAAAGAGGCCAAGTAATTGCTTATGCTAGCCGTCAACTGAAGCCGCACGAGAAAAACTATGTAACTCATGATCTTGAGTTATTGGCTATCATATTCTCTTTGAAAATCTGGAGACACTATCTTCTGGGCGAAAGATTTGAACTGTTTACAGATCACCAGTCGTTAAAGTATCTGTTCACTCAGAAGGACTTGAATCTGAGACAGCAACGTTGGCTGGAGTTTCTTGCAGCATATGACTTTGAAATTATATATACTCCAGGAAAAGCCAATGTCGTGGCTGATGCATTAAGCAGAAAGAATGTAATGATCGCCAGTTTTATTATCACGACTTCATTGCTAGATAAGATATCTGCTCTTCAGGAGGATGATCACTTCATTCAGAAGATCAGGGGGATAATTCAACAAGGCGAACCCTCGAGTTTTCAAGTTGATAATGAGGGGATTCTAAGGCTCAAAGGTCGAATATGCGTTCCTAACATTCCTGAACTTCGAAAGGAAGTACTGGATGAATGCCACAAGTCAAAACTCAGTATCCATCCAGGAGTAAGCAAAATGTATAACGACATCAAACGCACTTTCTGGTGGAAGTCGATGAAAAGGGACATTTCTTTATATGTCAGTCGATGCCCTACTTGCCAGCTAGTTAAAAGCGACCAACAGAAATTGGCTGGACTATTACAACCACTAGAAGTTCCTGGTTGGAAGTGGGAGCATATCTCCATGGATTTCATTGATGGTTTGCCCAGAACCAGAAAAGGAAATGACAGTATTTGGGTGATCGTAGATCGCTTCACGAAGACCGCCCATTTTATACCTGTCAAATCAAATAGAACCGCTCAGAGTCTGGCGCAGATTTATTTCAGGGAAATAGTTAGACTGCATGGAGTGCCGCTCAGTATAGTAAGTGATAGGGATACAATATTCACTAGCAAATTCTGGGAAGCATTTCAAGTCGAGCTAGGAACGAAGTTAAACTTGAGCACCGCTTATCATCCTCAGACAGACGGTCAGACTGAGAGGGTGAATCGTATTTTAGAAGACCTATTGCGGGCTTGTGTTATAGACTTCGGTGGATCATGGGAAGACCATCTTCATTTGGCTGAATTCTCTTATAACAACAGCTACCAGGCAAGCCTGACAATGTCGCCATTCGAAGCATTGTATGGTAGACCTTGCAGATCTCCTGCTTGTTGGGTCGAGCCTGGAAATAGACTTGTGTTGGGTCCCGATATGATTCGAGAAGCTGCCGACAAAGTCGATTTTATTAAGAAGAGATTACTCGCTGCTCAAAGCCGACAAAAGAGCTATGCCGATAAAAGAAGAAGAGATATATCCTTTGAAGTTGGCGACTATGTATATTTGAAAGTATCGCCGATGAGAGGAGTTATCCGGTTCGGTAAAACTGGAAAGTTAGCACCCAAATTTATTGGTCCGTTTCCTATTCTGGAACGGATTGGAACTCTAGCATATAAAGTTAAATTGCCAGACTGGTTGCCTGGCGTGCATGATGTATTTCATATATCTCAACTTCGAAAGCACGTTCATGATCCAGACTTGATCGTGGAAGAAGCAGCTCAGCAGGACATTGAAATTACTCCAGAATTAGCTGTGAGGCGAGAGCCGCTAAAGATTATCGGCAAAGAAACCAAAGAGCTGAGAAACAAGAAGGTTCACTTAGTCAAAGTGCAATGGAGTGGAGATCCGCGAGATTGTACTTGGGAAACTGAGGAGAGCATTCAGAAAGCTTATCCTAGATGCCGAGTAGATATCTCTGATTGACTCTGGTGCAAGGTACATTTACCCTACCTTGTATTACCTTTTAATTCTCTATTCTGTTGCTATTTTCTTCCCATGGATGTGCATTGTTTATTCTATACTCTGAATATTAAAAACAAATTGGTTGTTGTATTGTGTGATCGTAGAATTATCAAACCACTTTCGACTTTATTCCTTTTCGGGGACGAAAAGTTTTAAGTGGGGGAGATTGTAACGACCCAGAAAATCTGAACCAATTTAAAAATTTTAAATTGGCTAAAATAATGGATTTTAAATATTTAAAATAAATATTTTAAATAATGTCGATGAAAACTGAGTTGAAATCGACATTTGAAGACCAATATAATTAATTATAATTATATATAGAATTGAAAATGGCGCGGTAGTTCGATAATTCGATTTCAAACTTCAATTGAATATACCGGGTGCAAAATAATCCAGATCTTAGTGAAACCAAAAACATTAGGATCTAATTGATGATATCTTTCTAACGAATCCGACCAATAGGAATTTGATAGCGGGAATCAAAAGATATGTCCAGTCGAAAATTCTGAATAGTCGCTATGGAATTCAGGCCCTTAAAAATGGAAATTTTGCAAATGACCTCGGATTTCGACGAAACCACTTTTGTTAGATCCGCAGTGTCAAGTTATTGCTAGGTTCCAAATTTCATAATTTTTCGAATCAATATGTGAGCGTGGCAAAAGAAAACGCGTTTGACCAGTTTCAGTTGATTTTAATCGACTGGAAATTGGCCATTTTTCAAACGGTCTCAGAATTCGACGAAACTAGTTTTGTTAGGACCGTATCGTCGATACGAAGCTAGAAAATATTTTTCTGGAATTTTTCTAGTTAGTATGTGACCCCGGTAATTTGAAATGTACGTTTAAAATTCAATATAGTGATTTAAATGAAAATTCAAAAGGAAACTGATTGTAACGATCAAATCAGCTTGCGATACATATCCCATTGTGTTCGGAATGAGGGTAAAACGCTATGGGCGACAGGCGGTGGGCCTCGTTTCGAGGTCGTGTGTAAAAGTCAACCCTTTTGCAAATTTAAATAATAAAATAATAAAAAAAAAATAATTTTCATTCCTCCCTCCCCTTTATCTTCTTCCTGCCCCCCCCCCCCCGATTTCATTCTTCAGTTAAACAAAAAAAAAAAAAAAAAAAGAGAACCCTAAGACGATCGCCGAACCACCAACCTCCCACCGCTCCGCCCCACTGACCTCGACGCCGATCGAAGACCCAACCACCACGAAGGCCTCGCCCTCCTCCCTTAATCGAAGCACCGCGACACCGATTAGCCCCCCCGTCGAATCCCATCGCGAAGCCACCGCGAGCCCCTGGAAGCCGCCGACGACCTCTTCTTTCCCCTCCCCTTCTTCGCAGTTCGGTGAGCGTTTCTTTTTTTTTATATGTATTTTATTTTCTTTTTTATTTTATTTTAATCTGTAAAACTGTTTTAATAAAATAAAATAAAAACTGTTTTAAAAATAAAGTAAAAACTGTTTTCTAAATAAAGATAAAAACTGATTTAGGTTTTAAAAATTTAAAACTGATTTTTAATAAAGATAAAAACTGATTTAGGTTTTAAAAATTTAAAACTGATTTTTAATAAAGATAAAAACTGATTTAGGTTTTAAAAATTTAAAACTGATTTTTAATAAAAGATTTTAATAAAAGAAAAACTGATTTTTTTTAGTAAAAGAAAAACTGAAATTTTTGTTAAGTTAAAACTGAAATTTTTATTAAGTTAAAACTGCAATTTTTATGAAAGAATAAAACTGATTTATAAAAAGTATAAAAACTGTGATTTATAAAAATATAAAAACTGGTTTTCTTGAAAGGTTGAAAACTGATTTCTTTCAAAAGTAAAAATTATATTTTTATATGTTGAGAGCAAAAGTAAAAATCATATTTTTATATATTGAATAGCGTAGTAAAAATTCTATTTTTACATATGCAGAGAATACGGGTGAAAGCGACAAATAGGCGAAGATTTCTATTAAGAAGAGTCTTGGTATTGGATAGCTATTGGTGAGATTTCTGATTTAAAAATTATATATATATGTGTTGAAATTGAATGTGAATAGCTATATATAAATATATATATATATATATACGCCCCCTCGTCCACAAACCATGGACGATATTTATTGGTTGAAATTGTGGTGAAAATTGAATGATTGTTTGGGATTGTTTGTGATTGATATTGGATTGATTGTGGTTGAAAAATACCCATTTGTGGTTGAGAAATATTTGGTTGAAACCACATAGGATTAGTTTGTGGAAATGAAATAAATATATACATGCCGCCTGCGTGCGAACTAGATGCATGATTCCCATTGTCAAAAACCGCGAGGTTTTAAGGTAGAGCGAGGAGCCGTACTAGGGACGGTGCCGGTGTAACTACCCTGCCGTTATGCTGCCGAAATTTTGAATAATATTCTTGTGTTTGAATTATTTTCATATGCTTAAACTATATTTATTCAACTATAGAAACATTCATGTGTTGAATTGATATTCATTCGTTGTTTAGAAATTCATGTGTTGAATGGTATTCATATTTTGAAATAAATAGTTCGATAATAAAAATCACATTTTTATCGATATATAAAAACTATAGAAACATTCATGTGTTGAATTGATATTCATTCGTTGTTTAGAAATTCATGTGTTGAATGGTATTCATATTTTGAAATAAATAGTTCGATAATAAAAATCACATTTTTATCGATATATAAAAACTATAGAAACATTCATGTGTTGAATTGATATTCATTCGTTGTTTAGAAATTCATGTGTTGAATGGTATTCATATTTTGAAATAAATAGTTCGATAATAAAAATCACATTTTTATCTATATATAAAAACTATAGAAAACATTCATGTGTTGAATTGATATTCATTCGTTGTTTAGAAATTCATGTGTTGAATGGTATTCATATTTTGAAATAAACTGTTTGATAATAAAAATCACCTTTTATCGACTATATGAACTGTATAGAAAAATAGTGTTTTGAAATGAATCGTTTTACAATAAAAATCACATTTTTATTGTATACATGAATCGTTAAAATGTGAAGTGTTAAAAATAGCCACTTGTTCAAATAAACATATATCAGTTGAAATATTCATTAATTAGCTAATGAAATGATTTGCACCTATTTATGTAACATTAGAATGAATGGTGTTTTTAAACCAAATAGAAATCAAATATGAAGTTGAATAGAAAATGGAAAATGATATGGACTGTATATATATGTACATGCATATTCATTGAACAGGTTATAGCAAAGGGGCTAGAGAAGAGGAATAAAATTTTATGCCCGACAAATAGGTACACATTTACTGATTTGTTTGGGTGATGATTTTGAGCCTGTTGGCTAGCCGCTTGGCTTTTTCTTTTTCTTTTTGAGATTAGAAGGACCGGGACGCTATTTGCGATTTCCCGACGCTCCCGGTGCAGGGGAGGTTATGGCGAAATTTTTCCAAAATTTAAGGTGTTAGAAAATTTTTTGAAGTGTAAACGATATGGAAATCATTGAATAAACTATATTTATATAACTATATGAATATAAATAAAATTAAAACGAAACGAGGCCGTGCAGTTCGTATTTTGAAACCGTGATTTCAAACGACTAGTACGGGAAATCCGACCATTGGATTTTCCCGAAACCTCAACCGTCGGGTTCGCCTTGGAATAATCTTTCCAACGGCACCAACCTTGAAAAAATCCAACGGTTGGATTGTCTGGAATGTTTAATTCAAATCTGAAGAAAAACAGCGCCAGAAACGATTATATTTATTTATATATATAAATAAAATTATATTTAATCGAATAACGACGCTGCAGTTCGTATTTTGAAATCGAAAATTCAAACGATTGTACCGGGAGATCCGACCGTCGGAATTTCCCGAAACTGGAACCGTTGGATTCGTTTTGAAAAGACCTTTCTAATGATGTAAATTTTGTGAAGATCCAACGGTTAGATTTTCAGATATGTGTAAATCAAATCTGAAGAAAAACAGCGCCACGGCCGCCTTATGGCCCGAAGCGTCGTTTTGAATAAAATGGCTATTTTAAAATAAATAAAAATAGCGATAAATAGTTATAAAATATCATAAGCGATATGGAATGAAAATAAACTGAATTTGCTTGATTTATGTGATATTTGATGGTTGAATGTGTTTGGTGTGAAAATTACATTAAAGAACAAAATTGGTGTTGTCGAATAATTTAACCATTGAAATAAATCGAATTGAAATTCTAAATATACGTGAATTATTTGAAAAGGCCGAGTTAATTCTCATTTCGAATAATTGACCGACGATTGAAATTCGAAGATGAAGACGGTGGTCGAAGACCGGAGATCTTCACCTCGTTTGGATGGTAACCGAGGTCCTGATTGGGAGGCATCCCGAAATATGGATAATGAGTGGTGATCGTTCAGACGTGAGTGGTGATCGAAGGGTTTGCGAGGTATTTAGTGCCTCCGGTTTCGTTCAGACCCAGAACGGACTTGTAAATGGACTGTGTGTCCGACATTGGAATTTGCCCTGTGTGATTGATAGCCATCGGTTGCACGGTGTGAATTGCCTGTGTGGCATGCTAAGATGCAGTGATCAGGGCTTCTGTTGAAAAGCAAAGTCTTGTGGTGATGATCAAAGCACCGCCTGTGTGGCGTGGCTTTGTGTATAACGTAAACTCGCGAGCCTCACACCCCGGTATGAACCTAAAACGGGAGAGGACATCAGGGGGGACGTGCGTTTTCTTTCTAGCTAGGGTGGTGTCAGTGACCTACCAGCCCTGACATTTATATACTTTTCACCTATGTGGTTGTTGCTGTTGCGAGGCGCCTCGGTTTGATCGGACGATCCGGGTCCGATGGAGTCATTCGTTGGCTCGTTTACACCCCAAAGGGTGGAGGAACGCATTGTTCAGGCATTATAATCCACTTCGTGTGGACCGGCCCTGACGATCCAGGGTATGGTTGCGGCTGTACCTGAGACTCGGGCTAGACAGTCTCGAATTCGGTAAGGACTATCTTTTGCCTTGGTTCATGACGGAAATCCAATTTCCAAATACGACATCGTGCGGTTTTGATTGTATATATATATGGCGACATGATATATGGTACCCATGCCGTCTATGATTGATAGTTATGATTGAAATTGTTTTTGAAACATATAAACACTAGTCATAATACCAAATGCTTTTGTTTTATTCGTATCAAGCATATCTTGGCCGTTATAAGGTAAAAACTCTATCCTCCGGTTTGCGTTGCATTGTGTGATGGGAACTGAGTCTTATAACGGCTTCATTTTTATAAAAAGCATAGCGATGTTTAAAAGAAAGATTTGTTTTAAAGCACTGGCAATCCAATGGAGTAAACCCGTTCCACGAAAGTGGCGTGGTCCTGTGATTAGCCCATTACATATGTGTTGAGTGGATTTCTCATACCAGTCCCATGACTGACTCGTAGTTTGTTTCACTCTCAAACTCGGGTGCCCTTTTTCTACACGGGCAGCCTTGTATTCAGGTTAGCTGGTTCTTCTTTCTGGATAGCTGGAGCTGAAGATGGATTCTATCATTTATTTCTTTTTATGCTGTTCAGCTCCTATTGTACATATTTTGTTTATTTCCGCTGTAGACATTTATGTATAGCTGAACTGTATTTGTACTAAGTAAGATCCTGTATACTGTGTAACTCCGATGATTACTTTTATCCAGTATATTTTGTTGTTCATTCTGGTGTATTTAATTCTGTTCTGCTATTATATGTTTCTGTGTTATATTCCAAAAGATAACCTTGTTTCCGTGAGAACGGGAAATCGGGTCGTCTCACATTTGCTAGAGTGTCTCGAAGCGGAGAGGAGCTTGCCCCTTGCCTCGACTCATGACGGAAAACCAATTTCAAATACGTGTCTTTCGGTTTTATTTGTAGAGCCTAGTATGGCGACATGATAGATGGTACCCATGCCGCCTAGGATTGATATTTATGATTGAAATTGTTTTGACGCTATACACTTATTATAGTATCAAATGATTTGTTTTAAACGTACCAAGCATGTTTCTCTATTATAAGGGAAAACCCTATCCTCCGGCTTGCGTTGCATTGTGTGATGGGACCTGGGACTTATAACAGCTTCATTTTTCGAAAAAGCATTGCGTTGTTTTCTCTATGCACTGGTATTCTTGGGAGGAAACCCGTTCCGTGTTATACGGCGTGGTCCCTTGAATTACTCTCTTTTAAAGTAAAGTTTTAAATAACTGTTTTAGTTCTCACACCAGTCACATGATTGACCTGGAGTTTATTGTTTTAACCTAAACTCTAGGTGCCCTTATTTTCGACACGGGCAGCTAGTAGTTTTGGTTTTGCAGATTTATATTCACAGGATCCTGATTTACAACTGGAACGATGCTCGGAAAGCTCTGTATCCGTGCATTACTTTCAGTTGTGTTTTATATTGTTTTTCCGCTGCTATGTAATTTATTGTAATCTCTGATATTTATCGAATGTAATTTATTCTTACTCTGTATATTCTTTGTATCTGATGGAATTGTTGTAATAACAATGAAATGTTCTTCCGTCTGCATTCTTTTGTGTGTTGTTCTCAAAGTATCCGCTCTTTCCTTCACGGGGAAGTAACGGGTTCTTACAATAATTTTCGCTGCGTAATCAACTATCGTCCTGAATTCATATGGTTAATAATATCTCACATCATTGTACATATGTTCGGCTATTGGAAAGTTTGGACTTATATTGAATAAGACAACTGACCTCACATCATTAACCTACTAAGTCCAATCCTTATCTCTAATTATATTAATTCTAGATGAACAAGAATAAATAAGGTGAACCTATAACTTCATACCCTTGGATGTTTAATTATTAATTTTCTTATTGGACTTAGCATTTACTACAACAACCAATACCCAATAATCCCCTGTTTATTCCATTTATTATTTTTATTACGATCGTATGCCTTTTATGGTCCCAACGGTCATATTTCCTAAGACATTAATTATCCTATTTATTGCCATTTATATCAGTTCCATTTAAAGTTCTAACCTTATATTTGTAACTCCCAAACATTACTATATTAATTCCATTTAATTCTTATTTGAGTATATCTATAAGTAAATTACTTATTTATTTCTCTAGTTAGTGTTACAGTCCTTATCCCTAATCACAATTTAAATTGTAACCATTTAAGCATTTTGTTTATATGCAATTCATTTCCCCAAAACATTCATGGTTACTATAAGTATTATCTTATTCATGACCTTTTAATTATAGAAAATAGATTCCACATTTATTGCTATAACTGTCATAATATTTATTTCCATTTAAGATGGGTTATATTTCCATACACATCCCCATAAAACGGAAACTATTTAAATTCAAATACATAACAACAAACATATACTACTATAATATAATAACGTTATTTACGTAGATTTGGATGGATAGATTATAATATATATTTATATTTTAAGCGTGGAAATTACGTAGTTACAAATTTTATTTTATTATTTACTATTTTATGTTCTGGTCTAAACTAACGACCAAAACAACCATTTTTATGTTTAATCTTGTGTAATATTCAAAAATCTGATAATATGTTAATAACTGTAATTATAATAAATTTTGCCCAAAATAGTTAAAAGAGGAGTATTGTAAATTTAGCACCCGCTTTAGCAATACTAATATACATAGGATGATTTGACCTGTTCCCTTTTGAAACGTACTAAAATAAGTTAGTGTACTGATCTGACTAAAGGCAAAAGTGCACTATATAAGGTAAAAATCTATAGTAATTGTCAAATCCAATGTACAAAAACATGATATTCTTTGATTTTTCTATATAACATTAATTAATATTTATTTCTTCTACAAAAAATGTGGTCAGAGTGATAATTAATTAATTTTAATTATCTGTTTTACATTTTATGAACCTTTTTACCCATCCGCTATGTCCCCGCTTTATCCCCGCTACATTTTTTGCACCTCCACCACTGTAGAACTGCTAAACGCTTTAACTGCACAGCCATTAAACACCAAAATCTTATGAGTATGGAATAAAATACTACATGTCTAACAATAGTTTAGGACTGATTTCCAGATCCTTGGTGTTCACAATAACGACAAACAATCTAAGAATAGTTGTAAGCAATATGATAATATTAAACTGAAAGGCCTACAAATCAATGTCTAATTTTCATACATATTATTTCATGTTTGACAAAAGCAAAAAAATATGATAAATTTTTAGGCATATAATTCAGATTCAACACAAACGAATTATATAAGTTATTATAAACAATGAATGTATTACCCACTCAATTGAAAGTTATCCAAATCTAAAGACATCTTTTAGGCTCATAATTCCAAATCCTACAGAACTACGATTTATCTACAATAGGGATTCATAAACATTGATTTAGATTTGTAGATCTGAAAGAAAAATAGGTAAAGAAGAAGGAAATTTAAATAAAAGAGTTACCTACTTTTGCTTATACATGAATTCAATTCTCCAATCTTTTATTAATTAGATTTGTATATGTTTGTATATTAGGTTTTAGAAGAGATAAGAATTGAGAATGGTAGAGCTTTGCTGCTACCTTCAAAAAACATAAGCAAAAGAGTGGGGGTATAGATCTTTATTTATAGGAGTTGAAATGACCATGAACCATTAGATTGAATTCCAGAAAAATCTGTTTGTCGATATAAATTTTATAATATGTATAACCCCACCTTCCACTGTCGATATCGACCAAGCGGTCGATGCAGCGGTCAACCTGGCAGTGAGGTGGCAGGACAAATATTAATTACTATTTATATAATATTCTATTTGATTTATTTTCCATCCATTTTCGTACTTCGTCTGTAACTTTTTAATACAGACTCTATTCGCGAAGTTCCAAACATAAAAGTTGACCAAAATCTCGTTACAAATGCAACAGTGCAAGTTTCATGGTCAAATTCCATCATTTGCAAGAATCCAATTTTGGAATCTAATTAAATAATTAATTTAATTATAGCCGAAATTCCAGGTGTTACAACAATATTCCAAGCAGCTTCTTGAGTGTTTCTCATCATGATCCTCATAAAAGAGTGAATATGACCTGAATATCGAGATTATCTTCTCTTGAGCCTACTCATTCCTCGACTCTAGGGATGAAATTCCTAGCAGTATTCCTTGTTCAACTGTCCATCGTTTAATATATAATAAAGATGATTAGTCCCTTTTCAAGGAATCCTACATATCATTTCTCATTTGCAATGCGGCTTCTTTTACAAGTATATATATACTAATATATATAGTTTTAAAAATCAGAACATATAACAAGCACACTCACATGTATTTCTACCCATCCCTAAGTATTCCCTAGGTATTCCCACTTATGATAAACAACACTGCCTAAGATTTGATGCCAAATGTAGCAACCGTCCTACACCTCCAACGCCCAAATAGTACGATGTAAGAATGCTAGGTCGATATAGGGGGATCATCAAGTTTTTAAGTAAAAGAAAAGAAAACTGTAAACATATCATACATCTCATAGTGGATGTGATAAAGTATAATAATAAAATAACATAAACGATATAAAAGACACTAGACAATGAACCATAATCATCATAATAATAGATCCATACAAAATAGTAGCAGATTCGCTTAATTGATAACAACCTAAATGAAACTTTATCCAAGATAAAAGTACTACCGAGCCCTATAGTATTGAATGACGAAAGGAAATAAATAACATATACGTGATAAGTGGAATAGCCTCTTGCTCGCCTCCTAAATAGCTACTCGAGCTCACTCCAACCTATCTCTATTATACTAATTTAAGGATAGCTAGATTAATAAGAAGCAATGCATAAAAATCCAGGTTAAGCAACAGTCTTGTGCGAGCGATAGTATTCTCAAATACTAAAGTAAAATAGAACAATAATTACGGTAAACCATATCTGATGTGTCCCAGCTTCGACAAATTCAACACATGATTATATATACTACACTAGGATCATGATGTCAAAAGATGTGGTAGATGTCTATATAGTAAGGTGATAGTTAATAAGAAAACATATCATTCATCATCCAATCCTTACGTTCACTCAATGCGCTGGATATACGATAATGTTTGTTTTTCACAATAGTCGAATCCATGCCACTCAAAAAGGTGGGAACTAGGTTGTTCCAGACTCATGCAACGCAAGGTAATGACCTAAGTGTGGTGCAAGTTTATGTCATAAGTTTCCCAGACTTGGAAACAATCCCCTAAATTTTGAAATAAGTCCCTAGACATGGTCCAAAAAAACATCACATTTGTATCCCATCTTCCAGAGTACCTATCAAAACTATGTGTAAAGGTAATCCTTTGTCATACATTATCCGCAACAAAGCTTATCCTAGGGACTGCCGCTCAAAACTTGGGCTCCTCTTGGTTAGGACCAAGCATAGATATCGAATCTTTTCGTCAACCCAAACCAATCATACCCAACTCTCTTTAACGCTTCCCGTTTGACTCAACATCATAGCTTTACATCTCGCAACTTAACAAGTAATTTTTGGAGTCATTCTTCATAAAGTAGAATCATTGTCAAACTTAGATATTGGAGGACTATCTCACCATAGTCTATGTATCAAAATATGCAATTGAAGTAGACTGGCTTAACTTAAGAACTTATTCCAATTCGATCCCTCCTCATGAATTTATACCGATCCGATCCCTTCCCATCAATTTGTTTTGATCTAATCCGTCCCAAAGAATCTGTGTTGATCTAATCCCTGCTTATGAATTTATGCTGATTGGATCCCTCCTTAGTTTTTTTTGCTGATTTGATCCCTACTCAAGAATTTATGCTGGTCCTACCCTACCTTAGCTTCGATATTCCCAAAGAGTTGCTTCTTTAAGTTTTATCTATTCCTTTCTTTACATCCATTCCAAGTGCTATAAACTGAGCATACGAATTCCAACGATTTAAAACCTGGTGGGTGGTCTTTTGAGGCCTTATCGTCCACTAGGTAAATCTCCCCTTACAAGCATATAGCTTGGATATATACTGATCTCTTTCTAACCCCTTACCTTCTGACTTCCTATAACTATTTCTCCATTTGATCGACATTTGCACTCACTCAATAATTTTTGCAGCAAGCGTCTAGCATGCAAGACACAATGTGACACCCCGTGTCTCTTAATGTCACCCATATAAGGTTGCATTAAGTTATGTGAAGTGCAATAGGTATAAAATAATAATACAGAGACTAAAATAGACAATATAGAATATAAAATGCAAGGGAAAACTTTTATTGTCAAACCAAATACAACATTACAGTTTCAAATACCATAGAGTCATAGTCATAAAACATCTGTCTTGTGGAAACATAAGCCATCAAAGTACAAGTACAAAACCATAAAAATCATATCTCTCATGAGTCATAGAATAGAAACTGAAACCGAAACAATACATCAAGTAAAAAATAGTCCAAGTCCAAGCTGAATCAAAGAATCACGGTCACTGCTATAATCCACCACCCTGAGAACCTATTGGGAAGGAAGAGAGAGAAGGAAAAATAAAATAGGTCAAACATAAAGTCTGGCGAGTTCAAGTGATTTTTAGCATAAGCATAAGATAAAGAAGTATCAAGACAGATCAATAATATTGGATATAAAAGTACAATAAAGCATAAAAGCACGAAATAAATTAGATAAGCTAAGAACAGATAACTCACCAACTTGCTTGCTAAGCTCCCTCCTCTCTCCAGGAGCAATGTAGCATACTGGTAAAGCGTCAAATTTCGCATTATCCACCAAGTAAATCCAGAAATCTATCTCTCATCCGGGAAGTAATCCTATGACCTCATCAAACAAGTCCGAAAAATCTCTTACTATGGGTACTGATCTAGGACTGTCAACAAAAGCATCAAGGGAATCTAGGAAACAGAGCATAACTGACCCCCGTGGATTACAAGAAATCTCAAGAGTTCTACCATGGCACATTAGAAGCCTAACAATTCTCCTCTCACAATTTAGAATGGTACCATACATGGATAGCCAATACATTCCGAAAATAAGCCAGTAACCCATAAAGCCAAGATCATATGTGTCGCACTCAAACTCGATGACCGTAAAAGAAATTCTCAAACCCTTACATATCATAGATAGGTGAGTCGTACCTTCTTTGGGGTTTGAGATCACAACAAGTTCAGAAACTATACAGGTGTCTAGGTGTTGACAATTAACCACGGAATTGGATATGAATGAATGGTAAGCACCAGAA
The DNA here is from genome assembly GCA_030737875.1 of Allium sativum. Taxonomy (NCBI): domain Eukaryota; kingdom Viridiplantae; phylum Streptophyta; class Magnoliopsida; order Asparagales; family Amaryllidaceae; genus Allium; species Allium sativum. The sequence continues at coordinate 749,409,465 of CM060913.1, forward strand.
TCAAACAGAGTCCTAATAGGAAAGTCAAAAAGAAAAAATCACCTTCTACGGTGACTTTCCTACCTCGATCCGGTTTGCCAGCGTGAGATGTCTCTAGTGCATGAACTTGCCCTCCAGATGATCCTGCCTTCTGACCTTGCTTGTTAGGGCTCTGCTTGGTGTAATGTCCAACTTGTTCGCAACAGAAACATGCATTCTTTGTATTCCTACCATCTCTAACAAAGTTCCTATATTTCCACAGCCATGACACTTAATTTCTATCTTGATTTATGCCTTATCAGGTTTTCTTCCCTTCTTTATTTCCATCTTCGTGGTCCACCACTTCTTCTTCTCAGTTCTGGGCTTAGCCTCTTTAGTCTTAGCTTCTTTCTGGTCCTTTTCCCCATCCTCATGTATCAAGGACCACTAGCCTTTAATCAAATATCGTTCCCATAGGGATATGTGTCATCGCCAGTCCTTGGAGAGGTTGATTCAACCCTCTCGCAAATCTTAAAGTCTTCTTATGAGGAGTGTTTACTAAATCCAAGCCAAATCTTGCCAATTGATTAAAGTTTTTGACATATTCCTTCATCGTCATACTTCCTTGCTTCAAACTTAAGAACCTATCTATATGTATTCCTTCCTCACCTTGAGATAAAAATTTCTTATCAAATCTATGCTTAAACTCATCCCAATTGGCCTCCGTCTTCCATGCGTAAGTCACCTCTTACCAATGTGATGCTCCATCTTTCAACTGCCAAGCGGCCAACTAAATCTTCCTCCTATCATCTAGCTCCAGAAAATCGAATACATTCTCCATCTACCTAAGCCAATTGCGAGCCTCCACGTAACTCTCCTTACCATGAAATGGCAGGCCTTACATCGCATAGAAATCCTTGCAAAGGTTAGAGAAGTCGACTACAAGATTGGTTGGAACTATTGCGGCTGCAGCTAAGGGTGGGACATTTCCTTGCACTTCGGCAGGTGTCGTGGCCTCTACATATCTATGGAACCATGTCAAAATGGGAGTGCCTTCGGGAAAATGAGGAGCTCTAGACATGCTGAAAGAGAAGCAACAAGGATACAAAAAGAAATCGAAGGAATATTGTAAATGACTTGAGGGAATATATTTTTTGAAAATAGGTTTTACATGAAAATCTTTTGCTTTGAAAAAAATATTTCTCTGATCTTTTAACCTTAGGCTCTAACATCAAATGTGACACCTCACATCCCTTAATGTCACACATATTAGGATGCATTAAGTTCTGTGAAGCGCAATAGGTGTAAATTAATAATACAGAGACTAATTAAGACTAATTTGTGTTAAATAAGCTTAAGAGAGTGCTTAGGAATTAACTTAGGAATTAATTATCATTTGGGCTTAAGGAAATGATTAGTGGGCCTATATCCCATAGGTCCCTGTTGAGTATAACAATATGATTTTTGTTTGATGACAACAAACAAACATATATATATATATATATATATATTATTTCATAAATGCATTTGTAAGCAGTACTTGTAATAACCCGAAAATCTGGGCCAGTTTAAAATTTTTATTTTGGCAATTTTAATGAATTTTGAACATTTAAAATAGATTATTTTAAATAATATCGACGAGAAATTTATTTTGAATAGAATAGAAGTATATATTATATACGCCGTCATTAGAATATAAATAATTATATTTAATTATAAATAGAATTGAAAATGGCGCGGTAGTTCGATAATTCGATTTCAAACTTCAATTGAATGTACCGGGTGCAAAACAATCCGGATTTTAGTGAAACCAAAAATAATAGGATCTAATTGATAATATCTTTCCAACGAATCCGAAAAATCAAGATTTCATAGCGGGGATCAAAAGATATGTTCAGTTGAAAATTCTGAATAGTCGCTATGGAATTCGGGCCCTTAAAAATGGAAATTTTGCAAACGACCTCGGATTTCGACGAAACCACTTTTGTTGGATCCGCAGTGTCAAGTTATTGCTAGATTCCAAATTTCATAATTTTACGAATCAATATGTGAGCGTGGCAAAGGAAAACGCGTTTGACCAGTTTCAGTTGATTTTAATCGACTGGAAAATGGCCATTTTTCCAACGGTCTCAGAATTCGACAAACTAGTTTTGTTAGGACCGTATCGTCAATAGGAAGCTAGAAAATATTTTTATGGGATTTATAGAGTTTGTATGTGGCCTCGGTAATTTGAAATGTACGTTTAAAATTCAATATAGCGATTTAAATATAAATTTAACGGAAATTGATTGAGACAATCGAATCAGCCTACGATACATATCCCATTGTGTTCGGAATGGGGGTGAAACGCTAGGGACGTCAGGCGGTGGGCCTCGTTTAGAGGTCAAATAAAAAAAGTACCTTTTTGAAATATAAATAAATTATAATATATATTCTCTCTCCCTACCCTATCCCTCTCTCTCTCGTTTTAAACAGAAAAAAAAGAAAAAAAAAGAAGAAAATTCCCGATCTCAAATCGATGGCGGCGGATGCCATCGCCACCAGGAGAAGCTCCTCCCACCGCCGACGACCACCTCTGGCCATCGCCCTACCCCCCCCCCCCCAGCGACGCTCCACCCTCGTTTCTTCCCCCTTTCTGAAACCGCACCCCTCCCCCTAGCCTCTCCTCCCTTCCAGGCACCCACCCAAACCCTCCTCCGCCAATAAAGGCCGTCGCCGCCCCTCCATTGGCCCCCCCGCCGCGTCAGACTTTTCACCACCCCTCCGACGAACTGCGAAACCCTTTCCCCCTTCGAAACAAAGGTAAAGTTTATTTATTTTAGTTTATTTATTTCAGTTTCTTTTAATTATTACTTTTATATAAATCTGAAAATAAAGTTTAGTTTTTTACATATGGAAAACTGATTTTTTTATAGGAAAACTTTGGTTTTTATTTTTAAAAAGAATAGATTTTGTTCATAGAGTTGTTCATAGAAAAGAATAGATGTTTGTGCATAAAAAGATTCAGTTTTTATATATATTTTTAATATGATAAAAGATCTGATTTTTAGTCGATTAAAAATATAATTTTTATTGTAAGTGAAGATTAAAAATATAATTTTTATATCGTGGAAAGAATAAAGATATAATTTTTATATAAGGAAGATAATCAAAATATAATTTTTATCTATATGATAGCGAAGTAAAAATTCGATTTTTATATATTGAATAACATAGTAAAAATATGATTTTTATATATTGAATAGCAATATAAAAATGTGATTTTTATATATGTAGTGGCTACAACAACGAAGATGACAAAAATGCGATAACGATGAAGATTTCTATCAAAGAAGAGTCAAGATGTTTGGATAGCTTTCTGTGAGAACTTCTCACTCTTCAATTTTTTTTTCTAGCTATATATATATACTAGGATGCAGACGGTGTTTAGTAGCACCCGACACCCGTCATCCACAGACCATGGATGACTTGTTTGTTAAATTGTTTGGTTGAGTAATTAGTCAGATTATTTGGTTTAAATTGAATTGTTTGGTGAAATGAAATTGATTTGATTGATGTGTGAATGGCGTGGGCCTTCACTAGACCGGGGATAAGGCTAGGCCTTGTCCCGTTTCTAGTATCGTGCCGTTATGCCGCCGAAATTTTCTAAAATATGTTAGAAAAATAAGAATATCATTTTTATTGTGTAAATGAATTGAATAAAAATTCATGTGTTGAAATAAAATATTTTATCGTTAAAAATATAATTTTTAACGTGGAAGTGAATAAAATAAAATATTCATTTACAAACCGGACGGTTTGTTTATGTACACCTATTTGAATGACATTGATTGGGACGATAAATTTTACACATCGCCCAACTGCACAACTGAAATCTGTGTTTGATTGTTTGAAACCCCACACGGGTGTTGGGATGAAATTTGAAGTTCACTCATCCTGATTGATTAAATATGTCGATCGATTGATTGACAGACTGTTATAAGCATTAGATATCTATATTTGATGCTTATACAGTGTAGTGCACTTTGGTTGATGGTTGATTATTTTTCAATACTATTATATACGTGTGATGTATGAAAATCCATATAATTAACATTATATGGTGATTGATTGGGCCTCATTCCAATTTAGAAAATAAAGAATATTATAAAATAAAGGTTCATGTGTTGACTGTACTCATCCGTTGAGATTAGTCATGTGTTGAACGAAATATTTTAATAATAAAATTTACATCTTTATCAATATAAAATAAAGGTTCATGTGTTGATTGTACTCATCCGTTGAGATTAGTCATGTGTTGAACGAAATATTTTAATAATAAAATTTACATCTTTATCAATATAAAATAAAGGTTCATGCGTTGACTGTACTCATCCGTTGAGATTAGTCATGTGTTGAACGAAATATTTTGATAATAACAAATATTTGAAATAAAATATTTGAAATAGAAATATTTGAAATAGAAATATTTGAAATAAAATATTTGAAATAGAAATATTTGAAATAGAAATATTTGAAATAAAATATTTGAAATATAAATATTCGAAATAGAATATTTGAAAATAGAAATACATCAAGCCGTGTTGATTAGATTGACGCCATTTTGGACGTGAACGATATTTATATCGATTTTACTCATTTTGAAATAAATATTGAAAGGTGATTTCGTAATCAAATATTTCGAAATGAATTGAATATGAAACGATTTCGAAATGAATTGAATATGAAACGATTTCGAAATGAATTGAATATGAAACGATTTCGAAATGAATTGAATATGAAACGATTTCGGAATGAATTGAATAAGAAAATGAATTTGATTTGAATAGAAAACCAATTTGAATTAAATCGAATAGAAAACCAATTTGAATTGAATCGAATAGAAAACCAATTTGAATTGAATCGAATAGAAAACCAATTTGAATTGAATCGAATAGAAAACCAATTTGAATTGAATCGAATAGAAAACCAATTTGAATTGAATCGAATAGAAAACAATTTGAATTGAATCGAATAGAAAACGAATTTGAATTGAATTTAAAACGAATTAAAATGAATTCAAATTGAATTGAAATTTGAATTGAATAAAAATGAATTTTTAAACGAATTTATAAGGGGAAATTCAATTTTGATTTGAATTGAAATGGAAGTTGAAATTGTTTTTGAAACGAATTCAAAACTATTTATATAATTCGTTTTAAATAGTAATCGACGAAATATATATTATATATATAAAATATAATGGCTTGAATAGAACGCGCCGCGCCGCGGCAGTTCGTGAATTTCGACCATTTATTTCAAACGGACATTACGGGAGATCCGACCGTCGGATTCTCCTAAAACCGGAACCGTTGGGTTCGTATCGAAAAGAGCTTTCTAGAGAATATTAGAAATTCAAAATCTAACGGTTGGATTTGGAGATACGTCCAAATCAAATTCGAAAAAGGTCGCTGTAAGTGCAGTTCGATGGCCGTTGATGGAAATCGACTGTACGGGCCTTGATAAAATTATTAAAAATATCAATAATTTGTGTAAAATCATAAGAAATGATTTGAGAAAAATTAGGGTGAAAAACTCCATATTTGAAAAGATAAAAATGGATTTTTATCGAAATGAACTAGTTTTGAACTAAATTTAAAACCCAATTATTTTTAAATAAATAAATTAGATTTAAAAAGGGTTTTTAAATAATCGGAATTTCTAACATATAACGATTGGATTTGAAATGGGTTTATCGTGAACGGTGTTTTAAATGACACTCGTTCTTTAACCCGATAATTAATGGAATGTGATTTTGGGTTTATCGTGAACCGTGTTTTAAATGACACTGATTCTTTAACCCAGTCACAGATTAAAACTAAGTGGGGTTTTAATGAATCTTTAATTAGATTGAAATGATCGAGAATGGAGTATCACCAGTTTTGCTCCAGGCGATAGTTAAATCTTTAATTAGATTTGAACGTGAAATGGTAATTGAATTTACCGATAACACTGTGATGTTAGGTATGAAGTATTACCAGTTCTTGTTGCTGGCCCTGAGTAGGCCGGGTACGCATGATAGGGGGTTCTCGCTTCGCGGTTTGGTGGCGAACGGGAGACTCTTACCCCTACATGTCGCTGGGGAGGGCGTTGGTTCGCCAATAGGCGCGAGACTCGAGAGGGTCGCCGTAAAACAAGGGACTGGGGGACCATGTGGGAGCCACGGTGGGTATTACCTGCTGCTTGGGGGATGAAGGGATGGTTGGAAAGCCTACCGGATTTCGTCGGCTATCTCACAGTTTGGTATCAGTGCTTTGGTTTACAGAGCTCGAGAACAAGGCACATTAGAACCATACGAAAGAATTCATTAGATATTGGATTAGTAATATCCAATTAGAATGACTCGTTAGAGATAGGATCAGTAGTATCCTAGAACGAGTGTGAAGAGTATATTTTCCAAATGAAAACAATTTTGTTTTGAAAATTTAAACCATTTTACACGTATGAATAATTTATTTATTTTGAATTTGGACAATCTAGTATATAAACGTTTTGCATATACACGTCATGAACGTATATTCGAAGTTTTAATATATTAGATAGATATAGAATCACACTCTAGTCGCCCGGACCTGATTCTGATGATTGACGCGTCATCATCAGTAATTATTTTCGTGTTTCGAAGGTGTGATTTCTATATATTTCCATTAGACTGGTGTGAGAACCAAAACTTATATAGCTAGAACACATTGTTGTGAATTGGCATCAAAAACATGATTTTTTGTATATATATCAAAATTATGAATTTGAAACTCTAATTCACTAATTGATTGATGTTTGTGTTGTTTGTTTATTTGTTTGATAATTTTGAACCATTAGCCTAATTGAACCACATATTGAATTATATTGAAAATTAGTCGCATTTGCTTGCATATACATATACTTACATTGAACAGGTCATAGCAAGGAGGCTAGAGCAGAGAATAAAATTTGTTTGCCCGACAAATAGGTACATGTTTACTACATAATTTACTGTTTTGTTTGGGTGATGATGATTTTATGAGCCTATTGGCTAGCCGCTTGGCTTTTTCTTTTTCTTTTTGAGATCAGAAGGCCTATATGGCAATTTTGGGATTTCCCCGTGGCTCCCGGTGCAGGGGAGGTTATGGCGAAATTTTTTGAAAATTTAGGGTGTTAGCCAAATTTTTGAAAATTTGAAAATTCTCAGAAACTGAAAAGTTGGAGAATGGAAGCCAGATCGAACGTAGAATAGATTAATCAAACCACTTTCGACTTTGTTCCTTTTCGGGGACGAAAAGTTTTAAGTGGGGGAGATTGTAATAACCCGAAAATCTGGGCCAGTTTAAAATTTTTATTTTGGCAATTTTAATGAATTTTGAACATTTAAAATAGATTATTTTAAATAATATCGACGAGAAATTTATTTTGAATAGAATAGAAGTATATATTATATACGCCGTCGTTAGAATATAAATAATTATATTTAATTATAAATAGAATTGAAAATGGCGCGGTAGTTCGATAATTCGATTTCAAACTTCAATTGAATGTACCGGGTGCAAAACAATCCGGATTTTAGTGAAACCAAAAATAATAGGATCTAATTGATAATATCTGTCCAACGAATCCGAAAAATCAAGATTTCATAGCGGGGATCAAAAGATATGTTCAGTTGAAAATTCTGAATAGTCGCTATGGAATTCGGGCCCTTAAAAATGGAAATTTTGCAAACGACCTCGGATTTCGACGAAACCACTTTTGTTGGATCCGCAGTGTCAAGTTATTGCTAGATTCCAAATTTCATAATTTTTCGAATCAATATGTGAGCGTGGCAAAGGAAAACGCGTTTGACCAGTTTCAGTTGATTTTAATCGACTGGAAAATGGCCATTTTTCCAACGGTCTCAGAATTCGACGAAACTAGTTTTGTTAGGACCGTATCGTCAATAGGAAGCTAGAAAATATTTTTATGGGATTTATAGAGTTTGTATGTGGCCTCGGTAATTTGAAATGTACGTTTAAAATTCAATATAGCGATTTAAATATAAATTTAACGGAAACTGATCGAGACAATCGAATCAGCCTACGATACATATCCCATTGTGTTCGGAATGGGGGTGAAACGCTAGGGACGTCAGGCGGTGGGCCTCGTTTAGAGGTCAAATAAAAAAGTACCTTTTTGAAATATAAATAAATAAATAAATTATAATATATATTCTCTCTCCCCTACCCTATCCCTCTCTCTCTCGTTTTAAACAGAAAAAAAAGAAAAAAAAAGAAGAAAATTCCCGATCTCAAATCGATGGCGGCGGATGCCATCGCCACCAGGAGAAGCTCCTCCCACCGCCGACTCACCCTCCTCACCGCCGACGACCACCTCTGGCCATCGCCCCCCCAGCGACGCTCCACCCTCGTTTCTTCCCCCTTTCTGAAACCGCACCCCTCCCCCTAGCCTCTCCTCCCTTCCAGGCACCCACCCAAACCCTCCTCCGCCAGTAAAGGCCGTCGCCGCCCCTCCATTGCCCCCCCGCCGCGTCAGACTTTTCACCACCCCTCCGACGAACTGCGAAACCCTTTCCCCCTTCGAAACAAAGGTAAAGTTTATTTATTTTAGTTTATTTATTTCAGTTTCTTTTAATAATTACTTTTATATAAATCTGAAAATAAAGTTTAGATTTTTACATATGGAAAACTGATTTTTTTTTATAGGAAAACTTTGGTTTTTATTTATAAAAAGAATAGATTTTGTTCATAGAGTTGTTCATAGAAAAGAATAGATGTTTGTGCATAAAAAGACTCAGTTTTTATATATATTTTTAATATGATAAAAGATCTGATTTTTAATCGATTAAAAATATAATTTTTATTGTAAGTGAAGATTAAAAATATAATTTTTATATCATGGAAAGAATAAAGGTATAATTTTTATATAAGGAAGATAATCAAAATATAATTTTTATCTATATGATAGCGAAGTAAAAATTCGATTTTTATATATTGAATAACATAGTAAAAATATGATTTTTATATATTGAATAGCAATATAAAAATGTGATTTTCATATATGTAGTGGCTACAGAAACAAAGATGACAAAAATGCGATAACGATGAAGATTTCTATCAAAGAAGAGTCAAGATGTTTGGATAGCTTTCTGTGAGAACTTCTCACTCTTCAAATTTTTTTTCTAGCTATATATATATATATATACTAGGATGCAGACGGTGTTTAGTAGCACCCGACACCCGTCATCCACAGACCATGGATGGATTGTTTGTTAAATTGTTTGGTTGAGTAATTAGTTAGATTATTTGGTTTGAATTGAATTGTTTGGTGAAATGAAATTGATTTGATTGATGTGTGAATGGCGTGGGCCTTCACTAGACCGGGGATAAGGCTAGGCCTTGTCCCGTTTCTAGTATCGTGCCGTTATGCCGCCGAAATTTTCTAAAATATGTTAGAAAAATAAGAATATCATTTTTATTGTGTAAATGAATTGAATAAAAATTCATGTGTTGAAATAAAATATTTTATCGTTAAAAATATAATTTTTAACGTGGAAGTGAATAAAATAAAATATTCATTTACAAACCGGACGGTTTGTTTATGTACACCTATTTGAATGACATTGATTGGGACGATAAATTTTACACATCGCCCAACTGCACAACTAAAATCTGTGTTTGATTGTTTGAAACCCCATACGGGTGTTGGGATGAAATTTGAAGTTCACTCATCCTGATTGATTAAATATGTCGATCGATTGATTGACAGGCTGTTATAAGCGTTAGATATCTATATTTGATGCTTATACAGTGTAGTGCACTTTGGTTGATGGTTGATTATTTTTCAATGCTATTATATACGTGTGATGTATGAAAATCCATATAATTAACATTATATGGTGATTGATTAGGCCTCATTCCAATTTAGAAAATAAAGAATATTATAAAATAAAGGTTCATGTGTTGACTGTACTCATCCGTTGAGATTAGTCATGTGTTGAACGAAATATTTTAATAATAAAATTTACATCTTTATCAATATAAAATAAAGGTTCATGTGTTGACTGTACTCATCCGTTGAGATTAGTCATGTGTTGAACGAAATATTTTAATAATAAAATTTACATCTTTATCAATATAAAATAAAGGTTCATGTGTTGACTGTACTCATCCGTTGAGATTAGTCATGTGTTGAACGAAATATTTTGATAATAACAAATATTTGAAATAAAATATTTGAAATAGAAATATTTGAAATAAAATATTTGAAATAGAAATATTTGAAATAAAATATTTGAAATAGAAATATTTGAAATAGAATATTTGAAAATAGAAATACATCAAGCCGTGTTGATTAGATTGACGCCATTTTGGACGTGAACGATATTTATATCGATTTTACTCATTTTGAAATAAATATTGAAAGGTGATTTCGTAATCAAATATTTCGAAATGAATTGAATATGAAACGATTTCGAAATGAATTGAATATGAAACGATTTCGAAATGAATTGAATATGAAACGATTTCGAAATGAATTGAATATGAAACGATTTCGAAATGAATTGAATAAGAAAATGAATTTGATTTGAATAGAAAACCAATTTGAATTGAATCGAATAGAAAACCAATTTGAATTGAATCGAATAGAAAACCAATTTGAACTGAATCGAATAGAAAACCAATTTGAATTGAATCGAATAGAAAACCAATTTGAATAGAATCGAATAGAAAACCAATTTGAATTGAATCGAATAGAAAACCAATTTGAATTGAATCGAATAGAAAACCAATTTGAATTGAATCGAATAGAAAACGAATTCGAATTGAATTTAAAACGAATTAAAATGAATTAAAATGAATTCAAATTGAATTGAAATTTGAATTGAATAAAAATGAATTTTTAAACGAATTTATAAGGGGAAATTCAATTTTGATTTGAATTGAAATGGAAGTTGAAATTGTTTTTGAAACGAATTCAAAACTATTTATATAATTCGTTTTAAATAGTAATCGACGAAATATATATTATATATATTATATATATAAAATATAATGGCCTGAATAGAACGCGCCGCGCCGCGGTAGTTCGTGAATTTCGACCATTTATTTCAAACGGACATTACGGGAGATCCGACCGTCGGATTCTCCTAAAACCGGAACCGTTGGGTTCGTATCGAAAAGAGCTTTCTAGCGAATATTAGAAATTCAAAATCTAACGGTTGGATTTGGAGATACGTCCAAATCAATTTCGAAAAAGGTCGCTGTAAGTGCAGTTCGATGGCCGTTGATGGAAATCGACTGTACGGGCCTTGATAAAATTATTAAAAATATCAATAATTTGTGTAGAATCATAAGAAATGATTTGAGAAAAATTGGGGTGAAAAACTCCATATTTGAAAAGATAAAAATGGATTTTTATCGAAATGAACTAGTTTTGAATTAAATTTAAAACCCAATTATTTTTAAATAAATAAATTAGATTTAAAAAGGGTTTTAAAATAATCGGAATTTCTAACATATAACGATTGGATTTGAAATGGGTTTATCGTGAACGGTGTTTTAAATGACACTCGTTCTTTAACCCGATAATTAATGGAATGTGATTTTGGGTTTATCGTGAACCGTGATTTAAATGACACTGATTCTTTAACCCAGTCACAGATTAAAACTAAGTGGGGTTTTAATGAATCTTTTATTAGATTGAAATGATCGAGAATGGAGTATCACCAGTTTTGCTCCAGGCGATAGTTAAATCTTTAATTAGATTTGAACGTGAAATGGTAATTGAATTTACCGATAACACTGTGATGTTAGGTATGAAGTATTACCAGTTTTACTTCATGGGATGAATAGGTTGGGATTGGGAAATTAAAACAAATGATTACTTCGGTAAGTTTCGTTAATACCGACTAGTTGAATCAAAATTCAAAAGAAGATTAAAGAATAAATCCAAGGAATTTATCTTTGATAAAATTAATGGGAACCTCTCCCTATGAATGTGAAATTTAGAAACTAACTGTCGGTTAGCCAAGCAGAATGGTTTTCTGGATATTGATCTGATGTTGGTTTCGGCCTTCGGGGTTGATATTTGGGGAATTATTCCCTTGATTAATTTACGGTTAGTGACTGATGAATGGGAATGAGGCGTATGTTGTGTTTGTGTTACACTTATTTAAAATATACGCGAGTTATTCGGAAAGTCCGGGTTTATCCCATTCTGAATAACTGATACGACGATAAGTCGAAGATGAAGACGATGGTCGAAGACTGGAGGTCTTCACGTCGTTTGGGTGATTACTGATGATCTTGATTGGGCTGTACACCCAAGAAGATGGAAACAGTTGGTGATCGTCCAGATGTATTTGGAGATCGATGGATATGCGGGGTACTAGGTGCCTCCGGTTTCGTTCAGACCCAGAACGGACTTGTAAATGGACTGTGTGTCTGACATTGGATTTTAGTCCGTGTGATTGATCTCTATTAAATATATATCTGTTTGGTGGCGGAGAATTTATTCTCTTGCTTAACGCCCTTCTCTGAGACGTGCGAGCTCACGGGTTATATATTGATAGATATCAAACGCATGGAGTGAATTGCCTGTGTGGCGTGCCTAAGTGGCAATTGATCGAGGCTTCTGTTGAAAAGCAAAGTCTTGTGGTGATGATCAAAGCACGGCCTTTGTGGCGTAGCTTTGTGTAACGTTTACTTCGCGAGTTTCGCACCCCGGTTGTGAACCAAAAACGGGAGAGGACCTCAGGGAGGGCATGCGTTTCTTTCTAGCTAGGGTGGTGTCAGTGACCTTCCAGCCCTGACATTTATATACTTTTCACCTATGTGGTTGTTGATGTTGCGAGGCGCCTCGGTTAGATCGGACGATCCGGGTCCGATGGAGCCATTCGTTGGCTCATTTACGCCCTAAAGGGCGGGGAAACGTAGTGTTCAGGCATAATAATCCACATCGATGGACCGGCCCTGACGATCTAAAGGCTTGCCTGCGCTCTTGCCTGTGGCTCGGGCTAGAGAGTCACGAATTCGGTGAGGACGATCCCTAGACTCGGTTCATAGAAGGAAACCCAATTTCCAAATACGTGACTTTGCGATTTCGATTGTATAACCTATATATGGCGACATAGTGGTATGGGGCATTCATGCCGCCTATGATTGATACTTATGATTTGAAGTTGTTTTATACACTATACACTTATAATAGTATCAAATGATTTGTTTTAAACGTATCAAGCATTCTTGGCTATTATAAGGTAAAAACCCTATCCTCCGGCTTGTGTTGCATTGTGTGATGGGAACTGGGTCTTATAATAGCTTCATTTTTCCTTATTTAGCATTGCGCTGTTTGTTTTATGCACTGGTGTTCTTGGGAGGAAACCCGTTCCGTGTTATGCGGCGTGGTCCCTTGATTCACCTAACTTTAAAATAAAGATTATTAGCTGTTTTAGTTCTCACACCAGTCACATGACTGACCTGGGGTTTATTGTTTTAACCTAAACTCTGGGTGCCCTTATTTTCCGCCCGGGCAGCTAGTAGTTTTGGTTTTGCAGATTTATATTCATAGGATCCTGGTTTACAGCTGGAATGATATCCGAAAAGCTCTGTATCCGTATATCACCTTCAGTTGTGCTTTGTATTATTTTTCCGCTGCTATGTAATTTATTGTAATCTCTGATATTTATCGAATGTAATTTATTCATACTCTGTATATTCTTGTATCTGATGAATTGTTGTAATAGCAATGAAATGTTCTTCCGTCTGCGTTCTATTTTGTCTTGTCCTCAACGCCATCCGGGCTTTCCTTCACGGGGAAGTTCGGGTCGTGTCAGTACTATTCTATATTTTACACATAGAAATAAATATTTATTGAATAGAACGCTTTTATATAGAATTGGATATCCAAACAGTGTTTTTATTCGAATAAATATTCTATTTTTATAGTTGAAATAGTACATATACATCACTCCACAATTTACAATTCAAATATTTTTGAATATTTCTGACATGACACATTTACCACATCATAGAAATTGTACTATTAAAAGATTCAAACAAAATGAAATAGATTGAATTGAACAGCAAAAATATATTTTTATATCAATCAATATTGATCATTACAAATAATAGTACAATTCTATTCAGTTGTGTCTGCAACCACTCTCATATACAGAAATTCCTCACTACATATCACTCGATCACTCAAATACACATACACGGTTATAAAAACATTCACTGAACTTGACATCGTTTTCTTGTGCTCGAGTCCAATCCAGTCATCTCTCCATTCCTGTCACAATAACATACATGCAGTAAAATAGAACAAAAATAAAATTAAATACAAGAAAAAAAAAATTATTTTTATATTTTATTTGCCTGAGAATTACGGTGTGTCTCTCATCACTTTTCTGACTTGGTCTGATATATATATTACAAGTATGGCACAATACTATACAAGATCAGAAACGATCAAGTATACCAAGAAAGCTGAATACTTGAATATACACCAAAATCAAACACAATCAAACAAGACTAAAAATAATATTTGTTCTTTTCAGAATTTTTTTTACAGGATCACAGGAGCTTATGTATACACACGCGCACACGTACATGCATGTACTGCCACAACATCCCGGACATGTACACATGCATAGCAGCGACAAAATTGCAAAAATAAACAAGAGAAAAACATATGTGTATGGGTCAAGTCGTGGACAAATAAGTTGTGTGCATGAGAATGGATATAACACAAAAGTGACAACATGAACATTGAATAAAGCCAAAACAGTGGAGCAGCGGTGACAATGGTGTACATTGTGAATCATGGTGCTATGTGTACTACATGGTACAACAAGCAACTAGTTGAGCAAGTTACAAAAAACAGTGCAGACTTCAAGCAACTCTACTTCAAATAAAATGAGAATGCAAATGATGAAAACAACAAAACCACAAAATCAAATAAATGCAGAATGGTCAAGTATCTCTGAATATGGTGGATCACATGTACATGGTGCAAATAACACAAAACTGGGCATTAGCAAGTAACTCAAGTATGGTGAATGATCAATTACAACTTAGTTTTAAACTGGAGCAGGAGTACAAGAAACATGGTTGAGGCAGGACAAAGATTACAGGTCTGACATGTATGAAAACAGATTGCAAGTGCAAGTGGACACACAACAATTACAAACAGAAATGCATATATATGGAACAACATCAAGAATAGCAACATAAGCCAAATAGACATGGAGCATAACCTCAATGGTGCAAAATGATCAAGCATGGATGGATCAGTTTTACATCAATACAACATGTACATGAGCATGAGAAATGAAGGAATGATCAGCCAACTTCAAGTAGCAATGTACATAATGGATACACAAAGCATGGCATGACACGACAATAGATATTTCAGCATGATAAATGTACAAGTGAAAGTGGCAGTAGCATTATGAGGTGCAACGAAGTGATAGAGTACAAGCATGAGACACAAGCTCATGTACAAAGTGATACACACAGCAATGCTACAAACAACCGCAGGTTTCAAGTTGTTTTGGCAAGTGATTCTTTTTAAGCATACAAGACATTTTAGAAAAAAAAAAAAAAAGATTCATGACACGGTTTTGGGCAAGTATTTAATTAGAAGTAAAAGAATTTTCTTTTAAGAAACATTTGTTTTTGGCAAGTTTGTTTTCGACTGAAATCAATCAGCGAATTGCCACAAATCAACAAGAGGATTCACGCAAGTATTTATTCAAAGGGAACATTATCACAAACAATTCAAGGCAATGGCGTGTTTAATTTTAAAAGGCCAAGTTGAAATTTTCAAAGATCAAAGTTCCATAAATATATATACGGATTTTTTCTGTGACCATTTCAAAGTCCAGAATTATCATGCAAGATCATCAGTATATATGAAGATTTCAAAGTCCAGAATAATCACGCAAGATCACCAGTTTATATGAAGATTTCAAAGCCCAAAATTCACGCAATATATATATTAAGGACTAGTTCAACTCAATACTTTTAATAAGAACTCAAATTGTCGAACTACTCTCAGGGAGGACCAATTCAAAATCAAAGATTTCAAGCCCAAAAATTATTCAAATATCAAACCAAGTCTCAACGTTGAAATCAGAAAAAATTTAGGATTTCTAAATCCTATATATACACCACATCATCATCGGCCTTAATTCATCCATGTTCTAGCACTAATTCAAAACTGAAATCAAAATTCATACCAGTAAAGGAGTAAGCTTGGATCGAAATCCAATTTCCAAATCGTGAAGAGAAGCACGAGAGATCGATCAAGAACATCAACAAGATTTCAACCATCAGAAAGCCATCGCGATTTTGAGATTTGAAGAAACCCTAGGAGCAAAAGCCACCGCCGCAATTTTTTTTCTAAAGCAAAGGAGATCGCGTCAAAGAAAACAAGGGGCTAGGGAAAATAAAAGAGGCCTGCCAAGTTTTTAACAAAAGAGAATAACCCTTATTTTAAATCCTACGGTTTTTCTATTTTTTAATTTATATTTGTTTTGTTTAATTTGTAAAAACAAACGAATAGTTTCTAGATCTGTAAAATCTAGGGGAGACGAATTACGGGATTTGTAATTCGGGGAAATCTAGTTTCGGGGATAGAAACCAGTGCAGGGTTTTGAGCGTAGGGTTAAGAACAGTTGGGAGCGAGTTTGATGAGTTTACATGGGATTTTAAGCGTAGATATTATTTTTACTCCTAGTAGAAACCTTGGGAATGCAGCAGTAGGCAGGTTTTGCCGAAGCTGGGTATATCTGTGTGTTATTTATTTTCTGCATTTATTCTGATTATTATCTGTGCTATTATTATTTAATTACTCTATGAAAATCTGCGTTAAACCCTATTCAACCCCCCCTCTAGGGTTAATTTAGATCCTACAAGTGGTATCAGAGCAGGTACTTTTTATTTTATTTTATTTTAACTCTAAAGTCATGAATTTGTCAAATAACGCTTTTTCTGAGGGTCAGTCCATAGCTTGGCCACCAATGTTTAATGGAACTAATTATGCATATTGGAAAGCTAGGTTGAAAAATTATTTTGAGTTCAGTTGATTAAGATGTGTGGGATATTATCGAAACGGGTTATAGATCTCCCACTGTTATTGTTACTAGTGTTGAAATTCCTAAATCCAAAGACTGGTGGGATGATAATGATAAAAAATTATTTTCAACTAATGTCAAAGCGATGAATGCTTTAATCTGTGCTCTTGATAAAACTGAATTTAATCGAATTTCTCATTGTGTAACTGCACAGGAAATATGGCATACGTTGGAGGTCACACACGAAGGTATATCTCAAGTGAAGGAATCTCGTCTCGCTCTTCTCAGCAAAGAATATGAAAATTTCTCTATGCAATGTGATGAAGATATAAAAAAGATGTATGGACGCTTCTCATCACTAGTCTATAATGCAAAAGTTCTTGGCAAAACTTATACCGAAGTGGAATTGATCAGAAAAATATTGAGAGTGCTACCGATGAATTTTGAAGCAAAAGTTACGGCGATTCAAGAATCAAAAGATCTAAATAAATTAAGCATGAAGGCGTTGATTATAAATCTCATCACTTAAGAGATGGAGTTAAAAGCAAGAGAAGAACGAAAGAATTCTGAATCAAAGAAGAAGACGATCGCTCTAAATAATACTGTTGAAAGTGATGATGAAGATTCCGCTGAAGTGATAGCCATGGTTTTGAGAAAGTAGGCCAAAGGAAATTACAAGCCATGAAAGAGGAATTCAAAAACATACAAGTCCGAAAGTTCAGATAGTTCAGACGATGAAGTGTTTTGCTACAATTGCAAGAAACCTAGACATATCAAACCGAATTGCCCGTAGCTCAAAAACGAAAAGAAGAAGAAGTTCAGAAGAAAGAAGAAGGCTTTTGCTGCTACATGGGATGAGGAGAAGAAGTTTCTAAAATTGATGAAGAGGAAGCTAATTTGTTTCTTATGGATCAATCTGATTCGGAAGGTATTGAAGAGGATTCTAGTAAGGTATCGAATTTTACCTATAAAGAAATAATTTTTATGTGTCATGACCTCACAAAAACCGTTGATTCTCTTAAACTAAAAGTTAAGAAATTGAAATCTGATAGGTTAAATCTAGTTCAAGAAAATAGCAGTTAAGAAAGAAAATTTGAAAAAGTTAAGAATTCACCGTTTTCAGAATGCGAAAAATGTCAATTTTTGAGTAATGATCCTTTCAAATTCAAAACTGATTTTGAATTACTAAATAGTGAAAACGTGAATTTGAAAAATGAAAATCATGATTTTGAGAAGGAAATTGAAAAGCTTAGAGAATATGAAAAACTTGTTTTTGAAAAGCGAAAACAATTTGAAATTGAAATTTCTAAGTCCAATGCTAAAATCAAAGCACTTGAAAACGAAAATTTGGTTTTGAAACAAACTGATGCTGAAAAGAGGAAAATCGCTATTACTCGTTGTTCAAATTTAATGAAAGAAAATAGCGATCTTAAATTTAAAATTCAACGACTTGAGTCAACTTTGACTAAATTTTCCAAAGGAGAGAAATCATTGAATATGTTCTTAAAAAACCAATTTTTTGTTCAAAATAAAAAGGGACTTAGTTTTGGATCTGATCAAGTTGAAAAACAAAATCCTAATGATTTTAAAAATCCTTTAAATGGCTTTGAAAACAATCAAATTCGAATTTTTAAATCTAATAATTTCAAAGGGTTTTTAAATCATAAACAAATTGATAACTTGTTTACAAACAATTCATTTAAACCGGTTTGGATTCCAAAAAATAACAAAATGAATTTGAATAAGTCAAAACGAATTTGGGTTCCAAAGGGTATGCTAGTGGATAGTAATGGATTGTTATATAAACTGGTTTGGGTACCAAAACATGTAAATGAAGATAAGAGTGGTAAAACAAATTTTGATAGACCACTCGATCATGTAGACATTTAGGTACCGTGAGAGGCTAAGGAACAACTGTGCTTAAGTGAGATAAAATTCAAATTGATTCATATTATCGAATTAATTGGGGATGCTTAGCCATAGATTCAGAGTTGGAGATTCATTGGATCACATCGATTATGGTAAGTCGGGTATGATCTCTAAACTCGTATTTTTATTCCTTTTTTAGTTTATTTTCTTTTTTAGTTTTTATTTCTTTTATTTTCTTTATTTTTTACTTGGTTGTTTTTGAAATCATTCGTCATTGATTGTTGAAATTCTTGGATTATAAAAATTGATTTTTTTCTCTCAGGTGATTTCAAATAATTATCTTCAGATTTGATCATTGACTGTTTCTTGTGCTTGTTTTAAAAAATTCTCTAAAAGTTTCACTTATAATTCTTGCTATGGAAATGAACTTGTTCTGCTTTGATAAGGAAATTGATTTGATTTGGTGATTGGACGATGAGTTGAAAAATCAGTAATTAAATGTCTTTAAATTCCATAGACAAATTGAAATAAATATATAAGTTGTTTTAAAATTGTCTAGGAACAATCAGCATTAGAAATATTAGATAATTTCATATTCTACTGATTGATTTTTGAAACTGATTTTCAAACTTGCATTGATATTTTCAAAAACTCCTCTTGTAATCGATATTTTCAATTTTAAAACTATTTTTGATTATTTATTCAAAAATTGAAATTATTGACAAATTTGAACCGTCTTGGAACTCATCAACACTATTAATGGATTTCTGTAGTTGTGGTGAGTTATGACTATGTTATATTAATAACTAGAGGAGATGTTACTTTAAATCTCATGATGATTGGGCAGATTTTATAATATCTTTGAATTAGAGTTTATTTCACGACCATCTTCTATATCTACCATATTCCTTTCATTCATCATGGTTTTATTTAATTTAGGGAGTTCTAATTATTCTTGGAAATAAAAAAATAAAAAAAATAAATAAATAATTTATCCTTGCTATTCACTCCCATTTAAAAGTACTCGCGGTTATGCATAGGTGAATTACCTTAATCTCTATGTGTTTTCATTCTCACTTAAAAGACCTTTGGGCTGTGCATGGATGGAACTCATTAGAGAGGATAAATTTAAGTTACTACTAACCCTATTTAAAAGACCATTGGGGTATGCGTGGTTAGCAATTGCTTAACACATTATTGAGCATATTTAAAATCTTTAAAATTCATTTTCAAATATTCAATTTTTATTGAACTCTCCTCATTCTTTAAAAATCCATTGCAAATCCTTTCATTCTAAAAGTGAAATTTGCTTCTGATTTAAAGATTATTATGATTTTTGTTTGATTAAATGGGTTTTACGATATATATTCTTTCTCTTGATTCGAATTTATATTTTTAGTCTATATTCATCACAATTTCGTTTTCTATTATCCTTTTGATGATAATAAAAGGGAGAGAATTGTCAAGATTTTGATTGATGGGTATATAATTCAAAAATATTAAGATTGGAAATTAACTATCTAGAGGCAGAATTGTCGATAAAATTTCATTATTTATATTTTCCACATATAAAGGAGGAGTTCAGTTGTAGGGGGAGCAAACAAATAGGGGGAGTAATATATTTCACGGTCAAACACATTTAACACATTCAAAATCTTGTATAAATTTGTCATCATCAAAAGGGGGGATTGTTGAGTATAACAGTATGATTTTTGTTTGACGATGACAAACATATATATATATATATATATATATATTATTTCATAAATGTGTTTGTAAGCAGTACTATTCTATATTTTACACATAGAAATAATTATTTATTGAATAGAACACTTCTATACATAATTGGATATCCAAACAGTGTTTTTATTTGAATAAATATTTTATTATTACAGTTGAAATAGTACATATACATCATTCCACTATTTACAATTCAAATATTTTTGAATATTTCTGACATGACACATTTACCACATCACAAAAATTGTACTATTAAAAGATTCAAACAAAATAAAACAGATTGAATTGAACAACAAAAATATATTTTTATTTCAATCAATATTGATCATTACAAAAAATAGTACAATTCTATTCAGTTGTGTCTACAACCACTCTCATATACAGAAATTCCTCACTACATATCACTCAATCACTCAAATACACATACACGGTTATAAAAACATTCACTGACACTAACACAGTTTTCTTGTGCTCGAATCCAATCCAGTCATCTCTCCATTCCTATCACAAAAACACACACGCAGTAAAATAGAACAAAAATAAAATTAAATACAAGCAAATAAAAATTTATTTTTAAATTTTATTTGCCTCAGAATTACTATGTGTTTCTCATCACTTTCTGACTTGGTCTGATATATATATTACAAGTATGGAACAATACAATACAAAGATCAAAAACGATCAAGTACAGCAAGAAAGCCGAATACTTGAATATACACCAAAATCGAACACAATCAAACAAGATTAACAATAATATCCGTTCTTTTCAGATTTTTTTTCCACAGGATCACAAGAGATTGCGTATACACATGCGCACACGTACACGTGTGTACCGCCACAACATCCCGGACATGTACACATGCATAGCAGCGACAAAATTGCAAAAATAAACACGAGAAAAACATATGTGCATGGGTCAAGTGGTGGATAAATAAGCTGTGTGCACAAGAATACATATAACACAAAATTGACAACATTAACATTGAATAAAGCCAAAACGGTGGAGCAGCAGTGACAATGGTGTACATTGTGAATCATGGTACTACGTGTACTACATGGTACATCAAGCAACTAGGTCGAGCAAGTTAAAAGAAAATAGTGCAGACTTCAAACAACTCTACTTCAAATAAATTGAGAATGCAAATGATGAAAACAACAAAACCACAAGATCAAATAAATGCAGAATGGTCAAGTATCTCTGAATATGGTGGATCACATGTACATGGTGCAAATAACACAAAACTGGGCATTAGCATGTAACTCAAGTAAGGTGAATGATCAATTATAACTCAGTTTTAAAGTGGAGCAGGAGTACAAGAAGCATGGCCGAGGTAGGACAAAGATTACAGGTCTGACATGTATGAAAACAAATTGCAAGTGCAAGTGGACACACAGCAATTACAAATAGAAATGCAAATATATTGAACAACATCAAGAATAGCAATACAAGCCAAATAGACATGGAGCATAACCTCAATGGTGCAAAATGATCAAGCATGGATGGAGCAGTTTTACATCAATACAGCATGTACATGAGCATGAGCAATGAAGGAATGATCAGCCAACTTTAAGTAGCAATGTACATAATGGATACACAAAGCATGGCATGACATGGCAATAGATATTTCAGTATGATACATGTACAAGTGAAAGTGGCAGTAGCATTATGAGGTGCAATGAAGTGATAGAGTACAAGCATGAGACACAAGCTCATGTACAAAGTGATACACACAGCAGTGCTACAAACAATAGTAGGTTTCAAGTTGTTTTGGCAAGTGATTCTTTTTAAGCATACAAGACTTTTCAGAAGAAAAAAACAAAAGATTCATGAACACGGTTTTAGGCAAGTATTTAATTAAAAGTAAAAGAATTTTCTGTTAAGAAACATTTGTTTTTGGCATGTTTGTTTTCAACTGAAATCAATCAGGGAATTGCCACAAATCAACAAGAGGATTCACTCAAGTATTTATTCAAAGGGAACATTATCACAAACAATTCAAGGCAATGGCGTGTTTAATTTTAAAAGGCCAAGTTGAAATTTTTAAAGATCAAATTTCCATAAATATATATACGGATTTTTTCTGTGACCATTTCAAAGTCCAGAATTATCATGCAAGATCATCAGTATATATGAAGATTTCAAAGTCCAGAATAATCACGCAAGATCACCAGTTTATATGAAGATTTCAAAGCCCAAAATTCACGCAATATATATATTAAGGACAAGTTCAACTCAATACTTTTAATAAGAACTCAAATTGTCGAACTACTCTCAGGGAGGACCAATTCAAAATCAAAGATTTCAAGCCCAAAAATTATTCAAATATCAAACCAAGACTCAACGTCGAAATCAGAAAAAATTTAGGATTTCTAAATCCTATATATACACCACATCATCATCGGCCTTAATTCATCCATGTTCTAGCACTAATTGAAAACTGAAACTGAAATCAAAATTCATGACAGTAAAGGAGTAAGCTTGGATCAAAATCCAATTTCCAAATCGTGAAGAGAGAAGCACCAGAGAACGATCAAGAACATCAACGAGATTTCAAGCATCAGAAAGCCATCGCGATTTTGGGATTTGAAGAAACCCTAGGAGCAAACCCACCGCCGCCATTTTTTTTCTAAAGGAAAGGAGATCGGGTCAAAGAAAACAAGGGGCTAGGGAAAATAAAAGAGGCCGGCCAAGTTTTTAACAAAAGGGGATAACCCTTAATTTAAATTCTAGGGTTTTCCTATTTTTTAATTTAAATTTTTTTGTTTAATTTGTTAAAACAAACGAACAATTTCTAGATCTGTAAAATCTAGGGGAGACAAATTACATGATTTGTAATTCGGGGAAATCTGGTTTCGGGGATAGAAACTTGTGTAGGGTTTTGAGCGTAGGGTTAAGAACAGTTGGGAGCGAGTGTCGCGAGTTTACAGGGGATTGTAAGCATAGAGATTGTTTTAACTCCTAGTAGAAACCTTGGGGAATGCAACAGTAGGCATGTTTTGCCGAAGCTGGGTATATCTGTGTGTTATTTATTTTCCACATTTATTCTGATTATTATATGTGCTATTATTATTTAATTACTCTATGAAAATCTGCATTAAACCCTACTCACCCCCCTCTAGGGTTAATTTAGATCCTACAGTCCAAAGATCAAAACCTAGCTTTGATACCAAGCTGTAACGCCCTACCCAAGACTGGAAAGTAACTTGATCACATTTAATAAGGCGGTTGCAATACTAGAATCATATAAATCATCATATGAAACCCTCAAATGTAAAACATCATTTAAGGAATACTTCACTCTAAAACATTGAAATTCCCCGAGATACGCATGGATTGGAAACCCAATTGCTCTTCATGAATATATGATCCTTCCGATCAAGTTAAAATCATCTCATGGATCTCAAGAGAGAATGATCCATAGAAATAAAACTATTATAAAAATTTGCATGTGCCATCATATAAGATATAGCCCACCACGAGCTACAGTATTGCTAGGGGCTGGTATAGAAAGGTAAGATATGTCTAGGAGTGGAAACTCGTTGACATTCCACAATATCCCTCTAAACTGTACATACTCATATATATCGTTGTTCAGTTTATAACTTCATCTTTCTTCTTCTATTAGTTTTGGATTCTATCATATTGTGATTTGAATTCCCATGGAGTATTTTAAGGATTCTAGTCGATTTGCCTGATCAATGTTATAGATAGGAATATCTTAAATGCTGATACGAGACATTTGATTACAAGGATGAATACCAAATAGGACTAAAGTTAAATCCTAACGGGCAACACACTAGTCACTCCATAATCTCAAGAGAGAAAAATCTATAGAAATAAATCTATCATAGAAATGTGCAAGTGCCATCATATGAGTTATGGCTCAGGCACAACATCAAACATAAAATCACAAAGGTATCAAGTATCAGAACAAGAATTGCATACCAAATCAATTTAGATTGCAACTTTGAGGTAAACGTCGGATAACTAAACAATCTCCTATTGGTCTAAAATTTTAGATGCATAAACTAGAAAGACCAAACTTTCAACTGAAAAAGGATTCACTGAATTTCAATGTAACACCCCGTAATTTTTAACAACACTAAAAGATGATAAATTAAAGAATATTTAAGTTAATATTCTGAATTAAGCAAAACGGACTGTGCCATTGTGTTCATCTTGAAATTCTACTTAAGATAGACTCTGAGTTTGCGTAAAACGGACATCGTATGAAGAAGTTATTAAGGTTTGAAGTTTGTATACGCATAAGAAGAATATATATGTATATACATATATTGGTCCAGAAAATTCAAAATAGTTCAAAATCTCAGAAATTGGGGAGGCTAGAATTTTCCCCTCAAGGTTGTCGACCCCATAAGAGGGGTGTCGACCCAGGGGTCGATCCCTCAGGGGGGGGGGCAACCCCCATACGGCATTCTGGGAAGATTAGGGTTTAGGGTTTACGGCTATATAAGTGTCCTCATTTCTCTTGACTTTGCACACCAAAAATAATGGAGAACTAGATGTTGCCTTTGCACAGATTAAATCAAGTCTTTTCTTCTTCTGCAATCAAGTCAATCAACTATAATTTAGAGATCTGTGATTCAACACCTGCAACCTTTCTTTCTATTTTTCTAGATCCATACAGTGTGAGTCCATGTTAATTTTAGATCTAAATATTTAAAATGTAAAACTTGACATGACTATAACTTGGATATATGCCAATGATTAATTAAATCATATCAGAACTGTTATAATCTGTTTATCTAAGTTATTCTGACATGACTATGAACTAGATCTGAACCTATACCTATTTATCATGTCAGATCTGTTATTGTTTGTAGATCTAATTCACTATTTAGATCACATCATGCATGTTCCTATTATATTTGCGACTAAATCAGATCTGTTATTAGTTGGACATCTAATTCATTGTGTAGATCCTATCATGGCTGTTTATGATATCCCTATTATGTTAAAATCGGTTCTATTAACACATGTTCATCAGCTCTGTTCCAATATGCTTATCTTGTCATTATGCCATTATATGTTTTACCATTATATGTCCACCTTGTTAATATGATCATTTCTGTCCTCTACCCTTCATTTTTCCCCTTTTATTTTTTTATAGCCAGGCTACCTTCGAACCTAGGCATACCGCTGAAATATGCGATGCGTTAAATTGGGATCGAGGGGAAAATGTTAAATTGGGGCATAACTTGTGATTGGAAATTTGGGAGTAACTTGAATGAAATATACAAATATGAATTTGGGTATAAAGCAAATTATGATTAAAGACCTTAATTTGGGGCATATGGTTCATTATGATCATAACTTGGCAAAAGGGGCATGAAAACCTATAACTACATAGGAATAATTGGCTAACAATTGAAATGCCTAGAATTACAACAACTTGAAATTGTAAGCCGTGCTTAGACAGGATGTTAGACTACACTTATGGTGGAAGTTTTCCCGGAACCGACCGGCATATCCAGCGACCACAAGTGGTAAATCTAATGTGTGAGGTCTAAGTGCACGAACACGAGACGTGCTAAAATACGAGGTTTGGCCCGACTTGTGGAAGAATTCTGCCCGGAACCGCCCGGCATATCCAACGTCCACAAGTTGTAGGCTTAATGTGGGAGGTCTAGCATATATTATAACCATAAATGAATATATGGTAATGAATTGGAATACTTAACCTAGTCGAATCCATAGGGATTGTATGAACATATAACTTGAGTAAGGGTTAAGTAAACTTGTTTGAAACAGTGGTTGGGTTTAACTAAATCTTGGGTGGGTAGGTAATATTTAAATATATAGGCCCTCAAACTTAACCTGTGGGGTTTTGCAATCTTTTACTCTGGTATGGCATAACCTGTGGAAAACCTAGTGGGAATGCAAGCGTAGGGGGAAGCTTGTACCATCTTGTGTGTAGGACCCGTTTCAGTCTGTAACCCATATATAGGTATCAAACAAGTACTCCGAACTAGGTCGGAGCCGGGCCACGCTTACTGGACTAATTATAAGAGATCCAAAAGTAGGGGACAATGTGGGTGGTGCATACTGACTGGGTCATATGCGTGCATGGTCCGGACAGAGGAGGATAAGATGCCGTGACACTTGTAGATATGGTTATGCACATCTTGAAAACAAAGGGTTGCCACTTTAGGGAGTGATACACCCTACTGTGGGACCAGCAGAGGGTATCTATGGAGTAGGGAGCCGATCGATTAGGGTACATCTAGACTCCAGTATGTTAGGAAGCCCGTTAATACCCTTAGAGGTAACTCCGGTATGTTGGGCTATCTGTTGATTGTATGGAGTGAAAACCTCTCACGGGAAGTACACCTAATCTACCATCTTATACTTGTTGGGGATCATCTTGTTAATAAGACACTAGTATCGGTGTAGAGAAAAAGAAAGTGTTAGAGAAGCGCTATCTATTATATCCTGTTTATCATGTTTACCTTGTCATACCTGCCTTTTATGTTGTTGTCTCTCTTATCCATTTTATATGCCTGTCATGATACTTTTTCTTATTTATTTTCTAAAAGTAACTGGACTCGCCAGATTTATGTCTGACCTATTTGGTTTCCTCTTCTTTCTCTTCCGTCCTCCCTCCCCTCACATTCTTAGGGTGGGAATACTCAAGCTTGACCAGGATTCTGCTTTCATTCTTCTTGGAGTTGCTTAGATGTATTTCTCGAGATCCTGTATTTCTACTATGGCTATGTTTTTAATTGGTGAATTATGCTTCTTTTATTATTGTACTCTAATGTTTTAAGTACAAGACAGAAATTTTAATAATGTACTAGGTTTTATGTTTTTCAGACTTATGATGTAACCAAGTTTTGAACCACGATGCTTTATGATTATTAACGTTTTAAATTCCACTGCTATTTTATATCTGTCTTGTAATGTTTCTCTTTCTGGTTACCTATAACGCTTCATAAAACTTAATGCATTCTCTTAATGAGTGACATTAACGGACGTGGGGTGTCACACTTTGTATTAGAGCAGAAGGTTACCAGATCGGATAAAATATTTTGAAAATTGTTTTCAAAATGATTTAAAAAGGAAGCATTTTCAAAAGAAAAGTCTGTTTTGGAAAAACATATTCCCCAAAGCCATAGGAAATATCTTTCAATCCTTTGTCTGAATCCCTTTTCTTTTCTTTTCAGCATATCTGGGGAACCTAATATTCCTGAGGGCGTTACAATACCAGGATGGTTCAGTAGGTATCTAGAGGCCACGGCGCCTGCCCGTGGCCAAGCAGACGTTTCTCCCCCAGCTGCACCTGTCGCTCCTCCTCCTCCTCCTCCACATGCAGATAATTTCTCTAAGATCTGCAAAGATTTCTGTGCTATGGGAGGAAAGCCATTCTGAGGAACTGAGACCTTTGTAGAGGCAAGGAATTGGCTTAAAGAGACAGAGGACTTGTTTGGAATTCTCGAAGTTGATGATCGTAGAAAGATTCAGTTGGCCGCTTGACTACTAAAAGATGAAGCTTCGTTCTGGTGGGAAGTGATGCAAGCAGGGCATCCAGTGGAGACTTGGGATGATTTTAGATTGAGTTTTGAAATGAAGTTTCTTTCTCAAGCTGAGAAAAGAATGCAAATGGAAAGGTTTCTAGCACTCAAGCAAGGAGGCATGATTGTTAAAGAATATGTTAACAAACTCAACCAGCTAGCAAGGTTTGGGTTGGAGCTAGTTACATAAGAAAGCTTTGCGGTTTGCTAGAGGATTGAATGAACCCCTTCATGGGTTAGCTATGTCTCATATTCCGATGGGAGAAACTTTTGAAAGGCTTATTGATATGGCCTTGATGCATGAGGAAGATAACGGCGACAAGAAAGAAGCTAAGGTTGAGGAAACACAAAATAAGAAAGTATGGCCCAAGAAGGGACAGCAGCAATAACAAAATAAAGGTGGAAATAATTACAAGGCTAAAGACAAGAGGAAGTGCCATAATTGTGGATGAGAGGGTCATTTGGTCAAGGAATGCAAGAGAGGGAAGAATACTTGCTTTAGTTGTGGAGAGGTCGGACACTTTTCTAAGGAGTTCCCAAAGAAGCAAGGACAAGGTCAAAGGGTAGGAACTTCTGGAGGGCAAGTGCATGCTCTCGCTGTCGGTGCTCTAGACCAAGATAGGAATGTTTCTGTGGAAGGTTTGATTTCTCTTTCCAATCATCCTATTAGAACTTTTTTTGATTCTGGCACTTCACATTGATTTATATCTGATTCTGTGGTTGAGTCTCTGCACCTTAGTACTAGTATGGTAGCGGATCCCATTGTTGTCTCAAACCCCATTGGTGGTTTGGCTCATCTGTCCATGATTTGTCGGGGTTTGAGAATATTTGTGTTAGGCATCGAGTTTGAGTGTGATGTATATGTGCTCGGTATTATGGGTTATGGTTTGATTCTAGGAATGGATTGGCTAGCCATGTATGGTGCCATTATGGATTGTGAGAGGAGGGCCCTTAGAATTTTGACTTACCATAGGAGGACCCTCGAGATTTCTTATGACCCCAAGGGGTCTGTCATGCTTAGTTTTCTAGAGTCACTTAATACATCTATCAATGATCTGCGATTGGTACTAGTATCTGTGAGTATCATGATATTTTTGAGGAGGTTCGGTGATTACCTCTGAGGTGCGAGATTGGTTTTCGTACATATTTGGTGGACAATGCAAAGCCAGTTGCATTGCCTGTATGCCATATGGCTTCGAGAGAAAGAAGGGAGCTCAGCAAGCAAGTAGAGGAGCTACTTGAGAAAGGGTTTATTAGGCGAAGCATATTTGAATGGGGTGCTCCAGGAGTATTCGCCACTAAGGAGGATGGTTCTCTTCGCTTATGTGTAGACTATAGGGAGTTGAATAAACTCACTAAGAAGAATAGGCACCCACTTCCGAGGATAGATGATCTGTTTGACCAGCTCGTTGGTGCATCAGTTTTCTCCCAACTAGACTTAGCCATGGGGTTTCATCAATTGAGAGTGGCTGAGGATAATATAGATAAAACTGCTTTTTAAACTCCGGATGGTTTCTTTGAGTGGCTCATCATGCCTTTTGGGTTGACGAATGCACCCGCCTATTTTGTTTATCTAATGAGTAGGGTGTTTTTAGAGTTTCAAAATAAATTCGTCGTGATCTTTGTTGATGATATCTTAATTTTCTCAAAGAGAGAAGTTCTCCAAATGTCACTTTTAGAAAAAAGAAATGAGATTCTTAGGGCATGTAGTCTCTAAAGATGGGATAGTAGCAGATCCTGCCAAAGTAGTTGCAGTTCAAGATTGACAAATTCCAAAGAATGCAACATAAGTGAGAAGTTTTCTTGGATTGGCAGGCTATTATAGGAAGTTCATTAAGGACTTCACAAAGATATCAGCCCCACTCACCAGGCTGACAAAGAAGAATCTGACATTTTCATGGGATATATATTGTGATGTTGCTTTTCAACAATTAAAGAGGGCCCTAACAACAACCTCAGTCTTGACATTGCCCGATGGGAACAAGATGTTCACAGTATACACTGATGCATGTGTTACCAGGCTTGGTACGGTTCTGATGCAAGAGGGAAAGGTAGTATGTTACGGAGGTAGATAGCTAAGGGTTCATGAGAAGGACTACGCCACCAATGATTTAGAGCTAGCTGCCATAGTATTCGCGCTCAAGACATGGTGCCATTATCTACTTGGAGAGAAGTTCAAATCATACATTGACCATAAATCTCTCAAGTACTTGTTCTCGTAGAACGATCTTAATTTAAGGCAACAAAAATGGATGAAGTTCCTAGTGTCATATGATTTCGAGATTACTTGTACCCTTAGCAAGGGTAATATGGTGGCAGACGCATTGAATAGACAGAGAGTGATGCTTAGTCCCCTGTTTATGGAGAGGAAAAACTTGGAGTTTAAATCGCCTTTTGATTTCAGACCCTCCACCGAGTTTTTCCTGGCTTATTAGCATCATTGGAGGTTCGATCTACTCTTATGGATCATATAGGAGCTTCGCAGTGAGAGGATCCACATATTTCGGATATCTTGGATAGGCTCAGTAGAGGGGAGACTTCTAGTCACCTCAGCAGATATTCCATAGATGATAGAAGGTGGTTACGGTGAGAAGGAAGGCTTTGTGTTCCCCGAGTTGGGAATTTGTTGAAGACAATCCTAGAGGAAGCCCATCATTCTAGGATGACTATTTATCCAGGTGGTGATAAGATGTATAAAGATATGAAGAGAG
This sequence comes from Allium sativum, assembly GCA_030737875.1. NCBI lineage: Eukaryota > Viridiplantae > Streptophyta > Magnoliopsida > Asparagales > Amaryllidaceae > Allium > Allium sativum. The sequence continues at coordinate 749,440,362 of CM060913.1, forward strand.
TTTTCTTTTGTGTTGGGATGAAGAAAGATGTGGCGAAGTTTGTTTCTAAGTGTTTAGTTTGCCAGCAAGTCAAAGCTGAGCAAAAGAAGCTCGGTGGTTTACTTCATCCTTTGGAGGTCCCACAATGGAAGTGAGAGAGCGTTTCTATCGATTTCATTGATGGTTTGACTAAATATTGAAAATACAACACCAATATTTGGGTTATAGTAGACAGACTTACTAAGAGAGCTCATTTCATTCCAGTTAAGAATAAGAGGACGACAGCATGGTTGGCAGCAATTTACGTTCGTGAGATAGTCCGTCTTCATGGAGTACCTTCCAGTATCGTAAGTGATCGTGACCCTATTTTCACCAGTGAGTTTTGGAGAAGCTTGCAGGAAGCATTAGGTACACAATCATGTCTGAGCACCGCTTATCATCCTCAGATCGATGGACAGACAGAGAGGGAGAACAGAGTTCTATAAGATCTTTTGAGACTGTGTATCCTTGAATTCAGAGGGACTTGGGAAGAGCATCTTCCTTTATAGAGTTCACCTACAAAAATAGTTACCAAGCTAGTATTGGCATGGCACCCTTCGAAGCATTGTACGGACATCCCTGTGATTACCAACTTCTTGGTGGGAATCTACAGAAAGGATTTTTCTTGGACCAGATATGATTAGTGAAACGTCCGAAAAGATTGATTTCATTAAATGGCGAATGAAGATAGCTCAGGATAGGCAGAACTCCTACGCAGATAAGAGAAGGACTGACATCGAATTTGAGGTGGGAGAGATGGTTTTCATCAAGGTATCACCATTGAGGAATGTGGTTCGCTTTTGATCTATAGGGAAATTGGCACCAAGATTCGTAGGGACATTTTCCATAACAGAAAGAATTGGACAAATGGCCAATAAAGTAAATCTACCAGAGAGACTATCTGGCGTTCATGATGTTTTCCACGTTTCTCATTTAAGGAAGTGTTTGCATGATACCGCACAAGTAGTTGAGCCGAGTATGCTTGAGGAAGTAAAGGTAGAATGGGAGGCGATAGTCGGACGAGTCCCTACCCGTATCCTTGGAACAGAAGTTAAGAAGCTACACAATGGATTAGTCAAGTTGATTAAAGTTTAGTGGGGAGATAACCCAGAGGATGCAACTTAGGAGACCGAAGACAAGATTTGTGCTTCGTACTCTTTTCTTTTCAAGGGTGTGTTCTTAACTTCCTTTCCAAAGCTTTTATTCATGCTTGTTTCTATCATTTAAGTATATCCTATTGATCGAGTCTTCGACCTTTAGGTAGGAAACCAAGGGATGTAAACATGTGTTTGAGACATGTTATGTTTGATAGATGCAAGTGGATGCAAGTGTTTGCTAGTGGTTGCCTGTGGATGCATATACACACACACTAGGCACTAGATCGGCTCAATCACTCTCATACTGCATATGGATGTTTTTGCATTTTTCTTATTTTAGTGGATGGAAGTGGGTGTATCATCATGTGGATGTTGTATTTGGATGAATGATTGTGCACACATATAGAACTTACATTTTATAATAGGACTATTCACATACATATTGGATTCATGGCACTAACATACATTGCATTAAGGAGGTCAACTGAATCAGTAGACCGCCCGATCTTCGCATTAGTATTGGGACATATACACATACTTTTGCATATGTTCATATAAGCATTAGAAATCTTTTAAGGATAATGGATGCATGTGATTGGTGGATGAGTAAATGGATGTGGATGGTAGGATATACATTCTTCTTAACTTAGAGATTTCAGGGACGAAATCCTTTGAGTAGGGGAGAATGTAACACCCCGTAATTTTTTAAAACGCTAAAAGATGATAAATTAAAGAATAATTAATTTAATATTCAGAATTAAGCAAAATAGATTGTGCCATTGTGTTCGTCTCGAAATTCTGCTTAAGATAGACTCCAAGTTTGCGTAAAACGGACACCGTATGAAGAAGTTATTAAGGTTTGAAGATTGTATATGCATAAGAAGAATATTGTATACGCATAAGAAGAATATATACATATAATTGGTGCAGAAAATTCAAAGTAGTTCAAAATCTCATAAATTAGGGAGGCAGGAATTTCCATGCTTAGGGGTGTCGACCCCATAAGGGGGTGTCGACCCCTGGGTCGACCCGATAAGTGGGTGTCGACCCTTGGGTCGATGTAATAACCCGAAAATCTGAGCCAATTTAAAATTTTTATTTTGAAAATTTTAATGAATTTTGGATATTTAAAATGAATTATTTTAATAATAAGGACGAGAAATTTATTTTGAATAGAATTAGAACGTATATATTTACTTGAATCGATGTTAGAATATAAATATTTATTTTTAACTATAAAAGGAATTGGAAATAGCGCGGTAGTTCGAAAATTCGATTTCAAATTTCAAATGAATGTACAGGATTCAAAATACACCAGATTTTAGCGAAACCTAAAATATTAGAATCTATTTGAAAATATCTTTCCAACAAATCCAAAAAATTGAAATTTCATAGCGGGGATAAAAAGTTATGCCCAGATGAAAATTCAGAATAGTCGCTATGGAAAATATAGCCCTTAAAAATGGAAATTTTGCAAACGGTCTTCAAATTTGACGAAATTAGTTTTGTTAGGACCGTATCGTCAATACGTAGCTATAAATAATTTTTCTGTAATTTTTCGAGTTAGTATGTGGCCCCGGTAATTTAAAATGTGCGTTTGAATTTAAAATATATTAATTTATATTTTAAATTTAATGATAACCTTTCGTCACAGCCGAATTGGGTTACGAAACATATCCCATTGTGTTTGGAATGGGGGTATTATGCTAGTGACGACAGTCGGTGGGTTCGATTCAGGATTCGAATTAAAAGTCAACTCTATAGTATTTAAATAGAATTAAATATATTATTTAAATAACCCCCTTTATTCTCTTTAGCTCCCCTGTTATCTTCCCCTTTCAGAAGTCAAAATAAAATAAAATAAGAGAGAAGCGACGGGGGATGAAAGCCGCGCGCCGCCCGCTGCCTCCACCGCTGGCAGCGATCGCACCCCCCAACCCGCTCTGCCTCCACCGAAAACACGCCCTCCAGGCCTTCTCCGTTCGATTTCCCCCCTGAATACCCAAAGTCCACCGCCCCAAAACCCTATAGCGCCGCCTCCTAGCCTGAACCGCCCACCACCCCGCTGCTCCGACGAACTTCCTCCTCCGACCACCCCTCAGCCACGTGAAACCCCCCTTCTGACGATGATTCGATTTTTGGCAAGAAGGTGAGTTTTTACTTATTTTTATTGGATATAATGGGTTAAGCATATACATATAAAATCAGTTTAATATATATGTAATAAAACAAGAGAAGTATAGATTTTTATAAATATTTTAGATAAGAAAATTTTGATTTTTATTATTTATGAAATGAAATAAAAATTCATTCTTTATTTATGATGTTAGCAACATAAACATATGGTTTTTGGAGGAATAAAAATATAATTTTTATTATGTAAAAGGAACAAAATTATAATTTTTATTATGTAGAAGGAATAAAAAATATAATTTTTATTATGTAGAAGGAATAAAAATATAATTTTTATTATGTAGAAGGTATAAAAATATAATTTTTATTATATTACTAGCTAGATAAAAATATAATTTTTATCATGAATGAAATAGCGATAGTAAAGACGATATTTTTATCATAGTAAAGACGATATTTTTATATATAGAAAGACTATATTTTTATCATAGTAAAGACAATATTTTTATATATAGAAAGAAGTGATTTTTATTGTGTATATCATTATAAATAAAAAGAGGTGAATAGATATATAAAAATTCGATTTTTACCTATATAGTAGCGGTATAAAAATGTGATTTTTCTATATATAGTAGCGTTGTTAAAAATATGATTTTTAATATAAATTTTGTGAAACAGATCTCGTCGAAACTGCGATGAAGATTTTCTACATATGAAGAGCCGTGGCATTTGGTTTAGCTTCAAGGTGAGAACTTCTCACTTTTAATTTATTTTTCTAGTTGAAATATATACTAGGATGCATACGGTGCTTAGCAGCACCCGACACCTGTTGTCCACAGACCATGGATGACTTGTTCGTTTAATTGATGTGTTGTGAAAGTTGATTGTGTGAAGTGGAATGGAATAAAATATTTAATAGTTGAAAATTATTTATAGTTAAAAATATAATTTTTAATGTGTATATAAAATAAATATTTATAAACAAATCGGACGACTTGCTTATGTACACACATTTGACTGATATTGATTGGGACGATAAATTTTACACATCGCCCAACTGCACAAATAAATCTGTGTTTGTTGTTTGGAAACCCCACATGGGTGTTGGGAAGAAAGTGGGCATACACTAATCCAATAATTATCTGTATGTCGATCGATTGATTGACAGGCTGTTATAAGTATTAATTATTTATATTTAATGCTTATGCAGTTGTGTGGTGCACTCTGGATGATGGTTGATTATTTATCATTACTATTATATACATGTGTTGTATGGAATCCATATAATTAACATTATATGGTAATTGATTGGGCCTCATTCCAATTCAGAAAATAAAGAATATTATAAAATATAAATTCATGTGTTGAATAAAATAAATATTCATGTGTTGAATAAAAGAAAATTCATGTGTTGAATAAAATATATATTCATGTGTTGAATAAAAGAAAATTCATGTGTTGAAGAAAATATTCATTTGTTGAATAGAATAACGAAGTTATTGAAATATATAAAGCCGTGTTGATTAGATATGCGCCATTTTGACGCGAACGATATTTATATCGATTATATTCGTTTTTATAATGAATATAGAAAAGGAAGTGATATCAAAATATAACATTTTGAAAATATTATCATTTATATATCGATGATATGGACTATTCAATTTTGATTAGAAATTGAATTTGAAGTTGAAATCGTTTTGAAAACGAATTTAAAACAATTTATAAAATACGTTTTAAATGGAAATCGATGAAATATATATAATATATATATTATACATATATATATATATATATATATATATATATATATATATATAATGGCCTGAGTAGAACGCGCTGCGGCAGTTCGTGAGTTTCGACCATTGACTTCGAACGAACATTACGGGAGATCCGACCGTCGGATTCTCCTAAAACCGGAACCTTTGGGTTCATATCGAAAATAGCTTTCTAACAAATATTAGAGATTTGAAATCTAATGGTTGGATTTGGAATTATGTCCAAATCAAATTTGGAAAAATTCGTTGTAAGTGCAGTTCGATGGCCGTTGATGGAAATCGACTGTACGGGCCTTGATAAAATTATTAAAAATAGCAATAATTTGTGTAAAATCATAAGGAATGATTTGGAAAGAACTGGGATGAAAAATTCCATATTTGAAAAGATAAAAATAGATTTTTTATCGAAATGAATTAGTTTTGAACTAGAATTATAATCCATTTATTTTGCAATAAATAAATTGGATTTGAAAGGGTTTTAAAAATAACCAGAATTTCCAATAGTTGAATTGGAATGGATTTGAATCGAAATTGTCTTTGGAATATTTCGATGTTGGATTTCATGATTATACATATATTGTTATGGAAATTTGAAAGATATAATAATATCGTTATTTCCAATACGATATTTGTTGGTCATAGAATTTAACATTGAATATAAGCCGATATATTTTCTATTCAGAGCCTTGTATTTAATATCAAATGGGATTTGGGTTTGTCGTGAATGGTGTCTTCATTAACACTGTTCTTAAACCCTGTTGAGGAAAAAGATTAAATCTTTTTATTTAGATTTAACGAAGTATACTAATTAAATGGTATTTAATTGGAATTGAATTTGAATTGATTTGTGGGTTTATCGTGAACGGTGTTTTAAATAACACTTGTTCTTTAACCCGATAATTAATGGAATGTGAATTGGGTTTATCATGAACTGTATTTTAACGACATTCATTCTTTAACCTGATTTACAGTGAAATGTGATTTGGAATTTATAAATCTTTTGTTAAGATTTAAAGGAGATTTTCCAAAGTAAAGTTTTCCAATTTAATAAAATAAATTGGAATGGAATGGAATGGAATTCGATTTGGTGATAATCGAAGTGAATTTCTGTGGAGGAAGACAACTAATATATCTGGAATTTAAAAGGCTTTGCCGTTATTCCATTTATATTATTAGTCGGATATAGAAGTTTATATCGATTATATACATCGATTTGTTTTCCATGAAGATTCCATTGTAAATGGAATGTGATTTTGGGTTTATCATGAACCGTGTTTTAAATGACATTAGTTCTTTAACCTAGTTAAAGACAGGATATGGTTTCCTAAGTTAAACAATCATTAATATTGATTTTTGGGAAGATTAAAACCAAGTGGAGTTTTAATGAATCTTTAATTAGATTGAAATGATTGAGAATGGAGTATCACCAGTTTTGCTCCAGGCGATAGTTAAATCTTTAATTAGATTTGAACGTGAAATGGTAATTGAATTTACCGATAACACCGTAGTGTTAGATATGAAGTATGTAACACCCCGTAATTCTATTAATATTAATATTCACAAATTAGAGAATAACTAATCTCACACGTGAGAATTGTGGGAAGCGGGTTGCGCCATTGTGTTCGTCTCGAAATTCTGGCTGAAATAGAGTCTGAGTTTGCGTGAATTGGACTTCGTATGAAGAAGTTATGGCCATCGGAAGTTTCTGAAAATTCAAAACAGCTCGCAGAAAATTTAAAATTCAAACATAAAGTGCAGAAGCGGGCTAGGCGGGAAAAATTCCCGCCCAGGCAGGTCGACTGGGGGGTCGACTATAGTGTTGACCTGCCCCCCCCCCAGGTCGACTATAGTGTCGACCTGGGTCTGGCGGCTAGGGTTTCTGGCTGACCTGTTTTTAATTGGCTAATGACCCATTAGGGTTTCTGACCTAATCTGGTTGGCTGGGATTAGTTCTGAGAAGATCTGACGGTCTAAAATAAGTCCTAACTCTATAAATACCTAGGTAGTCTCTCACCCTAATTCATAAGAAAAATAGAATAACTACCGTCATACCGCCGCCATGGAACTCAGTGGAGCCGCCGCCAACTAAGAAAGAAGAAAAGCTAATTCAATTCTAATTCTCTCAACCCTAAAGCAAAGCAAAACTCTCCCTTCTTCTCTAAATTGTGAGTATGATAGTCTTAACAAGATTATTATCCTTTTAATTAGGTTGAGTTATGAATGGATTATGAGTAGATGATGTGAATTATCATATATGTTGTAGTAAACCCCTTTGCTATCATGTATATTGTAAACCCAATGTTATGTGATGATGATATCTTATATGTTGTAAATCATGTTATGATGATGTTATGTATGTTGAAAGTTTCTATGCTAAGTTGTGATAAATCATACATGTTAAAAAGCCATGGTGTTACCATCTATGCTAGTTAGTTCATATTAATTAAATCATCATGTTTGGGCTATGTTGATCTATATGACAAGTCACATATGCAAGTTAGATTGATTAGAAAAGTTATGAACATATGCCATGACATCTATTATGACATCTAGAATTATGCTATGACATATGTGATATCCTATGCTAGTTTACACCATCATTATGTTGCTTAAAACCCCATATGCAAGTTTATGTATAGATTTGGGCTATGATCATATCATGTAAATTGAGACATTTAACAAGTTGACACCTTTTGATCCTTAACATGTGTAGTTTATGCAAGTTTCACCCCTATTATGATTAGATTTATTTTAATAGTCTATATGTTGTGATAATTTATTTTTGTGCTATAAGTTAGACTATTCGAGTCTAACGTATATTCTGCGTTGAATAAGCGAACGTATAAACGTGGGGTTACTGGGGTAGGGGTAATATTAAGTATTTAATATTAAGATGTTGGGGTGCAATTGATATGATTTTGCATGCCATGAGTGGATGACCATAATTGAGTCAATTATGGACATCATTAAAAGTGGACTTAATTAATAATTTGAATAGGGAATTATTAAAACTGGGGGTAAAAGATTATAAGTGATAATCAATGCTTAGGACACGAGGTTGGACTCGTTTGTGACGTAAACCTGCCCGGAACCGCCCGACAAATCCAGTGGTCACAAATGTCAGCCCAATGTGAGAGGTCCTAGGCCTAAACTAAAGCATAACAGTTGTAAAGACACGAGGTTAGACTCTTTTATGGTGTAAGACTGCCCGGACCCGCCCGACATATCCAGCTGCCATAAATGCCAGTCTAATGTGAGAGGTCTTTATGAGGTTATGGCCTGAATGAATTAAGAAATACTTAACCAGATAAACATGTAAGGTGGGACATGGGGGTTAAGTAGGTGCCTTGGGTGGCATGAGGAATATAGTGGGTGCCCTTAGTGGCATGTGAAATACGATTAGTAAGACTTAACCAAACACACATGTAAATGAACATGACTAAGAGGGTTAAGTGGGATATACTAGTGACAAGCTTAGGTGGGTAGCTTGTGGGGGCCCATTTCAACCAGTATCCCAAACGTATCTTTGTGGGCTCGACCCAAGTCGAGAACGGGACACGCATACTGGGTTTGACAATAAGAGGCCAAAACGGGGAGCGGTGGCAACGCAAGTCCAACGGGTTTCATATGCGTGTGTGGACCCGGGCTGGTAGGTAAGACGTTGTTGCATCGTGTAGGTATAAGCCGTGCATTCTCAAGTTGTATCGGGTTGCCACTTTAGGGGAGTGATATACCCCACTGTGGGGCCAACACGGGTATCTACGAGTAGGGAGCCGATCGAAAATGGGTAGTGGGGTACACCTAGTGGAGATAGGGGCTGACGGCACCTATGTAGTCAGCTAGGGGTACGTAAGGCTATTTATATTGTTTCTGTGTGAAGCAAGTGGGATCAAACTTTAGGGTGACTGGTGCGGTGCAGTGTAGTAATGTGCGGTGAAATGTAGTAATCATTCGTTAGTAATTAGGTGTGCCTTTAACGTTATCTCTCACGTTATCTTTATCTGCTCTTTCCATACCTAATAGTTCATAGACATTTACTTGTCTTCCAGCTTATGCCTTAGTCTAGTTATTTTGATAGTAGTATTGTTAGAATTATCATACTCGCCAGACTTTATGTCTGACCCCCTCTATTTCTACCCTTTTTCCCCCTCTAGGTCCTCAGGTTGGACCCAGCTCTAGTGGAGTTTGATTGGATTGCTTCATCTCTTTGGAAAGCTTGGACCGTTGAAGTAAAGTCCAGCTTATTATCTTTTTAATGGCTATTTATGTAATGGGATTATGTATTTTTGTTTTTATGAAGATGGATATTGTACTTGGTTATGATCTATGGTTTTATGATGTAACAAACATGTTTTAATTTCCGCTGCAATAAAATGAAGTTTTAGATTTCCAAGTACTATTTATTATCTGTCTTGTTGTAATTTTTCTGTTCTATATTCACTTATAACCTCCATGGAAGTTAATGCATTCCCTTTGTGAGTGACATTAATGGACGTGGGGTGTTACATGTGGTATCAGAGCTTAAGGTTACCAGAACAGATAAAAATACTTTAGAAAAATAGTTATTTTTGAAAGAAGTGTTTTCGAAAACATGTTTTAATCAGTAATTTAAGAAAAACATAATCCCCAATAGCCGTATCTTTATCTTTCGAATTCTCCATTTTTGAATCTTTCCTTTTTTGTTTCAGCATGGCTGAAGATCTTAACCTACCTGACGGTGTAACAATACCAGGATGGTATAGGAGGTTGTTAGAGGCTAGGGCCGCCGCAGGTCCGACCAATGTTCCTCCACCACCAGTTGCACCCATTCCTCCTCCTCCTCCTCGCATAGATACTTTTGCAAAGACGTGCAAGGAATTTAAGGCTATGGGTGGAAAACCCTTTCAAGGGTCAGAAACGTTCGTGGAAGCTAGGGATTGGCTTAGGGAGGTGGAAGAATTGTTAGAAATCTTTGAAGTAGAAGAAGGGAGGAAAGTTCGTTTAGCAGCTTGGTTAATGAAGGGAGAGGCCTCGTTTTGGTGGGAGGTCACTAATGGAGAGCGTCCTGTTGATTCTTGGGCGGATTTCAAACATAGGTTCGAGGCGAAGTTTCTTTCAAGGGCGGAAGAGAATCTATATATGGAAAGGTTCTTGACATTGAAGCAAGGAAGCTCATCAGTGAAAGAATATGTTTACAAATTTAATCAGTTAGCAAGGTTTGGCTTGGACTTAGTGAACACGCCGGAGAAGAAGGCTCTGAGGTTCGTTAATGGCTTGAATGAACCGTTGCAAGGGTTGCCTATGACCCACATCCCTATGGGGGCCACCTTTGAGAAGTTAGTAGAAATGGCGCTTATGCATGAGGAGAAAAGCGCTAAAGCTGATAAGGCACCCGAGAAGAAGGAAGATCAGAAGAAACCACAACAGCAAAACAAGAAGGGTGGTAAAAACAATAACGGCAAGGGAAAGAAGAAATGTTTTAACCGTGGGACACCGGGCTATCTCAGCAAGGATTGCCGAAAGAAAAAGAAGACTGGTTGTTTCCACTGTGGCGAAGCGGGACATCTAGTGAAGGACTGCATAAAGAAAAGGCAGAGGGCAGGAGCTACCTCGGGAGGACAGGTGCAGGCTCTTATGGCACCAGGGCAGGCAAGGGGACAAGTTCAGGCTCTCGCGGTCCCACCGCTGCAAGAACGAGGTAGAACCATTTCTGTTGAAAGCTTAGTTTTTCTGTTTGATCATCCTGTCCGTACCTTATTCGATTCGGGCGCATCGCATTCATCTATCTCTGCATCATTAGTTGAATCACTGCACTTAAACACTAGTTTAGTAGAGGATCCCTTAGTTGTTTCGAATCCAATTGAGGGCTCAGCTCATTTGTCCATGATGTGTTTGGATTTGAAAATTTCTATACATAGCGTTGAGTTTAGATGTGATGCTTATGTGTTGGGCTTCACGGGCTATGGGCTAATTTTAGGAATGGATTGGTTATCCAGAAATGGGGCCGTTCTTGATTGTGAAAGGAGAGTAGTTAGGCTCGTGAATCGCCTTGGCAACACTCTCGAAATCTTTTGTAATACCATAAATTCGGTTATGTTAAGTTATCTATAATCGCTTGACGCGTCTGAGGAAAATCTACGATCTGTTAGAGTGGTCCGAGAATATTCGGATGTGTTTGAGGAGGTGAAGGGCTTGCCTCCGAAGCGGGAGATAGATTTTCGAATATATCTTGTGGATAATGCGAAACCAGTATCTTTGCCAGTACGCCACATGGCTCCACGTGAAAGGAGGGAACTCGATAAGCAAGTGAAGGAGTTGCTTGAGAAGGGGTTCATAAGACGTAGTATATCGGAGTGGGGTGCTCCAGTAGTATTCGCCACGAAGGAGGATGGGTCCCTTAGACTTTGTGTGGACTATAGAGAACTAAATAAGCTTACTAAGAAGAACAGACACCCACTGCCGAGGATTGATGATCTCTTCGATCAGTTAGTTGGCGCCTCAGTGTTTTCGCAGTTGGACTTAGCCACTGGTTTCCATCAATTGAGAGTGGCTGAGGATAGCATTGACAAGACTGCCTTTAGGACTCCGGACGGTTTCTATAAATGGCTAGTGATGCCCTTCGGTTTGACAAACGCCCCCGCATACTTTGTTGATTTGATGAGTAGTGTGTTTAGGGAGTACCTTAACAAATTCATGGTAGTCTTTGTAGACGACATCTTGATCTTTTCTACGGATGAAGAAGAGCATGCCCTACATCTTAGGGAAGTGTTGGAGACCCTACGAGCACATAACCTTAAAGCAAAATTTTCTAAGTGTCACTTTTGGCGGAAAGAAGTGCGATTCTTAGGGCACGTGGTTTCCAAGGAAGGGATAGCAGTGGATCCCGCGAAGGTGGTGGCCATCCAAGATTGGAAGGTCCCTAAAAATGCTACCGAAATGAGAAGTTTCTTGGGGTTGGCTGGCTACTATAGGAAGTTCATCAAAGACTTCGCAAAGATATCAGCTCCATTAACACGCCTGACGAAGAAGAACCTAGTTTTCACATGGGACGTAGATTGTGATGATGCGTTCCAACGTTTGAAGAGAGCTTTGACTTCAGCCCCAGTCTTAGTACTGCCAGACGGGAGTAAGCCATTTACTGTTTATATTGACGCTTGGGGGACAGGGTTAGGCGCAGTCTTAATGCAAGAGGGTAGGGTAATAGCCTATGGTGGAACGCAGTTGAGAGCGCATGAGAAGAATTACCCCACACATGACCTAGAGTTGGCCGCTATTGTTTTCGTGCTTAAGTCTTGGCATCATTATCTTCTTGGCGAAAGGTTCGAATTATACACTGACCACAAATCTTTGAAATACTTATTCTCTCAGAAGGACGTGAACTTAAGGCAACAAAGGTGGATGGAGTTCTTGGCGTCCTACGACTTTGAGATAGCATATACCCCTGGCAAGGGTAACGTGGTGGCGGATGCCTTAAGTAGAAAAAGATTATCCTTAAGTCCTTTGTTTGTTGAGAGGCAAAGTTTAGAGTTCATCTCTATGTTTGATTTTAGACCTTTCGTTGACTTCGTACCCGGTTTGCTAGCATCCTTGGAGGTCAGACCTACGCTTTTGGGACGGATTGGTGAGGTACAGCGAGACGACCCGCAGTTGGTTGAGTTAGTAGAAAAGCTCAAAGGAGGGGAGTCATCAAGCCATCTCCATAGGTATACCCTAGATGATAAGGGTTGGTTACGTAGGGACGGTAGACTTTGTGTACCAAAATACGATGACCTAAGGAAGACTATTCTTGACGAAGCACATCGTTCGAAGATGACCATTCATCCCGGCGGGGACAAGATGTACATGGACATGAAGAGAGTTTACTTTTGGGCCGGCATGAAGAAAGACGTGGCCGAGTATGTCGCTAGATGCTCGGTGTGCCAACAAGTAAAAGCGGAGCAAAAGAAACCCTGTGGGTTGCTTCACCCATTGGAGGTTCCACTATGGAAGTGGGAAAGTGTCTCGATGGATTTTGTGGATGGATTACCAAGATCAAGGAAGGGTAATACGGGGATTTGGGTTATAGTAGATAGACTTACTAAAAGCGCCCATTTTATTCCCGTGAGGAGTAAGAGGACTGCTCCATGGTTAGCTTCTGTATATGTCCGAGAAATAGTTCGTTTGCGCGGTGTTCCTTCTAGCATAGTGAGCGACCGCGATCCTATTTTCACTAGCAAATTTTGGAGAAGCTTACAAGAGGCGGTAGGGACTCGGTTATGTTTGAGCACCGCATATCATCCTCAGACGGACGGCCAGACCGAGAGGGTGAATCGCATTCTAGAGGATCTTTTGAGGCTATGTATCCTAGACTTTGGGGGTACATGGGAAGAGCATCTTCCATTGGTTGAGTTCGCATATAACAACAGCTTTCAGTCTAGCATTGGTATGGCACCATTCGAAGCTCTTTACGGACGGCCGTGTCGTTCACCTACATGTTGGTGGGAATCTACGGATAAGATCTTACTTGGGCCCGATATGATTAGGGAGACTTCAGAGAAGATCGACTTGATTCGAAGGAGGATGAAAGCAGCACAGGATAGGCAGAAATCTTATGCGGATAAGAGGAGGACAGATCTCGAGTTTGAAGTTGGGGACATGGTCTTTGTCAAAGTTTCTCCATTACGGAACGTTGTTCGCTTTGGGTCCGTTGGGAAGTTAGCACCAAGGTTCGTAGGGCCGTTTCCTATTAAGGAGAAGATTGGACAGATGACGTATAGAGTGGAGTTGCCCGAGAGACTTAGTGGTGTACACGACGTATTCCATGTGTCACATTTGAGGAAGTGCTTGCACGAGACCGCGGAAGTGGTAGAGCCGAGCTTTCTTAGAGAGGTGGAGATAGAGCGTGATGCGACAATCCGACGAGCTCCTACGCGCATTCTTGGGTCGGAGATCAAGAGGTTGAGAAATCGAGAGGTCAGACTAGTAAAAGTGCAATGGGGAGATGATGAGAGCAACACTACTTGGGATACGGAAGAGAAGATGCGTTCACGATACCCTTTTCTTTTTGAGGGTATGTCGTTTAATTTCTCCTTTATCGCTTAGCTTGTACTGATCTTATCTTTAGTATAACCTCTCGCTAGTATCTTTGACCTTTAGTTAGGATAATCCTATGGTTGAAACATGTGTTTGAGACAAGTTATGTATGATGGATGCAAAGTGGATGCAAGTGTTTGCTAGTGGTTGCTCGTGGACGCATATACACACACTATTAGGCACTAGATCGGCTCAGTCACTTCATATTGCATATTGCATATAAATGGCTGTATTTAGTAAAATGGATGTATGACGATTGTATTTTCATGCTACATTCAGATGATGATTGTGCATGCATGTAGAGATAATATGTAGCATTAGGGAACTTTTGCATACATAATGGACGCATGGCACTATCATGGTTTGCATTAAGGAGGTCAACTGAATCAGTGGACCGCCTGATTTTGCATTAGATAAGGACATATACACACACTATGCATTTAAACATGAAAGCATTAGAAGTCTATAAGGACAATGGATGCCTGTGTTTGATGGTTGAGTAGATGGACGATTGGATGTTAGGATATACATTCTTCTTGACTTGAAGATTTCGGGGACGAAATCCTTTAAGGAGGGGAGAATGTAACACCCCGTAATTCTATTAATATTAATATTCACAAATTAGAGAATAACTAATCTCAGACGTGAGAATTGTGGGAAACGGGTTGCGCCATTGTGTTCATCTCGGAATTCTGGCTGAAATAGAGTCCGAGTTTGCGTGAATTGGACTTCGTATGGAGAAGTTATGGCCATCGGAAGTTTCTGAAAATTCAAAACAGCTCGCAGAAAATTTAAAATTCAAACAGAAAGTGCAGAAGCGGGCTGGGCGGGAAAAATTCCCGCCCAGGCAGGTCGACTGGGGGGTCGACTATAGTGTCGACCTGCCCCCCCCCCCCAGGTCGACTATAGTGTCGACCTGCCCCCTCCCCCAGGTCGACTATAGTGTCGACCTGGGTCTGGCGGCTAGGGTTTCTGGCTGACCTGTTTTTAATTAGCTAATGACCCATTAGGGTTTCTGACCTAATCTGGTTGGCTGAGATTATTTCTGAGATGATCTGACGGTCTAAAATAAGTCCTAACTCTATAAATACCTAGGTAGTCTCTCACCCTAATTCATAAGAAAAATAGAATAGCTACCGTCATACCGCCGCCATGGAACTCAGTGGAGCCGCCGCCAACTAAGAAAGAAGAAAAGCTAATTCAATTCTAATTCTCTCAACCCTAAAGCAAAGCAAAACTCTCTCTTCTTCTCTAAATTGTGAGTATGATAGACTTAACAAGATTATTATCATTTTAATTAGGTTGAGTTATGAATGGATTATGAGTAGATGATGTGAATTATCATATATGTTGTAGTAAACCCCTTTGCTATCATGTATATTGTAAATCCATTGTTATGTGATGATGATATCTTATATGTTGTAAATCATGTTATGATGATGTTATGTATGTTGAAAGTTTCTATGCTAAGTTATGATAAATCATACATGTTAAAAAGCCATGGTGTTACCATCTATGCTAGTTAGTTTATATAAATTAAATCATCATGTTTGGGCTATGTTGATCTATATGACAAGTCACATATGCAAGTTAGATTGATTAGAAAAGTTATGAACATATGCCATGACATCTATTATGACATCTAGAATTATGCTATGACATATGTGATATCCTATGCTAGTTCACACCATCATTATGTTGCTTAAAAGCCCCATATGCAAGTTTATGTATAAATTTGGGCTATGATCATATCATGTAAATTGAGACATTTAACAAGTTGACACCTTTTGATCCTTAACATGTGTAGTTTATGCAAGTTTCACCCCTATTATGATTAGATTTATTTTAATTGTCTATATGTTGTGATAATTTATTTTTGTGCTATAAGTTAGACTATTCGAGTCTAACGTATATTCTACGTTGAATAAGCGAACGTATAAACGTGGGGTAGGGGTAATATTAAGGATTTAATATTAAGATGTTGGGGTGCAATTGATATGATTTTGCATGCCATGAGTGGATGACCATAATTGAGTCAATTATGGACATCATTAAAAGTGGACTTAATTAATAATTTGAATAGGGAATTATTAAAACCGGGGGTAAAAGATTATAAGTGATAATCACTGCTTAGGACATGAGGCTGGACTCGTTTGTGACGTAAACCTGCCCGGAACCGCCCGGCAAATCCAGTGGTCACAAATGTCAGCCCAATGTGAGAGGTCCTAGGCCTAAACTAAAGCATAACAGTTGTAAAGACACGAGGTTAGACTCTTTTTTGGTGTAAGACTGCCCGGACCCGCCCGGCATATCCAACTGCCATAAATGCCAGTCTAATGTGAGAGGTCTTTATGAGGTTATGGCCTGAATGAATTAAGAAATACTTAACCAGATAAACATGTAAGATGGGACATGGGGGTTAAGTAGGTGCCTTGGGTGGCATGAGGAATATAGTGGGTGCCCTTAGTGGCATGTGAAATACGATTAGTAAGACTTAACCAAACACACATGTAAATGAACATGACTAAGAGGGTTAAGTGGGATATACTAGTGACAAGCTTAGGTGGGTAGCTTGTGGGGGCCCATTTCAACCAGTATCCCAAACGTATCTTTGTGGGCTCGACCCAAGTCGAGGACGGGACACGCATACTGGGTTTGACTATAAGAGGCCAAAACGGGGAGCGGTAGCAACGCAAGTCCAACGGGTTTCATATGCGTGTGTGGACCCGGGCTGGTAGGTAAGACGTTGTTGCATCGTGTAGGTATAAGCCGTGCATTCTCAAGTTGTATCGGGTTGCCACTTTAGGGGAGTGATACACCCCACTGTGGGGCCAGCACGGGTATCTACGAGTAGGGAGCCGATCAAAAATGGGTAGTGGGGTACACTTAGTGGAGATAGGGGCAGACGGCACCTATGTAGTCAGCTAGGGGTACGTAAGGCTATTTATATTGTTTCTGTGTGAAGCAAGTGGGATCAAACTTTAGGGTGACTGGTGCGATGCAGTGTAGTAATGTGCGGTGCAATGTAGTAATCATTCGTTAGTAATTAGGTGTGCCTTTAACGTTATCTCTCACGTTATCTTTATCTGCTCTTTCCATACCTAATAGTTCATAGACATTTACTTGTCTTCCAGCTTATGCCTTAGTCTAGTTATTTTGATAGTAGTATTGTTAGAATTATCATACTCGCCAGACTTTATGTCTGACCCCCTCTATTTCTACCCTTTTTCCCCCTCCAGGTCCTCAGGTTGGACCCAGCTCTAGTGGAGTTTGATTGGATTGCTTCATCTCTTTGGAAAGCTTGGACCGTTGAAGTAAAGTCCAGCTTGTTATCTTTTTAATGGCTATTTATGTAATGGGATTATGTATTTTGTTTTTATGAAGATGGATATTGTACTTGGTTATGATCTATGGTTTTATGATGTAACAAACATGTTTTAATTTCCGCTGCAATAAAATGAAGTTTTAGATTTCCAAGTACTATTTATTATCTGTCTTGTTGTAATTTTTTTGTTCTATATTCACTTATAACCTCCATGGAAGTTAATGCTTTCCCTTTGTGAGTGACGTTAATGGACGTGTGGTGTTACAAAGTATTACCAGTTTTACTTCATGGGATGAATAGATTGGGATTGGGAAATTAAAACAAATGGTTACTTCGGTAAGGTTCGTTAATCCTGACTAGTTTGGATAAACTTTAATTTGTTTTGAATTGATATTCAAAGGAAGATTAAAGAATAAATTTAAGGAATTTATCTTTGATAAAATTAATGGGAACCTTTTCCAAAGTATAAGAATATTTGAATAAAAGAATATTCTGAATTGGAATGAGGCGTATGTTGTGTTTGTGTAACACTTGTTTATTATATACGCGAGTTATTCAGAAAGACCGGGTTTATCCCATTCTGAATAACTGATTCGACGATGTGTCGAGGATGAAGATGGTGGTTGAAGACCGGAGATCTTCACATCGTTTGGATAATTACTGATGATCTTGATTGGGCAGTACACCCAAAAGGAGGGAATCAGTTGGTGATCGTCCAGACGTACTTGGTGATCGATGGATATGCGAGGTACAAGATGCCTCCGGTTTCGTTCAGATCCAGAACGGACTTGTAAATGGACTGTGTGTCTAACATTGGATATCATTCTGTGTGATTGATGGATATCGGTTGCATGGAGTGGTTTGCCTGTGTGGCATGCTAAGATGCAAATGATCAAGGCTTTTGTTGAAAAGCAGAGTCTTGTGGTTGATGATCAAAGCACCGCCTATGTGGCATAGCTTTGTGTATGACGTTAATTCGCGAGCCTCACACCCCGGTTGTGAACCAGAAACGGGAGAGGACATCAGGGAGGACATGCATTTCTTTCTTGCTAGGGTGGTGTCAGTGACCTACCAGCCCTGACATTTATATTATTTTCACCTGTGTGGTTGTTAGATTACGAGGCGCCTCGGATGTATCGGTGACTATGTGGATCCGATGGAGTCATTTGGCTCATTTACGCCCCAAAGGGTGGGGAAACGCAGTGTTCAGGCATTTTAATCCATATCGGTGGACCGGCCCTGACGATCCAAGGGTCGATGCGCTCTGACCTTGAGGCTTGGGCTAGAGAGTCTCGAAGCCGGTGAGGACTATCTTTTGCTTCAGTTCATAGATGGAAATCCAATTTCCAAATACGTGACTTTGCGGTTTTGATTGTAGATCCTAGTATGGCGACATGATATATGGTACCCATGCCATCTAGGATTGATACATTTATATTGGAAGTTGTTTTATACACTATGCACTTATAATAGTATCAAATGATTTGTTTTTAACGTACCAAGCATATTTGGCTATTATAAGGGAAAACCCTATCCTCCAGCTTGTGTTGCATTGTGTGATGGGACCTGGGTCTTATAATAGCTTCATTTTTTCAAAAACATTGCGTTGTTTTGTTATATGCACTGGTATTCTTAGGAGGAAACACGTTCCGTGTTATACGGCATGGTCCCTTAATATATCTGATTTAAAGTAAAGCTTTAAATAACTGTTTTAGTTCTCACACCAGTCACATGACTGACCTAGAGTTTATTGTTTTAACCTAAACTCTGGATGCCCCTATTTTCCGCATGGGCAGCTAGTAGTTTTGGTTTTGTAGATTTATATTCATAGGATCCTGATTTACAGTCGGAACGATATCCAGAAAGTTCTGTATCCGTATATCTCTTTCAGTTGTGTATTGTATTATTTTTCCACTGCAGTAATGTATTTAAATCTTTGATATTTATTTGATGTATAATATTTATTCATACTCTGTATATTCTTGTATCCTAATGGAATTGTTGTAATTAACAATGAAATGTTCTTCTGTTTGCGTTCTGATTCGTCTTGTCCTCAGTACAATCCATGATTTCCCATAAGGGGGATTTCGGGTCGTCTCAGTCGACCCCTCAAGGATGAACGAAGAACTATGACAGTGATTAATTGAATGATATCAGATTTGCTAAAACCTGTTTATCTAAGTTATTCTGACATGACTATGAACTAGATCTGAACCTATACCTATTTATCATATCGGATCTGTTACTATTTGTAGATCTAATTCACTATTTAGATCACATCATGCCTATTCCTATTATGTTTGTGGCTAAGTCAGATCTATTATTAGTTGGACACCTAATTCATTGTTTAGATCCCATCATGCCTGTTTATGATATCCCTATTATGTTAAAATCAGTTCTATTATCATATGTTCATCAGATCTGTTCCTATATGCATATCTTGTCATTATGTCATCATATGTTTATGCCTATTTCTACCATTATATGTCCACCTTGTTATATGATCATTTCTGCCCTCTTCCCTTCATCTTTTCCCTTTTTATTTTTATAGCCAGGCTACCTTCGAGCCCAGGCATGTCGTTGAAATATGTGAATGCGTTAAATTGGGAACGAGGGGAAAACATTAAATTGGGGCATAACTTGTAATTGGGAATTTGGGCATAACTTGAATGAAATATACAAATATGAATTTGGGCATAAAACAAATTGTGATTAAAGACTTTAATTTGTGGCATATCGTTCATTATGATCATAACTTAGGAAAGGGCCATGAAAACCTATAACGACATAGGAATAATTGGCTAACAATTGATATGCCTAGAATTACAATAACTTAAAATTGTAAATCGCACTTAGACACGAGGTTTGATTAAATATGTGGTGGGAGTCTGCTTGGAACCGACCGGCATATCCAGCAACCACAAGCGGTGAATCTAATGTGGGAGGTCTAAGTGCACAAACACGAGACGTGCTAAGACACGAGGTTAGGCCCGACTTATGGAAAAAGTCTGCCAGGAACCGCTCGACATATCCAGCATCCACAAGTTGTAGGCTTAATGTGGGAGGTCTAGCATATCATAACCATAAATAAATATATGGTAATGAATTAGAATACTTAACCTAGCTGAATCCATAGGGATTGTATGAACATATAACTTGAGTAAGGGTTAGGTAAACTTGTTTGAAATAGTGGGTGTTATTAAGTAAATCTTGGGTGGATGGGTAATATTTATATATATATATATTTATATATATATAGGCCTACAAACTTAACCTGTGGGGTTATGCAATCTTTTACTCTAGTATGGCATAACCTGTGAAAAACCTAGTGGGGATGCTAGCGTAGGGGGAAGCTTGTATCATCTTGTGTGTGGGACGCGTTTCAGTCTGTAACCCATATATAGGTATCAAACGAGTACTCCGAACTAGGTCAGAGTCGGGGCATGCTTATTGGGCTGATTATAAGAGATCCAAACGTGGGGGACGGTGTGGGTGACGCATACCGAGCGGGTCATGTGCGTTCATGGTTCGTACATAGGAGGAAAAGACGCCGTGACACCTGTAGATATGGTTGTGCACATCCTGAAAACGAAGGGTTGTCACTTTAGGGAGTGATACACCCTACTCTGGGGCCAGCACAGGGTATCTACGGAGTAGGGAGCCGATCGATTAGGGTAGTAATTAGGGTACATCTAGAATCTGGTATTAATACCCTTAGGGGTAACTCCAGTATGTTGGGCTATTTGTTGATTGTACGGGGTGTAAACCTCTCAGTGGAAGTACACCTAAGTCTACCATCTTATACTTGTTGGGGATCATCTTGTTAATAAGACACTAGTGTCGGTGTAGAGAAAAATAAAGTGTTAGAGAAGCGCTATCTATTCTATCCTATTTACCTTGTCATACCTGCCTTTTATGTTGTTGTCTCTCTTATCCATTTTATATGTCTGTCATGATACTTTTACTTATTTATTTTCTAAAAGTAACTAGACTCGCCAGACTTATGTCTCACTTATTTTCTTTCCTCTTCTTCCTCTTCTGTCCCCCCCCCTCAGAGTGGGAATGCTCAAGCTTGACTAGGATTCTATTTTCATTCTTCTTGGAGCTACTTAGATTTATTTCTCGAGCTCCTGTCTTTCTACTATGGCTATGTTTTTAATTGGAGAAGTATGCTTCTTTTATTATTGTACTCTGATGTTTTTAGGACAAGACAGAAATTTTAATGATGTACTGGGTTTTATGTTTTTTAGACTTATGATGTAACCTTGTTTTCAACCACGATCCTTTATGATTAATGAAGTTTTAAATTCCACTGCTATTTTATATCTGTCTTGTAATGTTTCTGTTTTTGTTTACCTATAATGCTTTAAGAAAATTAATGCATTCTCTTAATTAGTGACATAAACAGATGTGGGGTATCACATTCAACATCGCATGAAAATTTTATAAAGCTCCGAACATGGACTCCGGACTGAATTTCAGCCTGGGATGAAATCACTTCTAGGTCCAAATTCAGGACCATATTTGAATGGCCAACCGACCTTCGATTAGGCTAAAAATTTGCAGGCTTATAGACCAGATCCCAAACGTTGAAAAAAATAAAAAATCGCTCAATTTCGTTGAAAAGCGAAGGAGATAAAGCACCCATAAGTTGGACCTGGGTGCTATTTTGTTCCCGGTCAATTTCATGACAAAACCATGAGTTTGAGGGATGATCTCACCATCTTCTGTTGATCGATACACAATGAAACTTTGCAGAATTATTGACAAGAACCTGTAAGGATTAGCAATAGGGCAATAAATAGGTCTATCACATGTGATACTATAGGTAATGAAAAAGCTAATGGAAAAGGAGGGCATATTGGAATTAAACATACGCACTCCGGATTCTCGGTTACTATGTTTTTATTAATAAAGATGATCATGAATGTTGAGTTTTTTTAATACATGAGTTTCTTTGACACATTAATTAGAAGCAGAACTAAGTTGTTTTAGAAAGAGAAATTAAAAAAAATGTTTTTTATAATTTGTTTAGCGGTTAAAGGCAAAGTTTTAAATTGTATCATGTTGTATAAGTATCAAATTTGTATTTATTCCTTGTGTCGCACATGTATTGGTACTCTAACGATGTAATGTTGTGTAACTGTTCTATGTATGTGATTGTGTTTTTATATGTACTGTGTTCTGAGCTGATCCTGTAGCCACTGCGGAATTGTATTATGTAAGGATTAAGTATGTCGAGCCTCTTGAAAGAAAATGTACGTGCACTTTCTCGACATGCTTAAGACTTGCTAATGCAAATCTACGAGTAGTCCCCCTTAACCAGCCCTATTCTCTGCTCTAATAGACAACATTACCTTTCAATGCTCTTTATTAAGGTAGATCTCAGGGTGGGGCGTTACAAATTGGTATTACGAGACAAAATATAAATCGCAGTGGAAAACTTTTCAAACTTTTATTATCAAACCAAATATAGCATTGTAGTTTCAAATACCATAGAGTCATAATCATAAATATATGTCTCGTGGAAATATAAGCCATCAGAGTACAAGTACAAAACCATGAAAATCATACCCCTCATGAGTCATAACAATAGTCATAGAATAGAAAACTGAAATAATACATCAAGTAAGAAATATTTCAAGTCCAAGCAAAATCGAAGAATCACAGTCATTGTTGCAATCCACCACCCTAGGAACCTCGGGGGAGAGAGAAGGTAAAGGAAATTAGGTCAGACGTAAAGTCTGGTGAGTTCCAGTGATTTTTAGCATAAGCATAAGATAAAGAAGTATCAAGGTAGATCAATAATATTGGATATGAAAATACAGTAAAAAGGTAAAAGTATGAAATAAATGAGATAAGTTAAGATCGGACAAGCTTCCCATTCATATCTCAGAACAAAATTTCTACACCAACTATCAGGATTAGGTTTTACCCTAATTACTACCCAGTGATCGGCTCTCTAACAGAAACGAATAGCATGTACCAGCCATGGCATTCGGGGATATCAGTCCTGAACCCATCAATACATAGCCATACCCATTGTTGTTATAACGTGTTATCTTCCCCCATCGGATAGATGCACACTCATAACTCCGCCGGAACACGCTCGTATCCACCACAAGAATTTTGAGCCTCTTACAATCATCCATCGGTGAAGCATGCCCTAGTATCTACCTAGTGCGAGACTCGTTTGATAATAGGAGGGTACTGATTTGTAACGACCCAGAAAATCTGAACCAATTTAAAATTTTTAAATTGGCTAAAATAGTGGATTTTAAATATTTAAAATAAATATTTTAAATAATGGCAATGAAAAGTGAGTTTGAATCGACGTTTGAAAACGAATATAATTAATTCCAATTATAAACAAGGCCTGAAAAGGCGTTGCAGTTTCAAAATTTTGAATTCAAACTTTGTCGGACTGTACCGGGTGCAAAACAAAACGGATTTAAGTGAAACCAAAAATATTTAAATCTGTTAGTGAATACCTTTCTAGCGAATCTGAAAAATCGAATTTTCATAACGGAAAGCAAAAGTTATGGCCAAATGAATTTTCAGAAAGGTCGCTATGGAATTTATATAGCCCGTGAAATTGGCCATTTTGCATATGACCTCGGAATTCGACGAAACCACTTTTGTTGGATCCAGGATGTGATGTTATTGCTAGTTTTCAAATTTCATAATTTTTGAAGCTAGTATGTGAGCGTGGCAAAGGAAAACGTGTTTTGGTCAATTACAGTTAAATTGGATCAACCAGAAATGGGACTTTTTGCAAACGGTCTCAGAATTCGACGAAACTAGTTTTGTTGGGACCGTATCGTCAAAACATAGCTAGATTTATTTTTCTGGAATTTTTCGAATCAGTTTGTGGCCCTGGCAAATCGAAATGTACGTTCAAATTGAATATTGAATGTTATATATTTTAATTTGAAGGAAAACTGACTGAAACAGTCGAATGGGCCTACGAAACATATCCCATTGTGTTTGGAATGAGGGTAAAACGCTACGGACGACAGTCGTTGGGTTTGGATTGGGGTTCGTGGGAGAAAGGGGTATTTTAGAGAAATAAAAAATTATAAAATAAAAAATCCCTATTGGCCCACATTTTTTCTTCTTCCCCGATGCCCTGAAACGATCGGCGGCTACCCTTCCCTCCTTCTCTCCTCATTTTCACCCTCCACACGCCATAAAACCCATCGACCCTTTGGAGATTTTTGAAGGGCTCTCCATCCTCTTCCAATCCATACCAGCATCACCCCCTATCGTCCCGCCTCCCTCGAGAACTGTGCCCTGGAAGCCGCCGCGTTTGAAGCTCCGCCGCCAGCCATAGGCGCCGTCACACCTAGCGTCGCCACCACCAATTCGAGCGCGCTTCCGAGCCCTTTCGCATGGCGCTTCCCGATCGTCACCTCGTGCTACGGATTTTGCAAAAATTCAAACCCTAGTTTCGAGCTCGAAGGAAAGGTATCGGCTGTGTTTTATTTGAACTGATTTTAACAGTTTAAAACCGTTGCAAACTTTGAAAAATCATATCTTTTTCGTTTCTTGACGAAATTCAGTGAAACAAGAGACAGTGGACTCATGTGGACGTCTTCTACCTTCTAGAAGAGACCGCACATTTTTCTGAGCCTTCTGCTATTTTTGGTGGAGTGGAACCCAATGTGAGATTTCTAATTTATAAATGATATGGAAAACGACGATGTATAAATTATATAGTCGATGTATGAGTTATATAAGCGTTGTACACCTCTTGTATAGGCGTTGTATAAGTTGTACGTTCGATGTATAAGTTATATATGCGTTGTAAAAATTATATATGTGTTGAAATAGAAGTGAATTGCTATATATATATATATATACGCCCCTCGTCCACAAACCATGGACGATATTTATTGGTTGTGATTGGTGTGAAAATTGATTGATAGCGAATGGTTGATTGGGATTGTTTATGGTTGATATTGATTGATTGTGGTTGAAAAATACCCATTTGTGGTTGAGAAATATTTGGTTGAAACCACATAGGATTAGTTTGTGGAAATGAAATAAATATACATGCCGCCTGCGTGCGAACTAGATGCATGATTCCCCATTGTCAAAAACCGCGAGGTTTTAAGGTAGAGCGAGGAGCCGTACTAGGGACGGTCCCAGTTTTAACTACCCTGTCGTTATGCTGCCGAAATTTTGAATAATATTCATGTGTTTGAATTATTTTCATTTGTTGAAACTATATTTATTCGTTGAATAGAAAACCTCCATGTGTGGAAACGTTGTTGAGTTGAAATTCATGTGTTGAATGGTGTTCATATTTTGAAAAAAATTGTTTTATAATAAAAATCCCATTTTTATCATCTGTACGAACTATATAAAATAACAGTGTTTTGAAATGAATTGTTTTACAATAAAAATCACATTTTTATAATATAAATGAATTGTTAAAAATAGTGAAGTGTTGAAATAGAAGGCAGTTAGATGAAAATATCATTTTTATCAAAAGTGTGAAATTCATATGGTCTTGAAATCGAAGAATCGATATATATATATATATTTAAATAGAATTCAAATATATCGAATAAGGACGCTGCAGTTCGTATTTTGAAATCTTGATTTCAAATGATTAGTGCGGGAGATCCGACCATCGGATTTTCCTGAAATCGCAACCGTTGGGTTCACTTTCGAAATATCTTTCCAATGGCACCAACTTTGTAAAAATCCAACGGTTGGATTGTCTGGAATGTTTAATTCAAATCTGAAGAAAAATAGCGCCAGAATGGATTATATATATATATATATATATATATATATAATTATATTTAATCGAATAACGACGCTGCAGTTCGTATTTTGAAATCGAAACTTCAAACGACGATACCGGGAGATCCGACCGTCGGATTTTTCCCGAAACAGGAACCATTGGATTCGCTTTGAAAAGATCTTTCTAATGATGTAAATTTTGTGAAGATCCAACGGTTAGATTTTCAGATATGTGTAAATCAAATCTGAAGAAAAACAGCGCCACGACCGCGTTATGGCCCGAAGCGTCGTTTTGAATAAATTGGCTATTTTAAAATAAATAAAAATAGCGATAAATTGTTATAAAATATCATAAACGATATGGAATGGAAATAAACTGAATTTGCTCGATTTATGTGGTATTTGATGGTTGAATGTGTTTGGTGTGAAAAGTACATTAAAGAACAAATTTGGTGTTGTCGAATGATTTAACCATTGAAATAAATTGATTTGAAATTCTAAATATACGTGAATTATTTGAAAAGGCCGAGTTAATTCTCATTTCAAATAATTGACCGACGATTGAAAGTCGAAGATGAAGACGGTGGTCGAAGACCGGAGATCTTCACCTCGTTTGGATGGTAACCGAGGTCCTGATTGGGAGGCATCCCGAAATATGGATAATGAGTGGTGATCGTCCAGACGTACGTGGTGATCGATGGGTTTGCGAGGTATATAGTGCCTCCGGTTTCGTTCAGACCCAGAACGGACTTGTAAATGGACTATGTGTCTGACATTGGATTTTATTCTATGTTGATTGATCTCTGTTAAATATACATCTGTTTGGCGGCGGAGAATTTATTCTTTTGCTTAACGCCCTTCTCTGAAACGCACGAGCTCAGAGGTTGTATATCGATGGACATCAGTATCATGGCATGAATTGCTAGTGTGGCATGCCTGAGTGGCAAATGATCAGGGCTTCTGTTGAAAATAAAAGTCTTGTGGTGATGATCAAAGCACCGCCTGTGTGGCATAGCTTTGTGTATAGCGTGAAATCGCGAGCCTCACACCCATTATGAACCAGAAACGGGAGGAAGGACCTCAGGGAGGACATGCGTTTCTTTCTAGTTAGAAGTGGCGTCAGTGGTTTTACACGCCCTGACGAGTTTGACTTTGTGGTTGTTGCTGTTGCGAGGCGCTCGGTTAGATCGGACGATCCGGGTCCGATGGAGTCATTCGTTGGCTCGTTTACGCCCCATAGGGCGGGGAAACGCATTGTTCAGGCATTTTAATCCACATCGGTGGACCGGCCCTGTCGCTCCAAGGCTTGCCTACGCGCTTGCCTATGGCTCGGGCTAGAGAGTCGCGAATTCGGTAAGGACTATCTTTTGCCTTGGTTCATGACGGAAATCCAATTTCCAAATACTTGACTGTGCGGTTTTGATTGTATACCTATATATGGCGACATAGTGGTATGGGGCATTAATGCCGTCTATGATTGATAGTTATTATTTGAAATTGTTTTCAAAACATATAAACACTAGCAATAATATCAAATGCCTTTGTTTTATTCGTATCAAGCATATTTTGGTCGTTATAAGGTAAAAACTCTATCCTCCGGTTTGCGTTGCATTGTGTGATGGGAACTGAGTCTTATAATGGCTTCATTTTTAGAAAAAGCATTGCGATGTTTTAAAAGAAAGATTTGTTTTTAAAGCACTGGAAATCCAATGGAGTAAACCCGTTCCACGAAAGTGGCGTTGTCCTGTGATTCGCCATATTATAAATGTGTTGAGTAGATTTCTCATACCAGTCCCATGACTGACTCGTAGTTTGTTTCACTTTCAAACTCGGGTGCCCCTTTTCTAGACGGGCAGCCTTGTATTCATGTTTAGCTGGTTCTTTCTGGATAGCTGGAGCTGAAGATGGATTCTATCATTTATCTCTTTTTATGTTGTTCAGCTCCTATTGTACATATTATGTTTGTTTTTCCGCTATAGACATATATGTATAGTTGAACTGTAATTGTACTAAGTAAGATCTTGTATACTGTGTATGTAACGACCCGGATTTTGAGCGGCTTTGGTTATCGACGTAAGCTCGACGTCGATAACCAAACCATCGAAAAATCCCGGTAGTTAATGAAAGAAATTAGAAGGTGAGAATAGATAAGATAGAAACTTAGAATAGAAGAAGAAGAAGAACACAACATCAGAGTAACACGAACCTCACAACGGAACGAATAACATATAATAGATAACATAACTTTGAAATATAACAGTTATGTATACCATAGCACTTATCAGAGTACAGCACTTACAACACAGCGGAAATAACTATAGCTATATGATCTTGAAGCCTCCTGCTCCACGCTCTTCTAGTATATCTGTAAAACCCGACTACTTGACTGCCCGTACAAATTTAGGCACCCAAGAGTTTAGGGAAAACAACAAATAAACTCCGGGTCAGTCTTGGGACTGGTGTGAGTAAAACAGTTTAAAACAGGTATATGAACAAGTAAACGATATCTCATAAGACCACGCCGCATAACGGAACGGGTTTTTCCCTTATGTAAATCCAAAATATCTTTATATCAAAAACCTTTTGATATTATAATAATGTCTATGTACAAATAGATATCAACTAGCAGAAACGCTTTCATCTCACGTTCTACATATAAAGTATACAATCAAAATCGCAAGCACGTACTGGATAATGGATTTCCAACTATGACAAGGTATGGAATCACCTTCCGATCAGTGTACTCTAGGAACGATACACTGGAGTTCAACAAGAACATCTTGCAACTCAGCCACACATGACTGACCACTCATTTCGCTTGAGTGTATCGAATGTACATCACCAACGGTTGGGATCAGCAACCGTTCCCGTATATATATGGGACATCATTGATAGATTTAAGAAACAAATGAATATTCTCTAGATAGGTGATTATACACCCTACTTCGGTGCGACCGACTTAGCCATGCTGCCTGCCCGATTTCTGTCATTTACCGGTTGATGAGGCTAGAAGCTGCGCTTTATCATCACATCAGATTCACTTCGAATGCCACATTGTCAGATCCATCGAAAATCACTAATTGACGTCTACAACCATACATTATGTGTCAGCTAAAAGAAGTTTTCTTCTCCGCTTCCACTCTTGGTACGGTTGAAGAAATCAATGTACGTGACCGTCTGGAAATACTATGTCAGACATCCATCTTCATTCACTTAGAAATGTCACATCATCATACCCGCCAAGTCACAAATTGACTTATCCAAAAATAACACGGGTATACAGCTAAGAGAAACGAATTCCTCCGCCACCAAACGTGAATACGTTTGAACAGATCAACTTACGCGATCCATTGGATATACTCTGTCAGACCTTCGTCCATACAAGTTGTCCTGGGACTGGACAAACCGAAGGCACTATTCTGTAAACAGGATAGCCCTTGCATTTTACTCCGTCTTCAATTATCTTTGGCATATATGATTCGCGACGCTTATGCCAATACAGAGTGGTTCTATGGATAATAATCCAACCGGTCTCTCCATATTAACAACGTTAAAATGGTCAAAACTTCGATAGTCGGTGAGTTAACTATCAAAGAAAAACAAGTGTGCAAACAACGATATTATTTCCAAATGGAAATTATATCGAACAAACATCATTTAACATTAATCTCTTTAGTTCCTTTATTTACTTATCTCCTGTTTCCCTATGTTCTAAATTCTTATTTTCTTTTATCAGAAAACATTTCTGATTCTCGTTTGGAAAACATTTCCAAAACTCCTTTACGATCAAACCTTACCATTTCTTAGTTAAGAAGGAAGTCACTCAAGTTGGGGTATAATTACCTCTCAGACCTTAACTGGACAACGTTATAACTTCAAAAATGGTCAAAGTTTATCTTTTAATCTTTAACAATTTCTTTACGCCTTTCTCGGATTCAATTTTACTAATCCACTTCTATATTTAAAACATTAGTTATAACGATAACGTTATAATCCCTACTTTCGAATTATCTAACTTTAATTATAACTTCTATTCTTATTAGTGAATAATTAACCTAACACTTATTTATTTATAAATAAATAAATCTCTATTTAAACACTGGAAAGTATAAGTACTTTCCCGAATTCGATATAATCGAATTTGCCGATTAACTCTCTTCGAGAAATCTCTATTTGATTAACTCTTCTTCGAATACCCTATATTCGATTAACTCCTTCTCGAATAAACGATATTCGATAATATCTCTTTGAATAACTAGTATTCGATAACTCTTCCTTTTCAAATATCTCATATTTGAAAATCTTACTTCGATTAAACTATAATCGATAACTCCCTTCGATGAAACTAACATCGATAACTTCTTTCGATGAAACTAACATCGATAACTCCTTTTGATGAAACTAACATCGATAACTTCTTTCGATGAAACTAACATCGATGACTTCTTTCGATGAAACTAACATCGATAACTCCTTTCGATGAAACTAACATCGATAACACCTTTGCTTTAACTCTAATTGATTAAACTAACATCGATTAGCTCCTTTGCTTTAACACTAATCGATCAAACTAACTTTGAATACCATATTCGATTAACTCCTTTCGAATGTCTATATTCGATTAACTAACTTCGAATACCATATTCGATTTCTCCTTTCGAACACCATATTCGATTAACTAACTTCGAATACCATATTCGATTAACTCCTTTCGAATACCATATTCGATTAACTAACTTCGAATACCATATTCGATTAACTCCTTTCGAATACCATATTCGATTAACTAACTTCGAATACCATATTCGATTAACTCCTTTCGAATACCATATTCGATTAACTAACTTCGAATACCATATTCGATTTCTCCTTTCGAATACCATATTCGATTAACTAACTTCACTTTATAAAGATTCCCTTTTTAACAACGTTTTATTCATTTGAAAAGATTTACTTTTAAATAACGGTTCTACACTTTAAAAATGATTTCCTTTTTATAATGTTCCCTTTCCAATTCTATTTGTAAATGGTTTACAAATATTTTCCTTTTCAAATTTATTCTTGAAATATTCTAACTCCTTAAATTCCCGGGAAAATTCGCCATAACCTCCTTTGTATCGGGAGCATCGGGAAAATCCCCAAACTCGCCACATAGGCCTTTCCATTCAAAAAGAAATGCTTTGAATTTATTTCCTTTTTAAAATATCTCCTATTTATAAATATCCCAAATTATAAATATTCCTTATTTATAAATATTCCATTTTATAAATATGCTATTTTCAATATCACTTTGAAAATTCCCTTATCAACATTTCGATATGTTATGGTATTCAATCATATCAAATCACGATGTTCAATATCGTTCAACCACATATAATCGCCAACAGATTATATATCACATTATATATCACAATATATAAATCACAGTAAAATAACTGTTGAGGAATCCAGTTGGATTCCTCCAACCTGTTTCCCTGCATCCACAGATGTTACACAGTATAATATACATCAATTTCATCCCAACATGAAATATACTGATAATCAGAATCCATATTTGATTGACGGTTTTCTATATATAACTATATCTACGTTTTCAATCAAATCTATTTAACAGTCCAATTTAACAGTCCAATCTAACAATCAATACACAACAATCAATCATTAAAAATAAAGTACAGTTTATACAAATATAAACTGAACAAAGTTAGTGAGATTTACTCACTTTTGCAGTTCATCGTTAAAGAACGATAAACTGTTGTTTGATTTGAATCAAACAGTTTAATTCGCCGTAATTTCAAACTAGCTCCAATCCACTCCCCGTCAGTTCCATTGGGTAGTGTCCGTCCATACGATCCTGTCGGATCCGGTTTCGTCAAGTTCTGATATTGTATGATACGGTTATACATTATTCAAGTTAACATATAATATTGAATTAAATAAAAACAAAACCAATTTAATTCACATCGGGCCTTAACCTTTTCCTTTATCTCCTTTCGGCCCATTTAGCATATACTGGCCCAACACCTCCCTTAAAAACCAAGGCCCGCTCCATATCCCTTTTCCTTCTTCTTCGTTTATCCTGGTATCGAACTCCTGCTCTTCGAAAGACATTCCAGGACCCAAAATCAATCCCTGTTTCCACAAATCCTTCACCGACTATCAAGCTAAAACCACCATCGTACTTGTCTACACCTCCTCTACACCCTCACGTACTCCCCCTTAAACTCGATCCCCAAAATCTCTCACGACCTGGAGCTTCAATTCGCCGCCTACAGTGAAATGGCGACACCTTTAAACTTCGAACCTCACCAGAATCTTCCTGGAAACTCTATACAACCCCACAATACCAAAGCTCAACTCGAATTCGGGTTTTAAAGCTTGAATCTCTCTCGATTACCAACCCTAGGTCTTACTGTAAAACCGCACCCTTGCCAAAATGACGTCGAGCTGCGAAAAACTCACACAGAAATGAAGTTTTTGTGTTGCCGAATCCATGTATGTGTGTAATAGGATTTTAGGAATTTTCTATAGTTTGATTTTGAATTTATTTCTTTGCGTTTTGTGTTTTTTCTCTGTTGAATGAATGTGGCGGCTTAGAATGGTTTTATAACGGTGGTGGGTATGTTGTGTGGTTGTTAACAGGATGATGTGGCTCTTGTTTGACCTCAAAATGAGTTAAGATATTTTCTTTTGTTAATTTTATATTCGTTCTAGTCTTCTAAAAATCACTGCGAACACATACGACGCTTAAAAATCATGAAAATTTGCATGTAGCTAGAGTTCGTCATTACGGTCCCAACGAAACTGTTTTCGTCGAATTCCGACTTCTTATGCTCACACAGCGTATTTTTAACTATCGAAATACTGACTATTTTCCACTCTAAAAATCCCTACGGTCACACACTGACTCTAAAAATCACAAAACTTGGAATCTAACAACTATTTGACATTGCGGATCCAACAAAACTGGTTTCGTCGAAAACGGAGGTCGTATGAAAAACTGGCTATTTTTCAAGCGTTGAACTGACCTTTTAAATATATAAATAAATTAATATTCTCGTATATATCCACAGATGATGTCGTACGGCTTCAGAATATCCTGCCAGAATTTATGACTTGATTTTCAGAAATTCCGATTTGATCGATATTCAGTTCGTATCGAAAAATCGATTTATAACGTATATAAAGCGTCGCAAAATATAAAGGAATTCCACAGCGACTTTTCTAAAATTTGATTTGGACATAAATCAAAATCTACACGACGAAATCCCGATTTCTCTCTTCCACTAGAAAGATATACTCCACCAGCTCCACACGTTTCTTGTTTCACAGAAATCCGACTTCAAACGGTCCCTGTATATTCAGTTGAAGTTTGAATCGCCAATTAACGAACTGCAGCGCCATTTCAAGCTCGGTTTTAATTATAATATAATTATACGTTCAAACTGTCGTTTATATAATATATTCATTATTCAAATTCAATTCCAAACTGAATTATACCTTATATATAATCCAATCCACACTGTATTGTGAATTCAGTTATTTCTGACTATTTCGACATTATAATATATTATTATATTATAATTATTATTTAAATATTCAATATTATTTAATTAAACGATCATTAACTTCTCTAAATCACCACTTATATAATTAAATAAATTAATTATATATCTCTAAAAATGCGGGTCATTACATTCTTCCCCACTTAAAATAATTTCGTCCTCGAAATTGCTAAGTTAGAGGATGACCCTATCTATTGGAATTCCTAAGATTTGTTTACCCCTTATTTCTGATTTTAACTGAACCAACAAATATCGATTTCAATATTAATTTGAAATCACAATACCAATTCAAAACATTTGAATTTCTAAACACTTGTTTTCTCAAAACAATTCAAAAACAAAACCTTTGGTAGTAATCCGTCACTTTGGAACTCGAAAATGAACACTGATGATGTGGCCACACTCATCAGAATCTATTTTCCAGTAATTGAAGTGAGTTCAATACTATTTTTACTTTCAAAAATCATTTCCAAACAATTCCATTTTGAAAACAGTTCAAAATCTCCCAGGAACTTAAAATTTACTTATTTTAATTCCAATTCTGATTTAACTTCAGATTCAATTCGTCTTACTTCATATACCTTACTGATATGAATTCTGATTCGTTATTTATAACCATTTCATCTTTTATAATCTCATTCGATTTTACTACAACCAACACAACTAATATACTATATTAATTTCAAAACATATCATGCCGGTTCATCGTATTCAAGTGTTTATAAAACTCCTACCGATACAGTGGATCAAACTGATCGTCTAGAATTCATAAGCCACTCAATCAATAAATCTCCACAATATAAAACCATTTTATATTCAATAACATATACGCTCTCTTGTATATATATACACTCAACTCAATCTAGGATATTACTAATCCCATCTCTACTGAGTTACGCCACAGAGTTATGTCCGATCACTAAAACATAAGCTCTGATACCAACTGTAACGACCCGGATTTTGAGCGGCTTTGGTTATCGACGTAAGCTCGACGTCGATAACCAAACCATCGAAAAATCCCGGTAGTTAATGAAAGAAATTAGAAGGTGAGAATAGATAAGATAGAAACTTAGAATAGAAGAAGAAGAAGAACACAACATCAGAGTAACACGAACCTCACAGCGGAACGAATAACATATAATAGATAACATAACTTTGAAATATAACAGTTATGTATACCATAGCACTTATTAGAGTACAGCACTTACAACACAGCGGAAATAACTATAGCTATATGATCTTGAAGCCTCCTGCTCCACGCTCTTCCAGTATATCTGTAAAACCCGACTACTTGACTGCCCGTACAAATTTAGGCACCCAAGAGTTTAGGGAAAACAACAAATAAACTCCGGGTCAGTCTTGGGACTGGTGTGAGTAAAACAGTTTAAAACAGGTATATGAACAAGTAAACGATATCTCATAAGACCATGCCGCATAACGGAACGGGTTTTTCCCTTATGAGAATCCAAAATATCTTTATATCAAAACCTTTTGATATTATAATAATGTCTATGTACAAATAGATATCAACTAGCAGAAACGCTTTCATCTCACGTTCTACATATATAGTATACAATCAAAATCGCAAGCACGTACTGGATAATGGATTTCCAACTATGACAAGGTATGGAATCACCTTCCGATCAGTGTACTCTAGGAACGATACACTGGAGTTCAACAAGAACATCTTGCAACTCAACCACACATGACCGACCACTCATTTCGCTTGAGTGTATCGAATGTACATCACCAACGGTTGGGATCAGCAACCGTTCCCGTATATATATGGGACAACATTGATAGATTTAAGAAACAAATGAATATTCTCTAGATAGGTGATTATACACCCTACTTCGGTGCGACCGACTTAGCCATGCTGCCTGCCCGATTTCTGTCATTTACCGGTTGATGAGGCTAGAAGCTGCGCTTTATCATCACATCAGATTCACTTCGAATGCCACATTGTCAGATCCATCGAAAATCACTAATTGACGTCTACAACCATACATTACGTGTCAGCTAAAAGAAGTTTCCTTCTCCGCTTCCACTCTTGGTACGGTTGAAGAAATCAATGTACGTGACCGTCTGGAAATACTATGTCAGACATCCATCTTCATTCACTTAGAAATGTCACATCATCATACCCGCCAAGTCACAAATTGACTTATCCAAAAATAACACGGGTATACAGCTAAGAGAAACGAATTCCTCCGCCACCAAACGTGAATACGTTTGAACAGATCAACTTACGCGATCCATTGGATATACTCTGTCAGACCTTCGTCCATACAAGTTGTCCTGGGACTGGACAAACCGAAGGCACTATTCTGTAAACAGGATAGCCCTTGCATTTTACTCCGTCTTCAATTATCTTTGGCATATATGATTCGCGACGCTTATGCCAATACAGAGTGGTTCTATGGATAATAATCCAACCGGTCTCTCCATATTAACAACGTTAAAATGGTCAAAACTTCGATAGTCGGTGAGTTAACTATCAAAGAAAAACAAGTGTGCAAACAACGATATTATTTCCAAATGGAAATTATATCGAACAAACATCATTTAACATTAATCTCTTTAGTTCCTTTATTTACTTATCTCCTGTTTCCCTATGTTCTAAATTCTTATTTTCTTTTATCAGAAAACATTTCCGATTCTCGTTTGGAAAACATTTCCAAAACTCCTTTACGATCAAACCTTACCATTTCTTAGTTAAGAAGGAAGTCACTCAAGTTGGGGTATAATTACCTCTCAGACCTTAACTGAACAACGTTATAACTTCAAAAATGGTCAAAGTTTATCTTTTAATCTTTAACAATTTCTTTACGCCTTTCTCGGATTCAATTTTACTAATCCACTTCTATATTTAAAACATTGGTTATAACGATAACGTTATAATCCCTACTTTCGAATTATCTAACTTTAATTATAACTTCTATTCTTATTAGTGAATAATTAACCTAACACTTATTTATTTATA
The DNA here is from genome assembly GCA_030737875.1 of Allium sativum. Lineage (NCBI taxonomy): Eukaryota > Viridiplantae > Streptophyta > Magnoliopsida > Asparagales > Amaryllidaceae > Allium > Allium sativum. The sequence goes on from CM060913.1 coordinate 749,477,066, forward strand.
AATAAATAAATCTCTATTTAAACACTGGAAAGTATAAGTACTTTCCCGAATTCGATATAATCGAATTTGCCGATTAACTCTCTTCGAGAAATCTCTATTTGATTAACTCTTCTTCGAATACCCTATATTCGATTAACTCCTTCTCGAATAAACGATATTCGATAATATCTCTTTGAATAACTAGTATTCGATAACTCTTCCTTTTCAAATATCTCATATTTGAAAATCTTACTTCGATTAAACTATAATCGATAACTCCCTTCGATGAAACTAACATCGATAACTTCTTTCGATGAAACTAACATCGATAACTCCTTTTGATGAAACTAACATCGATAACTTCTTTCGATGAAACTAACATCGATGACTTCTTTCGATGAAACTAACATCGATAACTCCTTTCGATGAAACTAACATCGATAACTCCTTTGCTTTAACTCTAATTGATTAAACTAACATCGATTAGCTCCTTTGCTTTAACACTAATCGATCAAACTAACTTTGAATACCATATTCGATTAACTCCTTTCGAATGTCTATATTCGATTAACTAACTTCGAATACCATATTCGATTTCTCCTTTCGAACACCATATTCGATTAACTAACTTCGAATACCATATTCGATTAACTCCTTTCGAATACCATATTCGATTAACTAACTTCGAATACCATATTCGATTAACTCCTTTCGAATACCATATTCGATTAACTAACTTCGAATACCATATTCGATTAACTCCTTTCGAATACCATATTCGATTAACTAACTTCGAATACCATATTCGATTAACTCCTTTCGAATACCATATTCGATTAACTAACTTCGAATACCATATTCGATTTCTCCTTTCGAATACCATATTCGATTAACTAACTTCACTTTATAAAGATTCCCTTTTTAACAACGTTTTATTCATTTGAAAAGATTTACTTTTAAATAACGGTTCTACACTTTAAAATTGATATCCTTTTTATAATGTTCCCTTTCCAATTCTATTTGTAAATGGTTTACAAATATTTTCCTTCTCAAATTTATTCTTGAAATATTCTAACTCCTTAAATTCCCGGGAAAATTCGCCATAACCTACTTTGTATCGGGAGCATCGGGAAAATCCCCAAACTCGCCACACAGGCCTTTCCATTCAAAAAGAAATGCTTTGAATTTATTTCCTTTTTAAAATATCTCCTATTTATAAATATCCCAATTTATAAATATTCCTTATTTATAAATATTCCATTTTATAAATATGCTATTTTCAATATCACTTTGAAAATTCCCTTATCAACATTTCGATATGTTATGGTATTCAATCATATCAAATCACGATGTTCAATATCGTTCAACCACATATAATCGCCAACAGATTATATATCACAATATATAAATCACAGTAAAATAACTGTTGAGGAATCCAGTTGGATTCCTCCAACCTGTTTCCCTGCATCCACAGATGTTACACAGTATAATATACATCAATTTCATCCCAACATGAAATATACTGATAATCAGAATCCATATTTGATTGACGGTTTTCTATATATAACTATATCTACGTTTTCAATCAAATCTATTTAACAGTCCAATTTAACAGTCCAATCTAACAATCAATACACAGCAATCAATCATTAAAAATAAAGTACAGCTTATACAAATATAAACTGAACAAAGTTAGTGAGATTTACGCACTTTTGCAGTTCATCGTTAAAGAACGATAAACTGTTGTTTGATTTGAATCAAACAGTTTAATTCGCCGTAATTTCAAACTAGCTCCAATCCACTCCCCGTCAGTTCCATTGGGTAGTGTCCGTCCATACGATCCTGTCGGATCCGGTTTCGTCAAGTTCTGATATTGTATGATACGGTTATACATTATTCAAGTTAACATATAATATTGAATTAAATAAAAACAAAACCAATTTAATTCACATCGGGCCTTAACCTTTTCCTTTATCTCCTTTCGGCCCATTTAGCATATACTAGCCCAACACCTCCCTTAAAAACCAAGGCCCGCTCCATATCCCTTTTCCTTCTTCTTCGTTTATCCTGGTATCGAACTCCTGCTCTTCGAAAGACATTCCAGGACCCAAAATCAATCCCTGTTTCCACAAATCCTTCACCAACTATCAAGCTAAAACCACCATCGTACTTGTCTACACCTCCTCTACACCCTCACGTACTCCCCCTTAAACTCGATCCCCAAAATCTCTCACGACCTGAAGCTTCAATTCGCCGCCTACAGTGAAATGGCGACACCTTTAAACTTCGAACCTCACCAGAATCTTCCTGCAAACTCTATACAACCCCACAATACCAAAGCTCAACTCGAATTCGGGTTTTAAAGCTTGAATCTCTCTCGATTACCAACCCTAGGTCTTACTGTAAAACCGCACCCTTGCCAAAATGACGTCGAGCTGCGAAAAACTCACACAGAAATGAAGTTTTTGTGTTGCCGAATCCATGTATGTGTGTAATAGGATTTTAGGAATTTTCTATAGTTTGATTTTGAATTTATTTCTTTGCGTTTTGTGTTTTTTCTCTGTTGAATGAATGTGGCTGCTTAGAATGGTTTTATAACGGTGGTTGGTATGTTGTGTGGTTGTTAACAGGATGATGTGGCTCTTGTTTGACCTCAAAATGAGTTAAGATATTTTCTTTTGTTAATTTTATATTCGTTCTAGTCTTCTAAAAATCACTGCGAACACATACGACGCTTAAAAATCATGAAAATTTGCATGTAGCTAGAGTTCGTCATTACGGTCCCAACGAAACTGTTTTCGTCGAATTCCGACTTCTTATGCTCACACAGCGTATTTTTAACTATCGAAATACTGACTGTTTTCCACTCTAAAAATCCCTACGGTCACACACTGACTCTAAAAATCACAAAACTTGGAATCTAACAACTATTTGACATTGCGGATCCAACAAAACTGGTTTCGTCGAAAACGGAGGTCGTATGAAAAACTGGCTATTTTTCAAGCGTTGAACTGACCTTTTAAATATATAAATATATTTAAATATTATTAAATTTAATATAAATAAATTAATATTCTCGTATATATCCACAGATGATGTCGTACGGCTTCAGAATATCCTGCCAGAATTTATGACTTGATTTTCAGAAATTCCGATTTGATCGATATTCAGTTCGTATCGAAAAATCGATTTATAACGTATATAAAGCGTCGCAAAATATAAAGGAATTCCACAGCGACTTTTCTAAAATTTGATTTGGACATAAATCAAAATCTACACGACGAAATCCCGATTTCTCTCTTCCACTAGAAAGATATACTCCACCAGCTCCACACGTTTCTTGTTTCACAGAAATCCGACTTCAAACGGTCCCTGTATATTCAGTTGAAGTTTGAATCGCCAATTAACGAACTGCAGCGCCATTTCAAGCTCGGTTTTAATTATAATATAATTATACGTTCAAACTGTCGTTTATATAATATATTCATTATTCAAATTCAATTCCAAACTGAATTATACCTTATATATAATCCAATCCACACTGTATTGTGAATTCAGTTATTTCTGACTATTTCGACATTATAATATATTATTATATTATAATTATTATTTAAATATTCAATATTATTTAATTAAACGATCATTAACTTCTCTAAATCACCACTTATATAATTAAATAAATTAATTATATATCTCTAAAAATGCGGGTCATTACAGTGTAACTCTGATAATTACTTTTATCCAGTATATTCTATTGTTCATTATCTGGTGTATTTATTTAATTCTGTTCTGCTATTATCTGTTTCTATGTTATATTCCAAAGATTACCCTTGTCTCCGTCAGTACGGGAAATGGGGTCGTCTCATCGTGGTATCAGAGCTTTGGTTAAGCTTAGCTCTGGAATATAACATTTGAACGAACTCGTCAGAGATAGAACCAGTAGTGTTCTAGGACAGGTAACTTTATACAGATAGGATCAGTAATATCCTAGTATAAGTAAAGCAGAATCAGAACAACTCGTTAGAGATGGGGTCAGAAGTGCCTCAGAACGAGTCGAGCGTAATATGTTTTTAAATAACGTATTTGTGATTAAATATATAATCTGGTTTTAGAAATATAATTTTCGAGTATATAAAAGATATATTTTTGAAAAGTTAAAAACAATTTGATTGTTGTTTGTGTTGTGTGATAGTAGATTTGATTAATTAAATTATTAAAATGATAGTTAATTTAATTAATAATAGGATTAATGGTAGGATTTATTCAATTAAACCACACATTGAGATGAGTTAAAAATAGATGGAAATATATATACTTGTGCATTATATATGTTTGAACAGGTAAATGGATTAGCTGTTGAGTAAAGATTTTATTTGCGTGCCCGACAAATAGGTAAACCTTAATGAGTTGGATGCGAAATATTATTATATCAACTCCTATGAATGCCATTGGATGCGGAGTGCTGGTTATTCTGTGTGTAAAAATAAATGTCGCCATAGGATAGTAACAATTAATTTTGAACCACACTACATGGCATACTTCTGGAAGATAGGCATACTTCATCATATACCACATAAGCATTTGGAGCTTGTGTGACGAGATGGAAGATTTACCCTACGAGCGAGAGGCTTGTATGGCGATGACTATATTTTACAGGTTGAACTGATGACTGATATGGACTACTTAAATTGTAACGATTAAATTGTCAGATTAATAAAAACCCCACACGGGTCTGGAGTTGACAATAATCACGTCTCTCTAGTTATTAGATACGACACAAGGACTATTTATTTCCCACACGGGACGAGGTGACGAGGATTTATTCTCTGGAGCATTTAAAATACACACTCCCTCAGGCTTTGACAGGGTGACGAGAATTTATTCTCTGGAGTTATTATCAATACACGCTCCCCTGTAAACACCAAAATATATCACTATAAATATGTGTATGCTTATTAGGATTTATTGGGTACCTAATACGGCCCAATAAATTTCCAAATCTCTCTCCGTACAAAGGAGGTTATGGCGAAATTTTTCGAAAATTCCGGGTGTTAGCCAAATTTTTGAAGAATTTGAAAATTCTCAGAAACTAAAAAGTTGGAGAATGGAAGTCAGATTGAACGTAGAGTTGATTAATCAAACCGCTTTTGACTTTGTTCCTTTTCGGGGACGAAAAGTTTTAAGTGGGGGAGATTGTAACGACCCAGAAAATCTGAACCAATTTAAAATTTGTAAATTGGCTAAAATAATGGATTTTAAATATTCAAAATAAATATTTTAAATAATGGCAATGAAAAGTGAGTTTGAATCGACGTTTGAAAATGAATATAATTAATTCCAATTATAAACAAGGCCTGAAAAGGCGCTGCAGTTTCAAAAATTTGAATTCAAACTTTGTCGGACTGTACCAGGTGCAAAACAAAACGGATTTTAGTGAATCCAAAAATATTTAAATCTGTTAGTGAATACCTTTCTAGCGAATCTAAAAAATCGAATTTTCATAACGGAAAGCAAAAGTTATGGCTAAATGAATTTTCAGAAAGGCCGCTATGGAATTTATATAGCCCGTGAAATTGGCCATTTTGCATACGACCTCGGAATTCGACGAAACCACTTTTGTTGGATCCGGGATGTGAAGTTATTTCTAGTTTTCAAATTTCATAATTTTTGAAGCTAGTATGTGAGCGTGGCAAAGCAAAACGTGTTTTGGTCAATTACAGTTAAATTGGATCGACCAGAAATGGGCCTTTTTGCAAACGGTCTCAGAATTCGATGAAACTAGTTTTGTTGGGACCATATCGTCAAAACATAGCTAGATTTATTTTTCTGGAATTTTTCGAATCAGTTTGTGGCCCTGGCAAATCGAAATGTATGTTCAAATTGAATATTGAATGTTATATATTTTAATTTGAAGGAAAACTAACTGAAACAGTTGAATGGGCCTACGAAACATATCTCATTGTGTTCGGAATGGGGGTAAAATGCTGGGGATGACAGTCGTTGGGTTTGTATTGGGGTTCGTGGGAGAAAGGGGTATTTTAGAGAAATAAAAAATTATAAAATAAAATAAAAAATCCCTATTGGCCCACATTTTTTCTTCTTCCCCGATGCCCTGAAACGATCGGCGGCTACCCTTCCCTCCTTCTCTCCTCATTTTCTCCCTTCACACGGCATAAAACCCATCGACCCTTTGGAGATTTTTGAAGGGCTCTCCATCCTCATCCAATCCATACCAGCATCACCCCCTATCGTCCCGCCTCCCTCGAGAACTGTGCCCTGGAAGCCGCCGTGTTTGAAGCTCCGCCGCCAGCCATAGGCGTCATCGCACCTAGCTCCTCCACCACCAATTCGAGCGCGCTTCCGAGCCCTTTCGCGTGGCGCTGCCCGATCGTCACCTCGTGCTACGGATTTTGCAAAAATTCGAACCCTAGTTTCGAGCTCGAAGGAAAGGTATCGGCTGTGTTTTATTTGAACTGATTTTAACAGTTTAAAACTGTTGCAAACTTTGAAAAATCATATCTTTTTCGTTTCTTGACGAAATTCAGTGAAACAAGAGACAGTGGACTCGTGTGGACGTCTTCTACCTTCTAGAAGAGACCACATATTTTTCTGAGCCTTCTGCTATTTTTGTTGGAGTGGAACCCAATGTGAGATTTCTAATTTATAAACGATATGGAAAACGACGATGTATAAATTATATAGTCGATGTATGAGTTATATAAGCGTTGTACACCTCTTGTATAAGCGTTGTATAAGTTGTACGTTCGATGTATAAGTTATATATGCGTTGTAAAAATTATATATGTGTTGAAATAGAAGTGAATTGCTATATATATATATATATATATGCCCCTCGTCAACAAACCATGGACGATATTTATTGGTTGTGATTGGTGTGAAAATTGATTGATAGCGAATGGTTGATTGGGATTGTTTATGGTTGATATTGATTGATTGTGGTTGAAAAATACCCATTTGTGGTTGAGAAATATTTGGTTGAAACCACATAGGATTAGTTTGTGGAAATGAAATAAATATACATGCCGCCTGCGTGCGAACTAGATGCATGATTCCCCATTGTCATAAACCGCGAGGTTTTAAGGTAGAGCGAGGAGCCGTACTAGGGACGGTCCTGGTTTTAACTACCCTGCCGTTATGTTGCCGAAATTTTGAATAATATTCATGTGTTTGAATTATTTTCATTTGTTGAAACTATATTTATTCGTTGAATAGAAAACCTCCATGTGTGGAAATGTTGTTGAGTTGAAATTCATGTGTTGAATGGTGTTCATATTTTGAAATAAATTGTTTTATAATAAAAATCCCATTTTTATCATCTATACGAACTATATAAAATAACAGTGTTTTGAAATGAATTGTTTTACAATAAAAATCACATTTTTATTATATAAATGAATTGTTAAAAATAGTGAAGTGTTGAAATAGAAGGCAGTTAGATGAAAATATCATTTTTATCAAAAGTGTGAAATTCATATGGTTTTGAAATCGAAGAATCGATATATATATTTAAATAGAATTGAAATATATCGAATAACGATGTTGCAGTTCGTATTTTGAAATTGTGATTTCAAATGATTAGTACGAGAGATCCGACCATCGGATTTTCCTGAAATCGCAACCGTTGGGTTCCCTTTGGAAATGTCTTTCCAACGGCACCAACTTTGTAAAAATCCAACGGTTGGATTGTCTGGAATGTTTAATTCAAATCTAAAGAAAAACAGCGCCAGAATGGATTATATTTATATATATAAATATAATTATATTTAATCGAATAACGACGCTGCAGTTCGTATTTTGAAATCGAAACTTCAAACGACGATACTGGGAGATCCGACCGTCGGATTTTCCCGAAACGGGAACCGTTGGATTCCTTTGAAAAGATCTTTCTAATGATGTAAATTTTGTGAAGATCCAACGGTTAGATTTTCAGATATGTGTAAATCAAATCTGAAGAAAAACAGCGCCACGGCCGCGTTATGGCCCGAACCGTCGTTTTGAATAAATTGGCTATTTTAAAATAAATAAAAATAGCGATAAATTGTTATAAAATATCATAAACGATATGGAATGGAAATAAACTGAATTTGCTCGATTTATGTGGTATTTGATGGTTGAATGTGTTTGGTGTGAAAAGTACATTAAAGAACAAAATTGGTGTTGTCGAATGATTTAAACATTGAAATAAATTGATTTGAAATTCTAAATATACGTGAATTATTTGAAAAGGCCGAGTTAATTCTCATTTCAAATAATTGACCGACGATTGAAATTCGAAGATGAAGACAATGGTCGAAGACCGGAGATCTTCACCTCGTTTGGATGGTAACCGAGGTCCTGATTGGGAGGCATCCCGAAATATGGATAATGAGTGGTGATCGTCCAGACGTACGTGGTGATCGATGGGTTTGTGAGGTATATAGTGCCTCCGGTTTCGTTCAGACCCAGAACGGACTTGTAAATGGACTGTGTGTCTGACATTGGATTTTATTCTGTGTTGATTGATCTCTGTTAAATATACATCTGTTTGGCGGCGGAGAATTTATTCTTTTGCTTAACGCCTTTCTCTGAAATGCACGAGCTCAGAGGTTGTATATCGATGGACATCAGTCGCATGGCATGAATTGCTAGTGTGGCATGCCTGAGTGGCAAATGATCAGGGCTTCTGTTGAAAAGCAAAGTCTTGTGGTGATGATCAAAGCACCGCCTGTGTGGCATAGCTTTGTGTATAGCGTGAAATCGCGAGCCTGACACCCAGTATGAACCAGAAACGGGAGGAAGGACCTCAGGGAGGACATGCGTTTCTTTCTAGTTAGAAGTGGCGTCAGTGGTTTTACACGCCCTGACGAGTTTGACTTATGTGGTTGTTGCTGTTGCGAGGCGCCTCGGTTAGATCTGACGATCCGGGTCCGATGGAGTCATTCGTTGGCTCGTTTACGCCCCATAGGGCGGGGAAACGCATTGTTCAGGCATTTTAATCCACATCGGTGGACCGACCCTGTCGCTCCAAGGCTTGCCTGCGCGCTTGCCTGTGGCTCGGGCTAGAGAGACGCGAATTCGGTAAGGACTATCTTTTGCCTTGGTTCATGACGGAAATCCAATTTCCAAATACGTGACTGTGCGGTTTTGATTGTATACCTATATATGGCGACATAGTGGTATGGGGCATTAATGTCGTCTATGATTGATAGTTATGATTTGAAATTGTTTTCAAAACATATAAACACTAGCAATAATATCAAATGCCTTTGTTTTATTCGTATCAAGCATATTTTGGCCGTTATAAGGTAAAAACTCTATCCTCCGGATTGCGTTGCATTGTGTGATGGGAACTGAGTCTTATAATGGCTTCATTTTAGAAAAAGCATTGCGATGTTTTAAAAGAAAGATTTGTTTTTAAAGCACTGGCAATCCAATGGAGTTAACCCGTTCCACGAAAGTGGCGTGGTCCTGTGATTCGCCATATTATAAATGTGTTGAGTAGATTTCTCATACCAGTCCCATGACTGACTTGTAGTTTGTTTCACTTTCAAACTCGGGTGCCCCTTTTCTACACGGGCAGCCTTGTATTCAGGTTTAGCTGGTACTTTCTGGATAGCTGGAGCTGAAGATGGACTCTATCATTTATCTCTTTTTGTGCTGTTCAGCTCCTATTGTACATATTATGTTTGTTTTTCCGCTATAGACATATATGTATAGTTGAACTGTAATTGTACTAAGTAATATCATGTATACTGTGTAACTCTGATGATTACTTTTATCCAGTATATTCTATTGTTCATTATCTGGTGTATTTATTTAATTATGTTCTGCTATTATCTGTTTCTGTGTTATATTCCAAAGATTACCCTTGTCTCCGTCAGTACGGGAAATGGGGTCGTCTCATCGGGCATGGTTATAGACAAACAACAGATTGGCACAAGCCACCCCTAGGCTTGGCCCCCAAAATAGGATTTTAAGAGCCCCCCCCCAAATATTTTAACAGCAGACATAGACCTCTTAGCTTATTAATTAGACGGGTTTAACTTAGCAAGTTTAAGTTCATTAATAAGCTTAATATAACCCTATGTTATATTCAACACTCGTAAATGAAATTTCTATTAAATGTAACAACCCTTCCCTAAATCATACAGGCACCTGCTCAGATGTTTACAGATATAATAACATGTTTTACTTTATTTACATCTGATTCCCATATCTTCTAATAACATGTTCTACTTAATATATAATTAAGTCCAACCTATTTAGATTAACATGTTTGCATATTCTTGCTTTATAATTATCCAAATTATACAGTCAATGGTTCTCAAATTCCAGTATGTCGAAGTTTCCTTTTTACTGTTATTACATATCATTCCAATTTTGCACAATTCAAACAGAAATTGCCTAGGCTCTCGATGGCCTTGCTCAGCGCAAAATAAAAAGGAAAGGAGAATGTGATAGCCCGTAACTTCTCCGATAAGGAAGGCCCGGATTACCTTGAGAACACAACAAAATAGAACGCAAACAGAAGAACATTTCATTGTTATTTACAACAATTCCATCAGATTACAAGAATATACAGAGTATGAATAAATAAAATACATTCGATAAATATCAGAGATTACAATAAATTACATAGCAGCGGAAAATAATACAAACACAACTGAAGGTGATATACGGATACAAAGCTTTCCGGATATCGTTCCAGCTGTAAATCAGGATCCTGTGAATATAAATCTGCAAAACCAAAACTACAAGCTGCCCGTGTGGAAAATAGGGGCACCCAGAGTTTAGGTTGAAACAATAAACTCCAGGTCAGTCATGTGACTGGTGTGAGAACTAAAACAGTTATTTAAAACTTTACTTTAAAAGAGAGTAATTCAAGGGACCACGCCTTATAACACGGAACGGGTTTCCTCCCAAGAATATCAGTGCACAGAATAAACAACGCAATGCTTTTTCGAAAAATGAAGCTATTATAAGACCCAGGTCCCATCACACAATGCAACGCAAGCCGGAGGATAGGGTTTTCCCTTATAATAGCCAAACATGCTTAGTACGTTTAAAACAAATCATTTTGATACTATTATAGTATGAGGTGTCAAAACAACTTCAATCATAAATATCAATCATAGACGGCATAGTATCCCATGCTACTATGTCGCCATACTAGGATCTACAAATAAAACCGAAATATCTCGTATTGGAAATTGGATTTCCGTCATGAGTCGAGGCAAGGGGCAAGCTCCTCTCCGATCCGAGACACTCTAGCAAATGCCTCGGGACTACACACTCTGGGTAACCCCTGGATGCTTCAGGGCCGGTCCTCCGTTACGTTTGAGGATTGGCAATTCCTGAACACACGTTTCCCGGTCCTTACAGACCTAAAATCGAGGTGCCTCATTCCAACAACCACATAGGTGAAAAGTATATAAATGTCAGGGTTGGTAAGTCACTGACACCACCAAAGCTAGAAAGAAACGTCATGCTCTCCCTGCAGTCCTTATCCTGTTTTTAACTCATACCGAGGTGTGAGGCTCGTGAATTCACGTTATACAAAAAGCTACGCCACAAACGCCGTGCTTTGATCATCAACCACAAGACTTTGTTTTTCAACAGAAGCCTTGATCTATTGCCACTTAGGCGTGCCACACAGGCAAATCATGCCATGCGACTGATGTCCATCGATATACAACCTCTGAGCTCGTACGTCTCAGAGAAGGGCGTTAAGCAAGAGAATAAATTCTTCGCCGCCAAACAGATGCATTGTAACGACCCAGAAAATCTGAACCAATTTAAATTTTTTTAAATTGGCTAAAATAATGGATTTTAAATATTTAAAATAAATATTTTAAATAATAGCAATGAAAACTGAGTTTGAATCGACGTTTGAAAATGAATATAATTAATTCTAATTATAAATAAGGCCTGAAATGGCGCGGTAGTTTCAAAATTTGAATTCAAACTTTGTTGGACTGTACTGGGTGCAAAACAAAACGGATTTGAGCAAAACCAAAAATATTTAAATCTGTTAGTGAATACCTTTCTAACGAATCTGAAAAATCAAATTTTCATTGCGGAAAGCAAAAGATATGGCCAAATGAATTTTCAGAAAGGTCGCTATGGAATTTATATAGCCCGTGAAATTGGCCATTTTGCAAACGACCTTGGAATTCGACGAAACCTCTTTTGTTGGATCCGGGATGTGAAGTTATTGCTAGGTTTCAAATTTCATAATTTTTGAAGCTAGTATGTGAGCGTGGCAAAGGAAAACGTGTTTTGATCAATTATAGTTAAATTGGATCGACCAGAAATGGGCCTTTTTGCAAACGGTCTCAGAATTCGACGAAACTAGTTTTGTTGGGACCGTATCATTAAAACATAGCCATATTTATTTTTCTGCAATTTTTCGAATCAGTTTGTGGCCCTGGCAAATTGAAATGTGCGTTCAAATTGAATATTGAATGCTTTATATTTTAATTTGAATGGAAACTGACTGAAATAGTCGAATGGGCCTACAAAATATATCCCATTGTGTTCGGAATGGGGGTAAAACGCTAGGGACGGCAGTTGTTGGATTTAGATTGGTGGTCGCGTCAGAAAACCCCTTTAAAACCCACCGGCCAATCATATTTTTTAAAAAAAATAAAAAAATAAAATCTTCGTTTCTCTCTCCCCGATCGAAGGCGGAAACCTCTCGAATCCTTCCCCCTCATTTTTCGATCAATCCACGCCAAATTAACTCGTGCCACAGTTGAACTTTTTGAAGATCTTCTCGAGATCTTCAGATCCATATAAAGTTTGGAATTTTTCGTGACCTGTGGAGAGAGAACCACCTCCCTGAAGTCGTCGACTTCAACCTGCCGCCCCGACCGCCTGGCACCACTGAGTGGGCCCCCACCACCGCGCGCAGACGCGCGTCTCCCCCCTCTTCGTCGCTGCATCGGCCGATCCTCCTATCGATTCACGGTTTGATCGAAAATTGCAAACCTAGTTTTGAACCTTTCAGCTGAGGTACGGCTTGTTTTATTTTCAACTGTTTTAACACCTTTAAACCGTTGCAAACTTTGAAAAATTATATCTTTTTCGTTTCTTGACGAAATTCAGTGAAACAAGAGACAGTGGACTCGTGTGGACGTCTTCTACCTTCTAGAAGAGACCGCATATTTTTCTGAGCCTTCTGCTACTTTTGGTGGAGTGGAACCCAATGTGAGATTTCTAATTTATAAAAGATATGGAAAACGACGATGTATAAATTATATAGTTGATGTATGAGTTATATAAGCGTTGTACACCTTTTTTTATAAGCGTTGTATAAGTTGTATGTTCGATGTATAAGTTATATATGCGTTGTAAAAATTATATATGTGTTGAAATAGAAGTGAATTGCTATATATATATATATATACGCCCCTCGTCCACAAACCATGGACGATATTTATTGTTTGTGATTGGTGTGAAAATTGATTGATAGCGAATGGTTGATTGGAATTGTTTGTGGTTGATATTGATTGATTGTGGTTGAAAAATACACATTTGTGGTTAAGAAATATTTGGTTGAAACCACATAGGATTAGTTTGTGGAAATGAAATAAATATATACATGCCGCCTGCGTGCGAACTAGATGCATGATCCCCATTGTCAAAAACCGCGAGGTTTTAAGGTAGAGCGAGGAGCCGTACTAGGGATGGTCCCGGTTTTAACTACCCTGCCGTTATGCTGCCGAAATTTTGAATAATATTCATGTGTTTGAATTATTTTCATTTGCTGAAACTATATTTATTCGTTGAATAGAAAACCTTCATGTGTTGAATCGATATTCATTCGTTGACTAGAAATTCATGTGTTGAATGGTATTCGTGTTTTAAATATAAAAATCACATTTTTATCTATATATATAAACTATAGAAAACCTTCATGTGTTGAATCGATATTCATTCGTTGAATTGAAATTCATGTATTGAATGGTAGTCGTGTTTTAAATATAAAAATCACATTTTTATCTATATATATAAACTATAGAAAACCTTCATGTGTTGAATCGATATTCATTCGTTGAATTGAAATTCATGTGTCGAATGGTGTTCGTGATTTAAATATAAAAATCACATTTTTATCTATATATATAAACTATAGAAAAGCTTCATGTGTTGAATCGATATTCATTCGTTGAATTGCATTTCATGTGTTGAATGGTATTCATATTTTGAAATAAATTGTTTTATAATAAAAATCACATTTTTATCGTCTATATGAATTATATAAAATAATCTCGTTTTGAAAGAAATTGTTTTATAATAAAAATCCTATTTTTATTACCTATATGAACTATATAAAATAATAGTGTTTTGAAATGAATTGTTTTACAATAAAAATCACATTTTTATTATATACATGAATTGTAAAATATAGTGAAGTGTTGAAATAGAAGACAGTTAGATAAAAATATCATTTTTATCAAATGTATGAAAAGAATATAGCTTTGAAATCAAGGAATCGATATATATATTAAAATATATCGAATAACGACGCTGCAGTTCGTATTTTGAAACCGTGATTTCAAATGATTAGTACGGGAGATCCGACCATCGGATTTTCCTGAAATTGCAACCGTTGGGTTCGCTTTGGAAATATCTTTCCAACGACACCAACTTTGTAAAAATCCAACGGTTGGATTGTCTGGAATGCTTAATTCAAATCTGAAGAAAAACAGCGCCAGAATCGATTATATATATATATATATATAATTATAATTAATCGAATAACGACGCTGCAGTTCGTATTTTGAAATCGAAACTTCAAACGATTGTACCGGGAGATCCGACCGCCGGATTTTCCCGAAACTGGAACCGTTGGATTCGTTTTGAAAAGATATTTCTAATGATGTAAATTTTGTGAAGATCCAACAGTTAGATTTTAGATATGTGTAAATCAAATCTGAAGAAAAACAGCGCCACGGTCGCGTTATGGCCCGAAGCGCCGTTTTGAATAAAATGGCTATTTAAAATAAATAAAAATGGCGATAAATCGTTATAAAATATTATAAACGATATGGATGTGATTTAGAAATTAACTGAAGGTTGGCTAAGTCGAATGGTTTCCTGGGTGTTGATCTGATGTTGGTTTCGGCCTTCGGGGTTAATATTTGGGAAATCGTTCTCTTACTGATTGACGGTTAGTGACTAATGAATTGAAATGATGCGTGTATATGTTAGTGTTGCACTTGTTTATTATATATGCGAGTTGCTCAGAAAGACCGGGTTTATCCCATTCTGAATAACTGAATCGACGATAAGAAATCGAAGATAAAGACGGTGGTCGAAGACCGGAGATCTTCACCACGTTTGGATGGTAACCGAGGTCCTGATTGGGAGGCATCCCGAAATATGGATAATGAGTGGTGATCGTCCAGACGTACGTGGTGATCGATGGGTTTGCGAGGTATATAGTGCCTCCGGCTTCGTTCAGACCCAGAACGGACTTGCAAATGGACAATGTGTCTGACATTGGGATTTATTTTGTGTGATTGATAGCCATCAGTTGCACGGTGTGAATTGCCTGTGTGGCATGCTAAGATGCAGTGATCAGGGCTTCTGTTGAAAAGCAAAGTCTTGTGGTGATGATCAAAGCACCGCCTGTGTGGCGTAGCTTTGTGTACAACGTGAAATCGCGAGCCTCACACCCCGGTATGAACCAGAAACGGGAGAAGGACCTCAGGGAGGGCATGCGTTTCTTTCTAGTTAGAAGTGGCGTCAGTGGTTTTACACGCCCTGACGAGTTTGACTTATGTGGTTGTTGCTGTTGCGAGGCGCCTCGGTTAGATTGGACAATCCGGGTCCGATGGAGTCATTCGTTGGCTCATTGACGCCCCAAAGGGCGGGGAAACGTATTGTTCAGGCATAATAATCCACCTTGGTGGACCGGCCCTGACGATCTAAAGGGTTGATGCGCTCTGATCCTGAGACACGGACTAGAGCGTCTCGAATTCGGTAAGGACAATCTTTGACTTGGTTCATGACGGAAATCCAATTTTCAAATACGACATCGTGCGGTTTTGATTGTATATATGTATGGCGACATGATATATGGTACCCATGCCGTCTATGATTGATAGTTATGATTTGAAATTGCTTTTGAAACATGTAAATACTAGTAATAATATCAAATGCTTTTGTTTTATTCGTATCAATCATATATTGGCCATTATATGGTAAAACTCTATCCTCCGGTCTGCGTTGCATTGTGTGATGGGAACTGAGTCTTATAATGGCTTCATTTTTATAAAAAGCATAGCGATGTTTGAAAAGAATGATTTGTTTTTAAAGCACTGGCAATCCAATGGAGTAAACCCGTTCCATGAAAGTGGCGTGGTCCTGTGATTAGCCATATTATAAATGTGTTGAGTAGATTTCTCATACCATACCCATGACTGACTCGTAGTTTGTTTCACTTTCAAACTCGGATGCCCCTTTTTCTACACGGGCAGCCTTGTATTCAGGTTTAGCTGGTTCTTTCTGGATAGCTGGAGCTGAAGATGGATACTATCATTTATCTCTTTTTATGCTGTTCAGCTCCTATTGTACATTATGTTTGTTTTCCGCTGTAGACATATATGTATAGCTGAACTGTATTTGTACTAAGTATGATCCTGTATACTGTGTAACTCTGATGATTACGTTTATCCAGTATATTCTATTGTTCATTATCTGGTGTATTTATTTATTTCTGTTCTGCTATTATCTGTCTATGTGTTATATTCCACGGATTACCCTTGCCACCGTCAGTACGGGGTCTGGGGTCGTCTCATTTGGTATCAGAGCTTTGGTTAGGCTTAGTTCTGGAACATAACATATGAACGAACTCGTCAGAAATAGAATCAGTAGTGTTCTAGGATGGGTAACTCTATACAGATAGGATCAGTAATATCCTAGTATAAGTAAAGCAGAATGAAATTACACCTCGATAGACACATTTACATTCAAGTATTTGTCTCTATATTTTGAAATATCTTTTCTGTTGACCTGACACTTTGTCTGCTAATTGCAAACGCACTAGAAAATGAGTGACAGGAACAGAAGAAATAATCGTATGGCTCGACCAGCTAATGAGCCAGTTGTGCTCCCACAGCCAGAATCAGATATAGAAGTTCTATTCAAGAGATTTCGAAATCTGGGTGGATCACCATTCTTAGGCAAAGAGTCCATTATGGAAACACAAGCTTGGATTCGTTCTGTAGAGAAAATCTTTGAGGGTTTAAAGCTGAGAGATGATCAGAAAAGATTACTGGCGTCTTGGGAACTCAAAGAAGAAGCTTTGTTTTGGTGGGATTCAGTTATTGAAGATAATCCAGAAGGTGATATCACCTGGGACAGATTCAAAGTGATTTTCTTAGAAAGATTTACTCCTACCGAAGCAACCGAGCGATTATGTGACGAATTTTCTTATTTGATACAAGGTGATATGACCATCCCAGAATATCACAAGAAATTCAACGAACTTTCTCACTTTGCTCCTCATCTGATTCAAGATCTAGAGAGGAAGAATCTGAGATTTATTTATGGCCTGCAAAGGAAGTATCAGAATAGTGTGATGAGGAATGTGAAACTTCCTTTCTTAGAAATGATTTATATGGCTTATCAGTATGAAGATCTCGACAAAAAGGGTATGTTGCCTAACGAAGAAGAGGCTAGTACTAGTATTAAAGGTGAGTCTGAAACGGATAATCCGGAGGCCAGTACGATGTCTGAGGTCAGTAAGAAGCCCAAAGTAAATCGGAAAAGGGCCAGATATGGGAAAGGACAAGTAACGACTGCCATATGCAGTAACTGTAAGAAGCCAGGGCATTTGGCGATAAATTGCGGACCCTTAATGAAACGAATCAAAAGTGGATTTAAATCAGAGAAGAATTTTCATGAGAAAAGAGGTTGCAGTAAATGCCATCAGACTGGTCATCTTGCAAAGGATTGTTGGCTCTTAAAGAAGCCTGAAGTAGTTCAAATAAATGAAGTAGTAGAAGCGTCTGAGCCCTCAGCTATTCAAGAAAGGCCAGATGTTTTAGAAGGCACGCTAACTATCAAAGACATCCCAGTTAAAGTACGGTTGGACACAGGCACGTCACAAAGCTTCATTGCCAAGAATGCAGCTAAGAAGCTGGATTTGAATTTGAAGAAGCTCAAGGAACCAATGACTGTCCAGAATCCGGTTGGGGGTTCCATCGATCTCAGTTGGGTTTGTGGAGTGCCGGTTTCCTTCTCTCGTTATCGGTTCCCTACCATCGCGGTCGTTATGAATTTTAAAGAGTTTGATCTTATCTTGGGGTTAGACTGGTTGACCAAATATGAAGCTGAGGTTAGATGCGCCGAGAGAGTTGTTAGGGCTAAGATTAAATCAGGTGATTATATAACCATTCCCTGTGAAGGTCAGAATGCTAATCGAAAGGACTTCTGGGCAGCTTTCAATGTTTCTCCAGCCCAAATAGAAAATATCCCTGAAATCACAGAGAATATTCCCGACCTAGTGAAAGATATTCCTATCGTCAAGAACTATGCGGATGTGTTCGAGGAAGTTGTTCTCTTACCTCCACAGAGAGAAATAGATTTCAAGATTGCTTTAATTCCGAATGCAAGGCCGGTAGTTCACGCTATTCGAAGAATGTCCTTGAAAGAGAAAGAAGAACTTGACAATCAAACATGACAGCTAGTATGGAAGGGTCTGATCAGGCCCAGTTTCTCTGATTGGGGTGCAGCAGTGGTGTTTGTCCCAAAATCAGACGGTACTCTACTGCTATGTGTGGATTATCGTGATTTGAACAAGCAGACCATAAAGAACAAATATCCATTGCCGCGGATTGATGATTTGTTGGATCGATTAAATAGCGCATAAGTATTTTCACGAATGGACCTAGCTACAGGTTTCCATCAACTTCGAATTGCCGAAGATTGTGTTCCAATGACAGCATTCAGAGGTCCCGACTTATTCTACGAGTGGTTTGTAATGCCGTTCGGCTTATGTAACGCTCCAGCCTATTTCGTCGATCTAATGAACAGAGTATTGAATAAATTTGTTCTGGTTTTCATTGACGATATTCTAATATTCTCTAAATCAAAGGCCGAACATGAAAAGAATTTGGAGCAGGTTCTGGAAATCCTCAGAAGGAATGTATTAAAAGGCAAACTGTCCAAATGTATATTCTAGCAAGAAGAAGTCAAATTTCTGGGCCACGTTGTATCGAAAGAAGGAATTGTTGTGGATCCAAGTAAAATCATAGCTATTCAGAATTGGAAACAGCCCAGTACCCCAACAGAAGTCCGCAGTTTTCTCGGATTGGCTAGCTATTACCGGAAGTTCGTTAAAAACTTTTCGAAAATATCTGGTCATTTAACGAAGCTTACAAAGAAGCACTCTAAATTCAAATGGACTCCAGAAAGTGAGGAGGCTTTTGAAGAGCTAAAGTTAAGACTAACGACTGCTCCGGTGTTAACCATTATCGATGGCAATCAGGATTTGAAAGTCTGGACTGATGCTTCTAGAGAAGGCCTTGGCGCAGTGTTAATGCAAAGGGGTCAAGTGATCGCTTATGCTAGCCGTCAGCTGAAGCCGCACGAGAAGAACTACATCACTCATGATCTTGAGTTATTGGCGATAGTATTCGCTTTGAAAATCTGGAGACACTATCTTCTGGGTGAGAGATTTGAACTGTTTACAGATCACCAGTCGTTAAAGTATCTGTTCACCCAGAAAGACCTGAATCTGAGGCAGCAACGTTGGCTGGAGTTTCTTGCAGCATATGACTTTGAAATTATATACACTCCAGGAAAACCAATGTCGTGGCCGATGCACTGAGCCGAAAGAATGAAATGATCGCCAGTTTTATTATCACGACTTCATTGATAGATAAAATATCTGCTCTTCAGAAGGATGATCACTTCATTCAGAAGATCAAATAGATAATTCAACAAGGCGAACCCTCGAGTTTTCAAGTTGATTATGATGGGATTCTAAGGCTCAAAGGTCGAATCTGTGTCCCTAACATTCCTGAGCTTCGAAAGGAAGTACTGGATGAATGCCACAAGTCAAAACTTAGTATCCATCCGGGAGTAAACAAAATGTATAATGACATCAAACGCACTTTCTGGTGGAAGTCGATGAAGAGGGACATTTCTTTATATGTTAGTCGATGCCCTACTTGCCAGCTAGTCAAGAGCGACCAACAGAAACTGGCTGGATTGTTACAACCGCTGGACGTTCCAGGCTGGAAGTGGGAACATATTTCCATGGACTTCATTGATGGTTTGCCGAGAACCAGAAAAGGGAATGACAGTATTTGGGTGATCGTAGATCGCTTCACGAAGACTGCCCATTTCATACCTGTCAGATCAAACAGAACTGCTCAGAGTCTGGCGCAGATATATTTCAAGGAAATAGTTAGACTACATGGAGTGCCGCTCAGTATAGTCAGTGATAGAGATACAATATTTACTAGTAAATTCTGGGAGGCATTTCAAGTAGAATTGGGAACAAAGTTGAACTTGAGCACCGCTTATCATCCTCAGACGGACGGTTAGACTGAGAGGGTGAATCGTATTTTAGAAGATCTATTGCGGGCTTGTGTTCTAGAGTTCGGTGGGTCATGGGAAGACCATCTACATTTGGCTGAATTCTCATACAATAACAGCTACCAGGCGAGCCTGACAATGTTGCCATTCGAAGCGTTGTATGGTAGACCATGCCGATCTCCTGCTTGTTGGGTTGAACTTGGAAATAGACTTGTGTTAGGGCCAGATATGATCCGAGAAGCTGCCGACAAAGTCGACTTTATTAAGAAGCGATTACTGGCCGCTCAAAGCCGACAAAAGTGCTATGCCGATAGAAGAAGAAGAGGTATATCCTTTGCGGTTGGCGACTATGTATATTTGAAAGTATCGCCGATGAGAGGAGTTATCCGGTTCGGGAAAACTGGAAAATTGGCGCCCAAATTCATTGGTTCGTTTCCTATTCTGGAACGGATCGGAACTCTCGCTTATAGGGTTAAATTGCCAGATTGGTTGCCTGGAGTTCATGATGTATTTCACATATCTCAACTTCGAAAGCACGTTCATGATCCAGACTTGATCGTGGAAGAAGCAGCTCAACAAGATATTGAAATTACTCCAGAATTAGCTGTGAGATGAGAGCCGCTAAAGATCATTGGCAAAGAGACCAAGGAACTGAGGAACAAGAAGGTTCACTTAGTCAAAGTGCAATGGAGTGGAGATCCACGAGATTGTACTTGGGAAACTGAGGAGAGCATTCAGAAAGCTTATCCTAGATGTCGAGTGGATATCTCTTATTGACTCCGGTGCAAGGTACATTTACCATACTTTGCATTACCAATCAGTTCTCTATTCTGTTGTTATTTTCTTTCCATGGATGTGCACTTTTAATTCTATAGTCTGAATGATTTTTAAAGAATATAGGAATTGATTTGTATGATTTTGAAAAGTTAAAAACAATTTGATTGTTGTTTGTGTTGTGTGATAGTAAATTAGATTAATTAAATTATTGAAACGATAGTTAATTTAATCAATAATAGAATGAATGGTAGATTTATTCGATTATATCACCCATTGAACTGATTAGAAAGTAGACAGAAATATATACTTGTGCATTATATATGTTTGAACAGGTAAATGGATTAGTTGTCGAATAAAGATTTTATTTGCGTGCCCGACAAATAGGTAAACCTTAATGAGTTGGATGCGTAATATTATTATATCAACTCCTGTGAATGCCATTAGATGCGGAGTGCTGGTTTAAACGTCGCCATAGGATAGTAACAATTAATTTTGAACTACATTACATGGCATACTTCTGAAGATAGGCATACTTCATCATATACCACATAAGCATTTGGAGCTTGTGTGACGAGGTGGAATATTTACCATACGAGCGAGAGGCTTGTATGGCGATGACTATATTTTACAGGTTGAACTGATGACTGATATGGACTATTTAAATTGTAACTATAAAATTGCCAGATTAATAAAAACCCCACACGGGTCTGGAGTTGACAATAATCACGTCTCTCTAGTTATTAGATACGGCACATGGACTATTTATTTCCCACACGGGATGAGGTGACGAGGATTTATCCTCTGGAGCATTTAAAATACACACTCCCTCAGGCTTTGACAGGGTGACGAGAATTTATTCTCTGGAGTTATTATCAATAAACGCTCCCCTGTAAACACCAGAATATATCACTATAAATATGTGTATGCTTATTAGGATTTATTGGGTACCTAATACGGCCCAATAAATTTCCAAACCTCTCCCCGTACAAAGGAGGTTATGGAGAAATTTTTCGAAAATTCCGGGTGTTAGCCAAATTTTTGAAGAATTTGAAAATTCTCAGAAACTGAAAAGTTGGAGAATTGAAGCCAGATCGAACGTAGAGATGACTAATCAAACCACTTTCGACTTTGTTCCTTTCGGGGATAAAAAGTTTTAAGTGGGGGAGATTGTAACGACCCAGAAAATCTGAACCAATTTAAAAATGTTTAAATTGGCTAAAATAATGGATTTTAAATATTTAAAATAAATATTTTAAATAATAGCAATGAAAACAGAGTTTGAATCGACGTTTGAAAACGAATATAATTAATTCTAATTATAAACAAGGCCTGAAATGGCGCCTTATTTTCAAAATTTGAATTCAAACTTTGTCGGACTGTACCGAGTGCAAAACAAAACGGATTTGAGCGAAACTAAAAATATTTAAATCTGTTAGTAAATACCTTTCTAACGAATCTGAAAAATCGAATTTCCATAGCGGAAAGCAAAAGTTATGGCCAAATGAATTTTCAGAAACGTCGCTATGGAATTTACATAGCCCGTGAAATTGGTCATTTTGCAAATGACCTCGGAATTCAACGAAACCACTTTTGTTGGATCCGGGATGTGAAATTATTGCTAGGTTTCAAATTTCATAATTTTTGAAGCTAGTATGTGAGCGTGGCAAAGGAAAACGTGTTTTGATCAATTACAGTTAAATTGGATCGACTAGAAATGGGCCTTTTTGCAAACAGTCTCAGAATTCGATGAAACTAGTTTTGTTGGGACCATATCGTCAAAACATAGCCAGATTTATTTTTCTGGAATTTTTCGAATCAGTTTGTGGCCCTGGCAAATTGAAATGTACGTTCAAATTGAATATTGAATGCTTTATATTTTAATTTGAATGGAAACTAATTGAAACTGTCGAATAGGCCTACGAAACATATCCCATTGTGTTCGGAATGGGGGTAAAACGCTATGGACGACAGTCGTTGGGTTTAGATTGGTGGTCGCGTCAGAAACCCCTTTAAAACCCACCAGCCAATCATATTTTTTTTTTTAAAAAAAAAAAAAAGAATATCTTCGTTTCTCTCTCCCCGATCGAAGGCGGAAACTGCTCAAATCCTTCTCTCTCATTTTCCAATCAATCCACGCCAAATTAGCTCGTGCCACAGTTGAACTTTTTGAAGATCTTCTCGAGATCTTCAAATCCATATAAAGTTTGGAATTTTTCGTGGCTTGTGGAGAGAGAACCACCTCCCTGAAGTCGTCGACTTCTACCCGCCGCCCCGACCGCCTGGCTCCACCGAGTGGGCCCCCACCACCGCGATCAGATGCGCGTCTCCCCCCTCTTCGTCGCTGCATCGGCCGATCCTCCTATCGATTCACGGTTTGATCGAAAATTGCAAACCTAGTTTTGAACCTTTCAGCTGAGGTACGACTTGTTTTATTTTCAACTGTTTTAACACCTTTAAACCGTTGCAAACTTTGAAAAATCATATCTTTTTCGTTTATTGATGAAATTCAGTGAAACAAGAGACAATGGACTCGTGTGGACGTCTACTACCTTCTAGAAGAGACCGCATATTTTTCTGAGCCTTCTGCTATTTTTGGTGGAGTGGAACCCAATGTGAGATTTCTAATTTATAAACGATATGGAAAACGACGATGTATAAATTATATAGTCGATGTATGAGTTATATAAGTGTTGTACACCTCTTGTATAAGCATTGTATAAGTTGTACGTTCGATGTATAAGTTATATATGCGTTGTAAAAATTATATATGGTTGAAATAGAAGTGAATTGCTATATATATATATATATATATATATATATATATATATATACGCCCCTCGTCCACAAACCATGGACGATATTTATTGTTTGTGATTGGTGTGAAAATTGATTGATAGCGAATGGTTGATTGGAATTGTTTGTGGTTGATATTGATTGATTGTGGTTAAAAAATACCCATTTGTGGTTGAGAAATATTTGGTTGAAACCACATAGGATTAGTTTGTGGAAATGAAATAAATATATACATGCCGCCTGCGTGCGAACTAGATGCATGATCCCCATTGTCAAAAACCGCGAGGTTTTAAGGTAGAGCGAGGAGCCGTACTAGGGACGGTCCCGGTTTTAACTACCCTGCCGTTATGCTGTCGAAATTTTGAATAATATTCATGTGTTTGAACTATTTTCATTTGCTGAAACTATATTTATTCGTTGAATAGAAAACCTTCATGTGTTGAATCGATATTCATTCGTTGATTAAAAATTCATGTGTTGAATGGTATTCGTGTTTTAAATATAAAAATCACATTTTTATCTATATATATAAACTATAGAAAACCTTCATGTGTTGAATCGATATTCATTCGTTGAATTGAAATTCATGTGTTGAATGGTATTCGTGTTTTAAATATAAAAATCACATTTTTATCTATATATATAAACTATAGAAAACCTTCATGTGTTGAATCGATATTCATTCGTTGAATTAAAATTCATGTGTTGAATGGTGTACGTGTTTTAAATATAAAAATCACATTTTTATCTATATATATATAAACTATAGAAAACCTTCATGTGTTGAATTGATATTCATTCGTTGAATTGAATTTCATGTGTTGAATGGTATTCATATTTTGAAATAAATTGTTTTATAATAAAAATCACATTTTTATCGTCTATATAAATTATATAAAATAATCTCGTTTTGAAAGAAATTGTTTTATAATAAAAATGCTATTTTTATTACCTATATGAACTATATAAAATAATAGTGTTTCGAAATGAATTGTTTTACAATAAAAATAACATTTTTATTATATACATGAATTGTTAAATATAGTGAAGTGTTTAAATAGAAGACAGTTAGATAAAAATATCATTTTTATCAAATGTATGAAAAGAATATAGCTTTGAAATCGAAGAATTGATATATATATATATATATATATATATTAAAATATATCGAATAACGACGCTGCAGTTCGTATTTTGAAACCGTGATTTCAAACGATTAGTACGGGAGATCCGACCATCGGATTTTCCTGAAATTGCAACCGTTGGGTTCGCTTTGGAAATATCTTTCCAACGGCACCAACTTTGTAAAAATCCAACGGTTGGATTGTCTGGAATGTTTAATTCAAATCTGAGGAAAAACAGCGCTAGAATCGATTATATATATATATATAAATATATATATATATATAATTATATTTAATCGAATAACGACGCTGCAGTTCGAATTTTGAAATCGAAACTTCAAACGATTGTACCGGGAGATCCGACCGCCGGATTTTCCCGAAACTGGAACCGTTGGATTCGTTTTGAAAAGATCTTTCTAATGATGTAAATTTTGTGAAGATCCAACGGTTAGATTTTCAGATATGTGTAAATCAAATCTGAAGAAAAACAGCGCCACGGTCGCGTTATGGCCCGAAGCGCCGTTTTGAATAAAACGGCTATTTTAAAATAAATAAAAATGGCGATAAATCATTATAAAATATTATAAACGATATGGATGTGATTTAGAAATTAACTGAAGGTTGGCTAAGTCGAATGGTTTCCTGGGTGTTGATCTGATGTTGGTTTCGGCCTTCGGGGTTAATATTTGGGAAATCGTTCTCTTACTGATTGACGGTTAGTGACTAATGAATTGAAATGATGCGTGTATATGTTAGTGTTGCACTTGTTTATTATATACGCGAGTTGCTCAGAAAGACCGGGTTTATCCCATTCTGAATAACTGAATCGACGATAAGAAATCGAAGATAAAGACGGTGGTCGAAGACCGGAGATCTTCACCTCGTTTGGATGGTAACCGAGGTCCTGATTGGGAGGCATCTCGAAATATGGATAATGAGTGGTGATCGTCCAGACGTACGTGGTGATCGATGGGTTTGCGAGGTATATAGTGCCTCCGGCTTCGTTCAGACCCAGAACGGACTTGCAAATGGACAGTGTGTCTGACATTGGGATTTATTCTGTGTGATTGATAGCCATCAGTTGCACGGTGTGAATTGCCTGTGTAGCATGCTAAGATGCAGTGATCAGGGCTTCTGTTGAAAAGCAAAGTCTTGTGGTGATGATCAAAGCACCGCCTGTGTGGCGTAGCTTTGTGTACAACGTGAAATCGCGAGCCTCACACCCCGGTATGAACCAGAAACGGGAGAAGGACCTCAGGGAGGGCATGCGTTTCTTTCTAGTTAGAAGTGGCGTCAGTGGTTTTACATGCCCTGACGAGTTTGACTTATGTGGTTGTTGCTGTTGCGAGGCGCCTCGGTTAGATCGGACGATCCGGGTTCGATGGAGTCATTCGTTGGCTCATTGATGCCCCAAAGGGCGGGGAAACGTATTGTTCAGGCATAATAATCCACCTCGGTGGACCGGCCCTGACGATCTAAAGGGTTGATGCGTTCTGATCCTGAGACACGGACTAGAGCGTCTCGAATTCGGTAAGGACTATCTTTTGCCTTGGTTCATGACGGAAATCCAATTTCCAAATACGACATCGTGCGGTTTTGATTGTATATATATATATATATATATATATATATATATATATGGCGACATGATATATGGTACCCATGCCGCCTATGATTGATAGTTATGATTTGAAATTGTTTTTGAAACATGTAAATGCTAGTAATAATATCAAATGCTTTTGTTTTATTCGTATCAATCATATTTTGGCCATTATAAGGTAAAACTCTATCCTCCGGTTTGCGTTGCATTGTGTGATGGGAACTGAGTCTTATAATGGCTTCATTTTTATAAAAAGCATAGCGATGTTTAAAAAGAATGATTTGTTTTTAAAGCACTGGCAATCCAATGGAGTAAACCCGTTCCACGAAAGTGGCGTGGTCCTGTGATTAGCCATATTATAAATGTGTTGAGTAGATTTCTCATACCAGTCCCATGACTGACTCGTAGTTTGTTTCACTTTCAAACTCGGGTGCCCCTTTTTCTACACGGGCAGCCTTGTATTCAGGTTTAGCTGGTTCTTTCTGGATAGCTGGAGCTGAAGATGGATTCTATCATTTATCTCTTTTTATGTTGTTCAGCTCCTATTGTACATTATGTTTGTTTTCCGCTGTAGACATATATGTATAGCTGAACTATATTTGTACTAAGTATGATCCTTTATACCGTGTAACTCTGATGATTACGTTTATCCAGTATATTCTATTGTTCATTATCTGGTGTATTTATTTATTTCTGTTCTGCTATTATCTGTCTATGTGTTATATTCCACGGATTACCCTTGCCACCGTCAGTACGGGGTCTGGGGTCGTCTCATGCATATTTAATAGAGATCAATCAACATAGAATAAAATCCAATGTCAGACACACAGTCCATTTACAAGTTCGTTCTGGGTCTGAACGAAACCGGAGGCACTTTCCTCACAAATCCATCGATCTCCAAGTACGTCTGGACGATCACCAACTGATTCCCTCATCTTGGGTGTACAGCCCAATCAAGATCATCAATAATCACCCAAACGATGTGAAGACTTCCGATCTTCAACCACCGTCTTCATCTTCAACATATCATCGAATCGGTTATTCAGAATGGGTATAAACCCGGCCTTTACGAACAACCCGCGTATATAATAAACAAATGTTACACAAACACAACATACGCCTCATTCCAATTCAGCAGTCACTAACCGTAAATTAGCAAGAGAACAATTTCCCAATTATTAACCCCGAAGGCCGAAACCAACATCAGATCAATACCCAGGAAACCGTTCGTCTTAGCTGACCTACTGTTAGTTTCTAAATTCCACATTCTTAGGGAAAGGTTCCCATTAATTTTATCAAAGATAAATTCTTTTAAATTTATTCTTTAATCATCCTTTGGATATCATTTCAAACCAAATTATGGTTTTCCAAACTAGTCGAGATTAGCAAACCACACCGAAGTAATTATTTATTTTATTTCCCAATCCCAACCTATTTATCCCGTGAAGAAAAACTGGTAATACTCCATATCTAACACCATGGTGTTATCGGTAAAATTAATTACCATTTCATGTTCAAATCTAATTAAAGATTTAACTATCGCTTTGGAGCAAAACTGGTAATACTCCATTCTCGCTCACTTTCCAAATTTGATAATTTGAATTATTAATTCACATTTCAATCTAATTGCAGATTCATTAAAACTCCTTTTACTGGGTTAAAGAACTAATGTCATTTAAAACACAGTTCACGATAAACCCAAATCACATTCTATTTATTATCGGGTTAAAGAACAAGTGTTATTTAAAACACCGTTCACGATAAACCCACAAATCAGTTCTAATTCAATTCCAATCAAATATATTAGAAAGTCCGATTATTTAAAACCCCTTTTTAATTCGATTTATTTATTTAAAAATAATTGGGTTTTAAATTTAGTTCAAAACTAGTTCATTTCGATAAAAATCCATTTTTATCTTTACAAATATGGGATTTTTCATCCCAGTTCTTCACAAATCATTTCTTATGATTTTACACAAATTATTACTATTTTTAATAATTTTATCGAGGCCCGTACAGTCGATTTCCAACAACGGCCATCGAACTGCACTTACAACGACCTTTTCCAAATTTGATTTGGACGTATCTCCAAATCCAACCGTTAGATTTCAAATTTCTAATATTCGTTAGAAAGCTCTTTTCGATACGAACCCAACGGTTCTGGTTTTAGGAGAATCCGACGGTCGGATCTCCTGTAATGTCCGTTCGAAGTCAATGGTCGAAATTTACGAACTATAAAGCGACGCGTTCTATTCAGGCCATTATATTATATATATAATATATATAATATATATTTCGTTGATTTCTATTTAAAACGAATTTTATAAATAGTTTTAAATTCGTTTCAAAAACAATTTCAAATTCCATTTCAAATTCAAATCAAAATTAAATTTTTTCCTTATAAATTCGTTTTAAATTCATTTCAATTCAATTCAAATTTCAGTTCAATTTGAATTTATTTCAAATTGATTTTTATTC
The DNA here is from genome assembly GCA_030737875.1 of Allium sativum. Lineage (NCBI taxonomy): Eukaryota > Viridiplantae > Streptophyta > Magnoliopsida > Asparagales > Amaryllidaceae > Allium > Allium sativum. The sequence goes on from CM060913.1 coordinate 749,506,373, forward strand.
TATTTCAATTCGTTTTCAATTCAATTTGAATTCATTTTCTATTCAATTCAATTCGAATTCGTTTTCTTTTCAATATTCATCATAAAACGAATATAATCGATATAAATATCGTTCGCGTCAAAACAGCGCATCTCTAATCAACACGGCTTTATATTTTTCAATAACTTCGTTATTCTATTCAACAAATGAATCTATATTTCTTTCAATACATGACTCTATATTTTTGTCAACACATGACTAATCTCAACGAATGAGTACTGTCCACGTGTGACTATTTTTGTTATTTAATATAGTTTATAAAAATTATGGTATCTTTCGTTTGATTTCAAATCAGACTCCAACCGTAAATTAGTAAGAGAACGATTCCCTGAATATTAACCCCGAAGGCCGAAACCAACATCAGATCAATATCCAGGAGACCACTCATCTTATCTATTTTCCATTTAGTTTCAAATTTTATATATGATAAAGATGTAAATTTTATTGTTAAAATATTTCGTTCAACACATGACTATTCTCAACGGATGAGCACTGTCAACACATGAACATTAAATTTATAATATTATTTATTTTTCCAATTGGAATGAGGCCCAATCAGTTACCATATAATGTTAATTATATGGATTCCATACAACACATGTATATAATAGAAACGATAAATAATCAACCATCATCCAAAGTGCACTACTCTGTATAAGCATCAAATATAGATATCTAACGCTTATAACGGCCGGTCAATCAATCGATCGACATATAACTAATTACTGGGATTAGTGTATGCCGTATTTTATCCCAATACCCGTGTGGGGTTTCAATTAATCAAACACAGATTTTATTTGTGCAGTTGGGCGATGTGTAAAATTTATCGTCCCAATCAATGTCCTTCAAATAGGTGTACATAAACAAACCGTCCGGTTTGTAAATGAAAATTTATTTATTCACGTTCACGTTAAAAATTATATTTTTAACGACCAAATTATTTTATTCAACCTATGAATATTCTATTCGGTTCATTTATTAAATAAAATGATATCTTTATTTTTATAACTTATTTTAGAAAATTTCGACGGCATAACGGCACGATACTAGAAACGGGACAAGGCCTAGCCTTATCCCCGGTCTAATAATGGCCCACGCCATACACATATCAATCAAATCCATTCCATTTCACCAAACAATCAAATTCAAATCAAATAATCTAATCAACTACACAACAAAACGAACAAGTCCATGGTCTGTGGACGATGGTGTCGGGTGCTACTAAACACCGTCTGCATCCTAGTATATATTTATATAACTAGAAAAGAAAAGTTAAAGTGAGAAGTTCTCACCGACTAGCTAATCCAAACGCCTCGACTCTTCTTATGTAGAAGTCATCGCTGTTCTCGCCTTTTGTCACTTTCGTTGCCCGTAGCCACTACATATATGAAATCACATTTTTATATTGTTGCTATGTATATAAAAATCACATTTTTATAATCATTCTATATGGATAAAAATTATATTTTAACACCGCTACTATATAGATAAAAATTCTATTTTTACATCGCTGCTATATAGATAAAAATTCTATTTTTACATCGCTACTATATAGATAAAAATTCTATTTTTACATCGCTACTATATAGATAAAATTTCTATTTTTACATCGCTACTATATAGATAAAAATTCTATTTTTACATTGCTACTATATAGATAAAAATTCTATTTTTACATCGCTACTATATAGATAAAAATTCTATTTTTACATCGCTACAATATAGATAAAAATTCTATTTTTACATCGCTACTATATAGATAAAAATTCTATTTTTACAACGGTGTTCATATAATAAAGATTATATTTTTATCACGCTATTCTCTATATAAAGATTTCGCCTTTTCAAATATAAAGATTTCGCCTTTTTAAATATAATAAAAATCCCATTTTTATTATGTTATGGTTAAAAATCAAATCTTTTTGCTAATGTTCATATAGGAAAAATTTAGTCTTTTTGCATTAAAAATCGCTTCTTTGTTATAATAAAAATCACTACTTTGTTAAGGTAAAAATCACTACTTTATTAAGGTAAAAATCACTACTTTTTTTAAGGTAAAAATCACTACTTTTATCAACTGAAAATATTTGAATAAATAAAATAAAAGAAGTAAATTAATTAAAACTTACTGTTGCAAATCAGAAGAGGGGGGGCTATTTACTTCGGCGTTGGCGTTTGCAGTGGCGGCAGGGAGGGGGACGCGGCAAGGGGGAGGGGTTTAGTGGCGGTTTCAAATCGATTTTGGGGGAATGGGGGAGGGTGCTCGCGCGTCAGGGGCTGGAAGGGAAGGAGGGATCGGGGAAGAAGGGGGGCTCACGCCGATCGGCGGCGCGTTCATCGAGGTAGCGACGGGGCTATTGGAAAGGGGGGGCTGGAGGGCGCGATTCGTTTTTTTATTTATTTGGGGAAATGTTTTCTGAAGTCAACGAGGGAAGAGGGAGGGGTTAAGGAGAAAAATGAAGGGGTTATTTAATTATTTATTTAATTTGATTTTAATATTAAATCCATAAAGTAACTTTTTATTTCGAACTCAAAACGAAACCCACCGCCTGTCGTCCATAGCTAATTACCCCCACTCCGAACACAATGGGATATGTATCGTAGGCTGATTCGATCGTTTCAACCAGTTTTCGTCAAAATCAACATATAACTCTATATATTGAATTTAAACGCACATTTCAATTTACCGGGGCCACATACGAACTCTAAAAATCCCCGAAAAATATTTTTTAACTTCGTACTGACGATACGGTCCTAACAAAACTAATTTCGTCGAATTCTGAGACCGTTGGAAAAATGGCCATTGTCCAGTCGATTAAAATCAACTGAAACTGGTCAAACGCGTTTCCCCTTTGCCACACTCACACATTGAATCGAAAAATTACGAAATTTGAAACCTAGCAATAACTTGACATCCCGGATCCAACAAAAGTGGTTTCGTCGAAATTCGAGGTCATTTGCAAAATTTCCATTTTTAAGGGCCAGAAATTCCATAGCGACTATCCTGAAAATTCATTTGGACATATCTTTTGATTCCTGCTATGAAGTTTCAATTTTTCGGATTCGTTGGAAAGATATTCTCAAATAGATTCTAATATTTTTGGTTTCGCTAAAATCCGGTTTGTTTTGCACCCGGTATGTTCAATTGAAGTTTGAAATCGAATTATCGAACTACCGCGCTATTTTCAATTCCTTTTATATTTATTTATATTCTAACGACGATCTATATAACTACTGTGATGAAAAGGAATTTCGCTCGATCCGAATCAGTCGCTAAACCGATCTAGACCGTTCGAAACGCCTGATCGTTTTGAGAACATGACAAAATAGAACGCAGACGGAGGAACATTTCATTGTATATTACAACAATGCATCAGATTACAAGAATATACAGAGTATAAATGAATATTACATTCGATAAATATCAGAGATTACAATACATTACATAGCAACGGAAAATAATACAATACAAAACTGAAGGAGATATACGGATACAAAGCTTTCCGGATATCGTTCCAGCTGTAAACCAGGATCCTGTGAATATAAATCTGCAAAACCAAAACTACTAGCTGTCCGTGTCGAAAATAAGTGCACCCATAGTTTAGGTTAAAACAATAAACTCCAGGTCAGTCATGGGACTGGTGTGAGAACTAAAACAGTTATAAATCATTATTTTAAAGTTAGGTAAATCAAGGGACCACGCCGTATAACACGGAACGGGTTTCCTCCCAAGAATACCAGTGCATAAAACAAACAGCGCAATGCTAAATAAAGAAAAATGAAGCCATTATAAGTCCCAGGTCCCATCACACAATGCAACACAAACCAGTGGATAGGGTTTTTACCTTATAATAGCCAAAGAATGCTTGATACGTTAAAAAAAATCTTTTATTATCGCTATAAGTGAAGAAGTCAATTTCAAATCATAAGTATCAATCATAGGCGGCATGAATGCCCCATACCACTATGTCGCCATATATAGGTTATACAATCAAAATCGCAAAGTCACGTATTTGCAAATTGGGTTTCCATCTTTGAATCGAGGCAAAAGATAGTCCTCTACCGAATTCGAGACTCTCTAGCCCGAGCCTCAGGCAAGTACTCTGTCAAGCCTTAGGAGCCACAGGGTCGGTCCACCGATGTGGATTAAAATGCCTGAACACTGCGTTTCCCCGCCCTTTGGGGCGTAAATGTGTCAACGAATGACCCCATCGGACCAGGATCGTCCGATCAAACCGAGGCGCCTCGCAACAGCAACAACCACACAGGTGAAAATAATATAAATGTCAGGGCTGGTAGGTCACTGACACCACCCTAGCTAGAAAGAAACGCATGCCCTCCCTGGATCCTTCTCCCGTGTTTAGTTCACAACCGGGGTGTGAGGCTCGCGAATCAACGTTACACAAAGCTATGCCACACAGGCCTTGCTTTGATCATCATCCACAAGACTTTGATTTTCAACAGAAGCCTTGATCAATTGCCACTTAGGCATGCCACACAGGCAATTCACTCCATGCGATTGATATCCATCAATATATAACCCCTGAGCTCGTACGTCTCAGAGAAGGGCGTTAAGCAAGAGAATAAATTCTCTGCCGCCAAACAGATGTATATTTAATAGAAATCAATCACACAGACTAAAATCCAATGTCAGACACACAGTCCATTTAAAAGTTTGTTCTGGGTCTGAACGAAACCGGAGGCACCTAGTATCCCGCATATCCATCGATCTCCAGGTACGTCCGGACGACCACTAACTGTTTCCATCTTCTTGGGTGTACAGCCCAATCAAGATCATCAGTAATTATCCAAACGACGTGAAGACCTCCGGTCTTCGACCACCGTCTTCATCTTCGACACCACGTCGAATCAGTTATTCAGAATGGGATAAACCCGGTCTTTCTGAATAACTCGCGTATATAATAAACACATGTTACACAAACACAACATACGCCTCATTCCAATTCAGAATATTCTTTTATTCAAATATTCTTATATTTTGGGAAAGGTTCCCATTAATTTTATCAAAGATAAATTCTTTATATTTATTCTTTAAATCTCCTTTGAATATCAATTCAAATGAGTCAGGATTAGCGAACCACACCGAAGTAATCATTTATTTTATTTCCCAATCCCAACCTATTCTTCCCATGAAGTAAAACTGGTCATACTTCATATCTAACACCACGGTGTTATCGGTAAATTCAATTACCATTTCACGTTAAAATCTAATTAAAGATTTAACTATCGCCTGGAGTAAAACTGGTGATACTCCATTCTCGATCTTTTCAATCTAATTAAAGATTCATTAAAACTCCACTTAGTTTTAATCTTTAACTGGGTTAAAGAATCGGTGTCGTTTAAAACACGGTTCACGATAAACCCAAAATCACATTCCATTAATTATCGGGTTAAAGAACAAGTGTTATTTAAAACACTGTCCACGATAAACCCAAAAATCATCACCCATTCAATTCCAATCAAATATTATTTAATTGGTACACTTCATTAAATCTAAATAAAAAGACTTAATCTTTTTCTCCACTGGGCTTAAGAACAGTGTTAATGAAGACACCATTCACGACAAACCCAAATCACATTTGATATTAAATACAAGGCTCTGAATATAAAATATACCGGCTTATATTCAATATCAAATTCTACGACCAAAAAATATCGTATTGGAAATAGAGATATATAAATATCTTTCAAATTTCCATAACAACATCTGTATAATCACGAAATCCAACATCGAAATAATCCAAAGACAATTTCGATTCAAATCCGTTCCAATTCAATTATTGGAAATTCTGGTTATTTTCAAAACCATTTCAAATCCACTTTATTTATTTTAAAAATAAATAGAATTATAATTCTAGTTCAAAACTAGTTCATTTCGATAAAAATCTATTTTTATCCTATCAAATATGGAGTTTTTCATCCCAATTCTTCACAAATCATTTCTTATGATTTTACACAAATTATTACTATTTTTAATAATTTTATCAAGGCCCGTACAGTCGATTTCCATCAATGGCCATCGAGCTGCACTTACAACGACCTTTTCCAAATTTGATTTGGGCATAATTCCAAATCCAACCGTTAGATTTCAAATTTCTAATATTATTTAGAAAGCTCTTTTCGATACGAACCCAACGGTTCTGTTTTTAGGAGAATCCGACGGTCGGATCTCCCGCAATATCCATTTGAAGTCAATGGTCGAAATTCACGAACTACCGCAGCGCGGCGCGTTCTATTCAGGCCATTATATTATATATATAATATATACTTCGTCGATTTCCTTTTAAAACGTATTTTATAAATCGTTTTCAAACGGTTTCAACTTCATATTCAATTTTAAATCAAAATTGAATTTTGCCTTCTAATTCAATTTCAGTTCGTTTCAATTCTTTTCAAAATATCAGATTTTGAAATCACTTTCGATATTCATTATAAAATGAATAAAATCGATATAAATATCGTTCTCGTCAAAATGGCGTCAATCTAATCAACACGGCTTCATATATATCTATTTTCAAATATTCTATTTCAAATATTCTATTTCAAATATTCCTTTTTCAAATATTCTATTTAAATACTGGAATGAGGCCCAATCAATTACCATATAATGTTAATTATATAGATTTTCTACAACACATGTATACAATAACAACGATGAATAATCAACCATCATCCAAAGTGCATTCTACACGGTATAAGCATCAAATATAAATATTCAACGCTTATAGCAGCCTGTCAATCAATCGATCGACATACAACTAATTATTAGGATTAGTGTACGTCAAATATCATCCCAATACCCGTGTGGGGTTTCAAACAATCAAACACAGATTTTATTTGTGCAGTTGGGCGATGTGTAAAATTTATCGTCCCAATCAATATCAGTCAAATGTGTGTATATAAACAAATCGTCCGATCTGTTTATTTTTATTTCATTTCATATACACGTTAAAAATTCTATTTTTAACTGTAAAATATTTTCAACTATATAAATATTTTATTTCATTTCACATCACACAATCAACTACACATCAAAATCAAAAAAACAAGCATACAAGCCTCCATGGTCTGTGGACGACGGGTGTCGGGTGCTACTAAACACCGTCTGCATCCTAGTATATATTTCAAACTAGAAATAAAAATTGAAGGTGAGGAGTTCTCACATAATAGCTAATCCAACGCCACGACTCTTCTTTGTAGAAAATCTTCGCCACTCGCCCTTTGTCACTTTCTTTGCCCGTATTCTCTACATATATAAAAATCACATTTTTACTTTGCTATTCAATATATAAAAATCGAATTTTTACTTCGCTATTCAATATATAAAAATCGAATTTTTACTTCGCTATTCAATATATAAAAATCGAATTTTTACTTCGCTATTCAATATTTAAAAATCAAATTTTTACTTCGCTATTCAATATATAAAAATCGAATTTTTACTTCGCTATTCAATATATAAAAATCGAATTTTTACTTCGCTATTCAATATATAAAAATCGAATTTTTTACTTTGCTATTCAATATATAAAAATCGAATTTTTACTTTGCTATTCAATATATATAAATCGAATTTTTACTTTGCTATAAAAATCACTTTTCTATTTCAACGTATATATAATAAAAATCAGATTTTTATTTCGCTATATAATTAAAGATAATATTTTTATTATCTACATCATATAAAAATCGCATTTTTATTCTTTCTATAATATAAAAATCATATTTTTATACCTCCTACATAATAAAGATCGAATTTTTATCTTACTACACTTATAGAAATTATATTTTTAACCTTCCTATAATTTAAAAATTATAATTTCTATATAATATAAAAATCCTATTTTTATCTCTACATACACGTGCAAATCCCATCTCCACTTAATTAAAAATCTTAACTTTATGTGATAACAAATACTAACTTTATAACAAAGCTAAAAACTGATTTTGCATATATAAAAAAACTAATTATATAAAGCAGACGCACCTTTAATTTTATTTTTTTTCTACAAAGGAAGGGGGGACCTTTTTTTTGCTTGCGGGTGGTGGAGGAAGAGGGCGGAGGGGTCTGGCTCGCGGATCGAGGTGGCAGGGAGGGGGTCACAGGTCGGCGGTGGTCAAGCCAGGGTGGCGGCGCGGGTTTGCTCTGGGTGTGGGCGGTTTAAGGGGGAAAGAGAAGCGGAGGAAGAAGGAGAAGGAGGGGGGTGGTGCGCGGGGAAGAAGAAGGCGCAGGGGGGAGGGTACGGCGGTCTCTGGCGCGGCGTGTGGCTCTGGGCGGCGGGGATGATGGGTGGAAGCGGCGGCGCGATTTGGTTTTGTTTTTTTTTTGTTTTTTTTTCTTTTGTTTTTCTGGTCAACGGTTGAAGGGGGGTAGTTAAGGAGAAAGAGAGTTTTTTTATTTAATTATTTATTTCAAAAAGGTACTTTATATTCTGACCTCGAAACGAGACCCACCGCCTGTCGTCCATAGCTAATTACCCTCATTCCGAACACAATGGGATATGTATCGTAAGCTGGTTCGATCGTTTCGATCAGTTTTCGTCAAAATCAACATATAACTCTATATATTGAATTTGAACGCGCATTTCAATTTACCGGGGCCACATACTAACCCGAAAAATTCCAGAAAAATATTTTCTAGCTTCGTATTGACCATACGGTCCTAACAAAACTAGTTTCGTCAAATTCTGAGACCGTTTGAAAAATGGCCATTTTCCAGTCGATTAAAATCAATTGAAACTGGTCAAACACGTTTTCCTTTGCCACGCTCACATAGTGATTCGAAAAATTACGAAAATTGGAATCTAGCAATAACCTGACATCATAGATCCAACAAAAGTGGTTTCGTCGAAATCCGAGGTCATTTGCGAAATTTCCATTTTTAAGGGCCTGAATTCTATAGCGACTATTCAGAATTTTCAACTGGACATATCTTTTGTTTCCCGCTATGAAATTTTGATTTTTCGGATTCGTTGGAAAGATATTCCCAATTAGATCCTATTATTTTTGGTTTCACTAAAATCCGGTTTATTTTGCACCCAGTACATTCATTTGAAGTTTGAAATCGAATTATCGAACTACCGCGCCATTTTCTATTCCTTTTATAAATATAAATAAATATTTATATTCTATCGACGATCTATATAAATATATTCGTTCGAATTCCATTCAAAATAAATTTCTCGTCGATATTATTTAAAATAATTCATTTTAAATAATCAAAATTCGCTAAAATTGCCAAAATAAAAATTTTAAATTGGCCCAAATTTCCGAGTTATTACAACTACATACGTTATAAATATATTCAAAATAAATTTCTCGTCGTTTTTATTTAAAATAATCCATTTTAAATATTCAAAATTCGTTATAATGGCAAAAATAAAAAATTTAAACTGGCTCAGATTTTCGGGTTGTTACAATCTCCCCCACTTAAAACTTTTCGTCCCCGAAAAGGAACGAAGCCGAAAGTTGTTTAACTAATCAACTCAACTTCCATTAATTCCACTACGGTTTAAGTTCTTCAAATTTTCAGTTTCTAAGAACTTTTCAAATTTTTCAAAAATTTGGCTAACACCCTAAATTTCCGAAAATTTCGCCATAACCTCCCCTGCACCGGGAGCAACGGGAAAATCCCGAAATTGTCATACAGGCCCTCTGATCTCAAAAAGAAAAAGAAAAAGTCAAGCGGCTAGCCAATCGGCTCATAAAATCATCATCACCCAAACAAAACAGTAAATTATGGTAAACATGTACCTATTTGTCGGGCAAACAAATTTTATTCTCTTGCTCTAGCCTCCTTGCTATGACCTGTTCAATGTAAGTACATGTATATGCATGCATTGTAATCATTTTTCAATACAGTTCAAAATTTGGTTAAATTAGGCTAAAATGTTCAAAATTATTAAACAAATAAACAAACAACTCAAACATCAATCAATTAGTGAATTAACGTTTCAAATTCATAACTTTGATATATATATATATATATATATATATATATAATAAATCATGTTTTTGATGCCAAATCACACAATAAATGTACCTATATAAGTTTTGGTTCTCACACCAGTCTATGGAAATATATAAACATCACACTTTCGAAACACGAACACAAATTCTGATGATGATATATCAATCATCAGAATCATCTCCGGGTGTCTAGAATGTGATTCTATATCTATCCAGTATATTAAAACTTCGAATATACGTTCATGATGCGTATATGCAAAATCTTTATATACTCGATTGTCCAAATTCAAAATAAATAAATATTCAAATACGTATAAACTGGTTTAAATTTTCAAAACAATATGGTTTTCATTTGAAAAATATACTCTTCACACTCGTTCTAGGATACTACTGATCCTATCTCTAACGAGTCATTCTAATTGGATATTACTAATCCAATATCTGATGAATTCTTTCGTATGGTTCTAATGTGTCTTGTTCTCGAGTTCTGTAAACCAAAGCTCTGATACCAACTGTGATAGCCCGTAACTTCTCCGATAAGGAAAGCCCGGATTACCTTGAGAACACGACAAAATAGAACACAAACAGAAGAACATTTCATTGTTATTTACAACAATTCCATCAGATTACAAGAATATACAGAGTATGAATAAATAAAATACATTCGATAAATATCAGAGGTTACAATAAATTACATAGCAGCGGACAATAATACAAACACAACTGAAGGTGATATACGGATACAAAGTTTTCCGGATATCGTTCCAGTTGTAAATCAGGATCCTATGAATATAAATCTGCAAAACCTAAACTACAAGCTGCCCGTGTGGAAAATAGGGGCACCCAGAGTTTAGGTTGAAACAATAAACTCCAGGTCAGTCATGTGACTGGTGTGAGAAATAAAACAGTTATTTAAAACTTTACTTTAAAAGAGAGTAATTCAAGGGACCACGCCGTATAACACGGAACGGGTTTCCTCACAAGAATACCAGTGCACAAAATAAACAACGCAATGCTTTTTCGAAAAATGAAGCTATTATAAGACCCAGGTCCCATCACACAATGCAACGCAAGCCGGAGGATATGGTTTTCCCTTATAATAGCCAAACATGCTCGGTACGTTTAAAACAAATCATTTTGATACTATTATAGTATAAGGTGTCAAAACAACTTCAATCATAAATATCAATCATAGACGGCATAGTATCCCATGCTACTATGTCGCCATACTAGGCTCTACAAATAAAACCGAAATATCTCGCATTGGAAATTGGATTTCCGTCATGAGTCGAGGCAAGGGGCAAGCTCCTCACCGATTCGAGACACTCTAGCAAATGCCTCAGGACTACACACTCTGGGTAACCCCTGGATGCTTCAGGGTCGGTCCTCCGTTACGTTTGAGGATTGGCAATTCCTGAACACACGTTTCCCGGTCCTTACAGACCTAAAATCGAGGCGCCTCATTCCAACAACCACATAGGTGAAAAGTATATAAATTTTAAGGCTGGTAAGTCACTGACACCACCAAAGCTAGAAAGAAACGTCGTGCTCTCCCTGCAGTCCTTATCCCGTTTTTAACTCATACCGAGGTGTGAGGCTCGCGAATTCACGTTATACAGAAAGCTATGCCACAAAGGCCGTTCTTTGATCATCAACCACAAGAATTTGCTTTTCAACAGAAGCCTTGATCTATTGCCACTTAGGCGTGCCATACAGTCAATTCATGCCATGCGACTGATGTCCATCGATATACAACCTCTGAGCTCGTACGTCTCAGAGAAGGGCGTTAAGCAAGAGAATAAATTTTCCGCCGCCAAACAGATGCATATTTAATAGAGATCAATCAACATAGAATAAAATCCAATGTTAGACACACAGTCCATTTACAAGTTCGTTCTGGGTCTGAATGAAACCGGAGGCACTTTCCTCGCATATCCATCGATCTCCAAGTACGTCTGGACGATCACCAACTGATTCCCTCATCTTGGATGTACAGCCCAATCAAGATCATCAATAATCACCCAAACGATGTGAAGACTTCCGATCTTCAACCACCGTCTTCATCTTCGACATATCGTCGAATCGGTTATTCAGAATGGGTATAAACCCGGCCTTTCCGAACAACCCGCGTATATAATAAACAAATGTTACACAAACATAACATACACCTCATTCCAATTCAGCAGTCACTAACCGTAAATTAGCAAGAGAACAATTTCCCAATTATTAACCCCGAAGGCCGAAACCAACATCAGATCAATACCCAGGAAACTGTTCGTCTTAGCTGACCTACAGTTAGTTTCTAAATTCCACATTCTTAGGGAAAGGTTCCCATTAATTTTATCAAAGATAAATTCTTTTAAATTTATTCTTTAATCATCCTTTGGATATCATTTCAAACCAAATTATGGTTTTCCAAACTAGTCAAGATTAGCAAACCACACCGAAGTAATTATTTATTTTATTTCCCAATCCCAACCTATTTATCCCATGAAGAAAAACTGGTGATACTCCATATCTAACACCACGGTGTTATCGGTAAAATTAATTACCATTTCACGTTCAAATCTAATTAAAGATTTAACTATCGCTTTGGAGCAAAACTGGTAATACTCCATTCTCGCTCACTTTCCAAATTTGATAATTTAAATTATTAATTCACATTTCAATCTAATTGCAGATTCATTAAAACTCCTTTTACTGGGTTAAAGAACTAATGTCATTTAAAACGCAGTTTACGATAAACCCAAATCACATTCTATTTATTATCGGGTTAAAGAACAAGTGTTATTTAAAACACCGTTCACAATAAACCCACAAATCAGTTCTAATTCAATTCCAATCAAATATATTAGAATTTCCGATTATTTAAAACCCCTTTTTAATCCGATTTATTTATTTAAAAATAATTGGGTTTTAAATTTAGTTCAAAACTAGTTCATTTCAATAAAAATCCATTTTTATCTTTACAAATGTGGGATTTTTCATCCCAGTTCTTCACAAATCATTTCTTATGATTTTACACAAATTATTACTATTTTTAATAATTTTATCGAGGCTCGTACAGTCGATTTCCAACAACGGCCATCGAACTGCACTTACAGCGACCTTTTCCAAATTTGATTTAGACGTATCTCCAAATCCAACTATTAGATTTCAAATTTTTAATATTCGTTAGAATGCAATTTTCGATAACCCAACGGTTCCGGTTTTAGGAGAATCCGACGGTCGGATCTCCCGTAATGTCCGTTCGAAGTCAATGGTCGAAATTTACGAACTGCCGCGGCGCGATGCATTCTATTCAGGCCATTATATTATATATATAATATATATTTCGTCGATTTCTATTTAAAACGAATTTTATAAATAGTTTTAAATTCGTTTCAAAAACAATTTCAAATTCCATTTCAAATTCCAATCAAAATTGAATTTTTTCCTTATAAATTCGTTTTAAATTCATTTCAATTCAAAATTCAATTCAATTTGAATTCATTTCAAATTGATTTTTATTCTATTTCAATTCGTTTTCAATTCAATTTGAATTCATTTTCTATTCAATTCAATTCGAATTCGTTTTCTTTTCAATATTCATTATAAAACGAATATAATCGATATAAATATCGTTCACGTCAAAATAGCGCATCTCTAATCGACACGGCTTTATATTTTTCAATAACTTCGTTATTCTATTCAACAAATGAATCTATATTTCTTTCAATACATGACTCTATATTTTTGTCAACACATGACTAATCTCAACGAATGAGTACTGTCCACGTGTGACTATTTTTGTTATTTAATATATTTTTTAAAAACTATGGTATCTTTCGTTTGATTTCAAATCAGACTCCAACCGTAAATTAGTAAGAGAACGATTCCCTGAATATTAACCCCAAAGGCCGAAACCAACATCAGATCAATATCCAGGAGACCACTCATCTTATCTATTTTCCAGTTAGTTTCAAATTTTATATATGATAAAGATGTAAATTTTATTGTTAAAATATTTCGTTTAACACATGACTAATCTCAACGGATGAGTACTGTCAACACATGAACCTTTATTTTATAATATTCTTTATTTTTCCAATTGGAATGAGGCCCAATCAGTTACCATATAATGTTAATTATATGGATTCCATACAAAACATGTATATAATAGCAACGATAAATAATCAACCATCATCCAAAGTGCACTACTCTGTATAAGCATCAAATACAGATATCTAACGCTTATAACAGCCTGTCAATCAATCGATCGACATATAACTAATTACTGGGATTAGTGTATGCCGTATTTTATCCCAATACCCGTGTGGGGTTTCAAACAATCAAACACAGATTTTATTTGTGCAGCTGGGCGATGTGTAAAATTTATCGTCCCAATCAATGTCCTTCAAATAGGTGTACATAAACAAACCGTCCGGTTTGTAAATGAATATTTATTTATTCACGTTCACGTTAAAAATTATATTTTTAACGGCCAAATTATTTTATTCAACCTATGAATATTCTATTCGGTTCATTTATTAAATAAAATGATATCTTTATTTTTCTAACTTATTTTAGAAAATTTCGGCGGCATAACGGCACTATACTAGAAACCGGACAAGGCCTAGCCTTATCCCCGGTCTAATAATGGCCCACGCCATACACATATCAATCAAATCCATTCCATTTCACCAAACAATCAAATTCAAATCAAATAATCTAATCAACTACACAACCAAACAATCAAGTCCATGGTCTGTGGACGATGGTGTCGGGTGCTACTAAACACCATCTGCATCCTGGAATATATTTATATAACTAGAAAAGAAAAGTTAAAGTGAGAAGTTCTCACCGACTAGCTAATCCAAACGCCTCGACTCTTCTTATGTAGAAGTCATCGCTGTTCTCGCCTTTTGTCACTTTCGTTGCCCGTAGCCACTACATATATGAAATCACATTTTTATATTGTTGCTATGTATATAAAAATCACAATTTTATAATCATTCTATATGGATAAAAATTATATTTTTACACCGCTACTATATAGATAAAAATTCTATTTTTACATCGCTACTATATAGATAAAAATTCTATTTTTACATCGCTACTATATAGATAAAAGTTCTATTTTTACATCGCTACCATATAGATAAAAGTTCTATTTTTACATCGCTACTATATAGATAAAAATTCTATTTTTACATCGCTACTATATAGATAAAAATTCTATTTTTACATCGCTACTATATAGATAAAAATTCTATTTTAATATCGCTACTATATAGATAAAAATTCTATTTTTACATCGCTACTATATAGATAAAAATTCTATTTTTACAACGATGTTCATATAATAAAGATTATATATATAATAAAGATTATATTTTTATCACGCTATTCTCTATATAAAGATTTCGCCTTTTCAAATATAAAGATTTCGCCTTTTCAAATATAATAAAAATCCCATTTTTATTATGTTATGGTATATATAAAAATCAAATCTTTTTGCTAATGTTCATATAGGAAAAATTCATTCTTTTTGCATTAAAAATCGCTTCTTTGTTATAATAAAAATCGCTGCTTTGTTAAGGTAAAAATCACTACTTTATTAAGGTAAAAATCACTACTTTTTTTAAGGTAAAAATCACTACTTTTATCAACTGAAAATCTTTGAATAAATAAAATAAAAGAAGTAAATTAATTAAAACTTACTGTTGCAAATCAGAAGAGGGGGGCTGTTTACTTCGGCGCTGGCGTCTGCAGTGGCGGCAGTGAGGGGGACGCGGCAAGGGGGAGGGGTTTAGTGGCGGTTTCAAATCGATTTTGGGGGAATGGGGGAGGGTGCTCGCGCGTCAGGGGCTGGAAGGGAAGGAGGGACCGGGGAAGAAGTGGTGGCTCACGCCGATCGGCGGCGCGTTCATCGAGGTGGCGACGGGGCTGGAGGGCGCGATTCGTTTTTTTTTTTGGGGAAATGTTTTCTGAAGTCAACGAGGGAAGAGGGAGGGGTTAAGGAGAAAAGTGAAGGGGTTATTTAATTTGATTTTAATATTAAATCCATAAAGTAACTTTTTATTTCGAACTCAAAACGAAACCCACCGCCTGTCATCCATAGCTAATTACCCCCACTCCGAACACAATGGGATATGTATCGTAGGCTGATTCGATCATTTCGACCAGTTTTCGTCAAAATCAACATATAACTCTATATATTGAATTTAAACGCACATTTCAATTTACCGGGGCCACAAACGAACTCTTAAAATCCCCGAAAAATATTTTCTAACTTCGTATTGACGATACGGTCCTAACAAAACTAATTTCGTCGAATTCTGAGACCGTTGGAAAAATGGCCATTTTCCAGTCGATTAAAATCAACTAACACTGGTCAAACGCATTTCCCCTTTTCCATGCTCACATATTGAATCGAAAAATTACAAAATTTGAAACCTAGCAATAACTTGACATCCCGGATCCAACAAAAGTGGTTTCGTTGAAATTCGAGATCGTTTGCAAAATTTCCATTTTTAAGGGTCAGAAATTCCATAGCGACTATCCTGAAAATTCATTTGGACATATCTTTTGATTCCCGCTATAAAGTTTCAATTTTTTGGATTCGTTGGAAAGATATTCTCAAATAGATTCTAATATTTTTGGTTTTGCTAAAATCCGGTTTGTTTTGCACCCGGTATGTTCAATTGAAGTTTGAAATCGAATTATCGAACTACCGCGCCATTTTCAATTCCTTTTATAATTATATATAATTATTTATATTCTAACGACGATCTATATAACTACATACGTTATAAATATATTCAAAATAAATATCTCGTCGTTTTTATTTAAAATAATCCATTTTAAATATTCAAAATTCGTTATAATGGCCAAAATAAAAATTTTAAACTGGCTTAGATTTTCGGGTTGTTACAGAGAAAATAGATCCAAACTTAAAAAAATGAACAAACTAAACAAATGGGCATAATAAGACTGCAAATAAAGCAATGACAGAAGGGGATAAGGAAGAAAGATGCACATGTAAACAGATAATAACTGAAAATGAATAGGTAATTGACAATAATTAAAAGAACAATAACATATAAGAATAAAATTATCAACATTGATACTTTTCAGATCCAATATATCTATTGTCAAAATCCTTTTTAAATTGAAGATATAAAAATAACGTAGAATTCATAGAGATATGTACTAGATCCAGAAAAGGCCTTTGAAATAGTTGTAGAAGAAGAATTATCCTTTCAATCTATATTTTGATAGCACCCTAACCCATTTCTTATTTTATTTCTGAACATAGCTTTAGGGAGGAAGAAGATGAAGAAATGTTTGTGTAGGAAAATAGTGAGGGTTGTTAGTCTTTATATATGTGTGCTAGGATAACATAAACCATAGGATTTTAGGGTTTAAAATCAAACCATAGGATTTTAGGGTTTAAAATCAAACCATAGAATACACATCATATTGATTCAGCAAAGGAACATTACCAGAAAATATGTCCAAGTTCAGGCTGCTGCCTGGTCTAAGATGGGTCGACCCACCTCTTACCTAGGTCGACACAGGGGTCAAACCATGTGAGGTCTGATTGCCCTTTTACCATTGCATTTTTTAGAGTTAATTATTTATTTAATTTTTTAATTTATTTCAAACTTTTTTTACTCATAACTTGTTCATACTTAGTCTGATTTGCGAAAACCAAAAGTCCATCTGAATCAGAATTTCATAATGAACGTAGCGGTAAAGTCCGTTTTACTCATTTCTGAATATCTTATTATTTAATATTCATTTTATTATCTTCTTCATATAATTATTATGTATTAAAATATGAGGTGTTACATACAATCAAACGAGAAGTTAGTTTAGTTAAGATAATTCAAAGCATAAATATAAAAGGAAAATCATCATGTTATATGACTACTTAAGGATCCCTAATATCCCAATTTTACAAACATGATCCATTTCAATCCATACTTAGAAATGTATAAGATGAATAAAGATAATTTATAAGCATTTTTAGGGAAATTTAAAAAATAGTTTAGGGCTACCCTATTTAGTAAGTAAAATAAGTAATCACTTAGTTTAATTCATTTTTCTTCCCTTGATCTCCTATGAATAGTGATTTCCATGGATCCTAGACGATTGCAGTAGCACCTTCTTCAAGCTTGACGTAAATTTTTACTAATCTTATCTTAATAATGTAAATAAGCTAACTGAAGTAAGGATTTGTGAAGGTTTAGAGGCAAGAGGCCATTAATGAAGAATACGAACTATTCTTAGGGGTTGTAAAATGACACTTTGGATGTCCCATTAGTTCCTATGATCTGTTGTGTTCTGTTCCCATAATGGGCTTTGGAGTAGCCATAATAACTCATTTAGGCTATCTAAACTTTGTTAAACTCTAGAACATATAATATTTGTCAAACGATAAACTCGTTTTTTTAATATGACCACTCTACAAGAAGGGAAATCATCATTTCAGCCTAATGGAAGTAATTTGAGGTCTTAATTTCTTTTCAGTCAATAATAATAAATGAAACAAGATTCGTCAAGTGTAAAATGATCATTTAAAGTTTCGAAAACAATAGTGTGTGAGAAATGATCCTAATAGCCATTTTTCAAATTTACGAAATCATAGGAACTTATGTGAAAATAATACAAAAACTATATGGTCTTTTAGTACATATAATAGGAGTTATTACTCCAACCTTCTTAAGTTTCTAGACATCATCCCGTATCAAAATGCGTTTCATCAAATCTTCAGCGTCCACCTTACCTTTACAGTAAGAATGCTATCATCTTCAGCATTTGGTCCACTGCAAGGGCTACGATCTGAGGGATAATCATCTCGCCCCTTCAAATTCTAATATCAGATAATCATAGCATAACATATAATAATGGTTTTTCGTGACCTTTTTACCGTAACATCTCTCTTAATAAGGGCATTCACATACTTCGCATGCTCAGCAACCTAATCTCTTTGTATCTAAATCTTGATGGTTTCCTCGCATAAGGATTCAGACTCTTTTTAGGCCTCCTCCACGTCCTTTAAAGCATCATCGAGCTTGTAATTTAGATCAATATTATGTTCAAGCCTAGCCTTCAACTGTGTTCTTCTTTACAGTCTCATGGCTATATTGATAAGAGGCTTCAAGCCCTTTGTAGCATCACACCTTTTTATACACAAACGACTTTGAAACATAGTTGTGAAGGACGAACCGTACGTTAAACCGTGGAAGGTTAAGGTTCAAGGTTTTCGTGGTTTAACCTGTCAGACCGTGAGAACTGTGGTGATAGTTTATTTGTATTTTTATGATTTAAATGTAAAAAAAATTAAACATAGATAAAATTTAACAAATTATGATAAACACTCGTGTCCAAACTGATTGGAACACTTTAACATGATCCAATAAGACATGAGCTCAATTTTCATCTTCAACCCATTTGTAACATAGTATGTTATATAGTACCTAATTGAAATAATTATATAACAACTTATCATAACCAAGGTTTTAAATCTAGGATATCGTTCGTGTTTCGTCTTGGGGATTTTATAGACTCGGTCTCGTATCGGGGGAGATCTCGACGAGATAAGTCTAACTCGGGAGTTCGTCTCAGATTTTCATCTCGGGTCTGAAAGTTTATATCGGAACAATCACGGGGTACAGAATATGTTAAAAAATGATATTTTAACAAAATGATTTTTATGAATGCGATTAAAAACATAGCAACTTAAAATGCAAAATAAATTTATTATTCTTTATTTTGCGAAAGATCATTCATACTCTAAATCATAATATGCTTAAAACAGAAATATTGTTAGACAAGAAACATTAAAAGGATCCAAAGCATTAAAAAATTAAACATAAATAGACCATAAAATACATAACTTCATAAGTAACATGTATGTAAAAAGACGAATATGAAAATCATAAGCAATGTAAAACATATACAAACAGACAATATAGTAATTTAACATGCAAAATGCAAAATAACAAAAGATTGATATGGCTAGATTTGAGTTTTTAAGTATAGTTCTAGTTCAGGCACAAATTTAAATTTTAACCAAAAAAACTAAGATCTCGAATGATATTCCAATATTTCATCTCAGTCGATATATCGTTCGATATTGCAGTATATGGGGTGATATATTCAAAAGGAGATTTAGAGTGATATTTGTTGTTTCGTTTCAGAAGGATCCCAAAACGAGATCTCGGAGGAGATCTCAGGCGATATTTGCGAGATTTGAAACAGTGATCATAACAAAGTTGTAAATTTACTAATTTTTTATAGTGAAAAATAATTAGTTTAACAATGGTTTGTAAAATGTATATAATAATGAATTATAACATCCAAAATTTAATGACAATTGCTATGAAATTATTTGTCAAATTTATAAAGTCAAAGAATGAAGAGTGAAACAATTATTTTTTTCACAAATTTGAAGAACTGTGAGGTTCAAAGAGGTCAGACTAAAGGTTTTTAGAGAGTTTTGATGTTAAACCATAGGTCTGTGCACGTGCAAGGTTATATCATTTTCAAAGTCGTGGCGCTCCAAGGTCGAAGGTTAACCACGATCGAACCAAGGTTGGGTTGGTCTTTAAATCACTGCTTTGAAGAATCTCTAGTTGTTTTTTCGACATCAATTAGCTTATTTTCCATTTCTTTAACTTCTGAACCCAAGCAGAAATGGTCTCCTTATCTTTGTTTGCTTTTGAGTGTTAGAGAATCCATTTTATGTCATTCCATTTTAGAAACTTCAAAGATTTTCTCACTGAACTTCTCAAAGGAGTCATGTTAGTCATAGACGTCATTGGTACAAGAGAGCATAATGTATTTAACATTTGATAGAACTGGGTGTATTGAAAAAAAAATCTTGAATCCATCAACATAAATTCATGGAAGCTCATTCCTAACCACAACTGTCTTTCCAGGTATTGTGACACCTTACCCTCCAGTAGCTGAAGCTTGCATAATCCCTTACAAAAACTTTGATGGGATGTATGAAAAATATATTCTTGCTTTCAAGATCCGCGAATCGCCCGGAAAGGGTAAAACTTATAGGACCACAGGGTGTGAAGTTGGAGAAGGAGCGTTAGAAGAACCTCTAGTCCAGGAGTCGTCGTAACGACCAAAAAACTTGTCCTGACCCATGTTAGCAGGAGATTGGGACCTGGAGAGATGCTTGAATGTTAAATCATATGATTTATAATCTCTCTCCCCGCCTTCATAGCCTAATCGATGGGAGAAATCTCAACTTGTATTATGTTAGTGCGATACAGATTGATTCTTCCCATTCTCTGAATGTTTAGACATGTTACCTACAAGGGATGCAAATGGGTTTCTAACCATCTTCTATATAAATGAAACAAGAGTGAATAAGCACCAACGAGTTAAAGTACAAAAAAATCATTGTAGTGTAGAGCTTAAGTGTCCCCTAGTGTTACCTCTAATAGAGCAGGTGTTGAAGGCAACATAGTTTTGTTTATTGGTATAACCTCTACAATGCTAGTATGAGGAATGTCGCATTTGCAGTTGGGAAGAAGGCTATAACGATGAAAGGCGCCAAAATCGTAAGTCCAAATATTTGATGGTTTATGTATCTCCAGATTATCCAGATGTAGTCTAAGCGGTAGAGATAGTATGTACTCGTAATTCAAAAGTCCTCCATATGTAGCAATTGTTAGATCTTTTGTAAATACACGATTGTTTTACAAACAGACAGTAAAACAATCATTGTTACTCGATTACGCCACAATTATTACGTTAAACTATGTTTACAGCAACGACTGAGAACATGACTGATTGTGCAATAGATCGAAGCAATACAGAACCGACACCAGCAGACAAGAAGAAGAATATTTCAGTAATGTCTGAGTCTAGAAAGGATTCTGTTTCCTTGAAACAATATTGCCGTCATATGCACTGATTGACGTAATAGCAATTTGTTTCCCATGAAAAAACGGACCAGTCCCGTGTCGTAGTGCCAGCAAATGGAGCTCCGACGAACTGATGTAGATTATAGAAATTAGACCAGAGGATTACTTTAAAGAAGTAGTAGTAATATGAGAAGATTAACAAGTGAATTCTTTCTCATTTTGGGCTATGAATTTATAGGTTGGAGGAGGTGCCTATCTGGGCATTAATGACCATTGGAATTGGAAAGGTTGTGACCCTTTAACTACGCGATACATTAATGTGCATGCGCATTGGAATTCAAATGGTTGTGCCCATTCAGCTGAACGAACATGGCTAATCAAACTACAAAAAAATTTTGTTTTAGCGCACTGGCCGAAGCAGTAACCATCGGCCCATTCAATCAAGATACCCCAAGAGCCCCAAGACCCAAGGCCCAATTTTGACACTTTAATATATTATTATGTCAAGGCCTAGTCCACATTCCTCTACAAGCCCTCTTCTTTTATTTTATAAGCCTATTTTCTTATAATATATAAGAGAGGCGGTTATTCATATTTTGATGATGTGGGACTTTGGTTTGTTGTCCTCTTTCCTTCGTAAATTTCTCTTTCTCTTGCTCGTTCATTTCGAACAATCCCCCATATGAATGATCAGTCGTTCTTTGTTTCATGAACCATTTATCGCATCAGTTAAAGTAGCACGTGGGCCCTGAACTTTCCTAGTGATTACCTATTTGAATCATAGGCAAATCAGTAGACATAGACTGTCCTTGAACTATATGCCTTTTGTATAATCTCAAAGTAGATAACACACGATAAATGTTTCTTATATCCCTTCGTTCTCTGTATGTATTTGTTTTTTCCTTGAACACCTGCTTGGTCTCATAAGTGCTTAGAGAATTTAGGATTATAATTCTCTTTGAAGCAGTGCCTTCACAATAACGTTGGTGATTCTGTAAATGGTATTCTCTAATTTTTCAAATGCATACATCATTAAAAGTATTAATACTTATCATTATTCAACATATAATGCACTGACTTATCATAGGAATGATTTGTGTATAACAATGCCATTAAGTTTCTCTTAAACTTCGTTACCCCTTTGAACCTAGATCTTGGGGTCTCCAGTCAACTAAGTGGGGTTTCCATTTTTTTAAAAAAAAACCTTTGGTCTATAGGCCTTAGCCTCATTTCCATTGATAAGGTTTGAATTCTCTCTCTTAGCAAGCCTTTTGTAAGTGAATCCGCTATGTTATCTTTAGATTGAATGTAATCTATTGTGATAACCCTGTTAAAGAGAAGTTGTATTATCGTTTTATGTCTACGACGAATATGCCTAGATTTAACATTGTATAGTGTACTATTAGCTCTTCCAATAGCTGATTGACTATCAGAATGTATACATACTGGAGGCATAATTTGGCTCTAATTAAAAATGTCTTCCAAGAAGCTTCAAATCGATTCTGCATTCTTATATAGTGCAATAAACTCTGATTCCATCGTAGATCTAGCGATACAAGTCTATTTTGATGATTTTCTTGAAATTGCTCCATTTCCTAATGAGAAAACATATCCACTTGCAGACTTTGTATCATATGATCCAGTGGTCCAATTTGCATCACTGTATCCTTCTAATTGGAGGATAGTTTGTATAGTATAGACCATAGCTCTGCTTATAATTTAGATATCCTAGAACTCTTATTATTGCTTTCCAATGATGTTTACCAGGATTGCTGGTAAATTTACTTAGTTTGCTTAAAGTATATGCAATATCAGGTCTATTACAGTTCATAACATACATGATACTTCCTAGTATACGAGAGTTTTCTAACTACTAATACCATCACCAGTGTTCTTTACCCAATTTTGGTTCATATCTACTAGTGATTTTGCAATAGTCACATTATATTGCTTGAATTTTTCAAGTATTTTGGTGATGTAATGTGATTTTACTAGTTTGCAAACATTTTTCTCATTTTCTAAGCTCAGAAATCCTTCAGGTTGTTTCATATAGATTTCTTCCTCTAGTTCACCATTCAAGAAGAATGAAGTTTTAAAATCCATTTGATGTATTTCTAAGTCGTGTATGGATGCAATTGCAATAAGCATTCTAATTGAAAATATCCCCATTGCTGATAAATATGTATCAATATAGTCTAGGTATTCCTCTTGTCTAAATCCTTGGACTACCAGACGAGCTTTGTACTTGTTTATTGAGCCATCAGGTTTCAATTTCTTTATAAATATCCATTTATTACCTAAGGTTTACATCTTTGAGGCAAATCAACTAATTCCCATGTATGATTGGACATAATGGAACCAATATCATTGTTAATTTTCTCTTTCCAATGAGGGGCATCACTGGAAGACATAACCTATTTGTATGTCAATGGATCTTCTTCTAACATAAAGGTATAGAAGTCCGGTTCAAAGTTTTTTAAAGTCCTTGACCTTTTACTTTTTCTTCGTTCCTCCACTTGATGCTCAGCACTACTTTGTTGAGTGTTTTTTTGTTCGGCATGCTTAAGAGAATAAGGAACTTCATTTTTCCTTGGTCTCTTAGGTGTATGCTTTTCAATACCCTGTTTCAAGGGGAATATATGTTCGAAAAATGTAGCACTATTTTGTGTACCAAAAATCGATATGCGGCACTGTTTTGTGCATATCCACTGAGTACACAATCAATTTTTTTCATCCAATTTTGAACTACTTTAGTTTTGGTACCTCTACTTTGGCAAGGCACCCCCATAACTTGTAGGATAGTGGTCTATTTTTTCAAAGTTCATGAGGAGATTTTGGGGTATTTTATTAAAAATATGATTTGCCAAAAGAATAGTTTCTCCCTAAAAGTTATCTGGCAAGCCAGAACCTGACAATAAAGCATTCATCATTTCTTTAAGAGTTCTATTTTTCCGTTCGACTATACCATTGAATTGAGGTGAATATGGTGTTGTAGTTTGGTGTATAATACCATGTTCAAGGCAAAATTCTTCAAAAGGGGATTCATATTCTCCTCCTCTATCACTTCTTAAAGCTTTGATTTTCTTGTTGAGTTGATTCTCAACTTCCGCTTTGTATTGTTTAGACACATCGAATGCTTCATCCTTACTTCTAAGAAGATAAGCATAACAGTACCTAGTACAGTCATCAATAAAAGTAATGAAATACCTTTTTCCACCTTTAGTTTGACATATTTTCAAATCACAAACATCTGTATTAGATCTAGAGGTTCGATTTCTCATTCAACATGATTTGTCAATTTTACTTCTGCACAAATTTGACATTTATATTTGAAGTCTATGTTATACTTAGGTATAAATTCTAGATTAATTAATTTCCTTAATGTATCAAAATTGACATGCCATAATCTAGAATGCCATAAGCTAGAAGATTCAACAATATAAGCAGAAGATTCACTTTTATTCATATCAGTGCTTGATACAATAGTGGTTACCTTTTCTTTAAACAAACCGTCACACACATACCTCTTCCACATACACTTCATTCTTGGGTAATACAAATTCATCAGCTTCAAAGGTCAATTTGAAACCACGCTTGCTCAGTAATGATCCTAAAATCAGGTTCTTGCGAATTTCTATAACATAGAGAACATCATTTAAATTAGTTCTTTTCCAGAAGTTGGTTTCAACATAACTTTTCCTTTGCCTTCGACCTTTGAAGTAGATGAATTTCCCATGAAAAGTTGTCCATCATCAGTTGCAGTTTTATAGGTTGTAAACATCCACTTATTAACATATATGTGTCGAGTGGCTCCAGTGTCTACAAAACATTCCAATTGATTGCTAGGAGTGTACCAGGTAGAATGATTTGCTAAACCCAACTAAGTGTTGAACCAACTTGTATAATGGCTTGATCGATGACCATTGTAGCTAAATGCTTAGAACATCTATAATTCAAAGATCTCAAACTCAATAGATAGTTACAGATATATACGTTAACTTATTCCCTTGTTCTAAGTACAATCTAATGCGGTGTATAGAGCTATGCAGTTAAAGCCCCGCTAATGCCCTATAATATCCCCGCTATAGCCCATAGCATTATTCAACCGCTACGCTATTTCAATTTAGTGCTGATGAATAGTAGATCCGCTTCTAGCCCAGCAATTTTCCGCTGCATCGGCTAAATCCAGGCTTTTTAGCGTCTGCTTTAGCAATATTAAAATATAGAGCTTGATTTGACTAGTTCTCTTTTTAAAAAATTCAGTAAAGTTAGCATAAAAGGCAATATTTAAGGCATAATTGCCTAATTTATGGTAATAATCAATTACACTCTTCAAATTTAGCATGCATAACTATGATATTCTGTGAATTTTTTATACAAACTTAACTAATATTAGTTTCTTGTATACATATAATGTGAGAAAGATGATTTATTAATTTCCAAATATTTACTTTTACATTTAATGAACCTTTTCGCGTCTCCGCTATATCCCCACTTTACCCTGCTACACCTTTTTGCACCTCCGCTGCTACAGAACCGCTAAGCGCTTTAACTGCACAGGTATAGAGTGCAGTGATATGCAATTAAGGATTATAAGACAATGTTTACGAGATTCAAGAGATTGAATAGGGCGACTACCATCTCTGACCATCCCAACTAGCTTTCATGTTAATTGTTTCACATTGTAAATTCTACTTAAACTCTAGGATCAACTATTAGCTTATAGGAGTGTGATCATCACAATCAAGTCCAAGTTCTATAGTCATGTTATTGTTCGATCCATGAAGAGACATATATGTCCATATTCCTATGTTTTGGTTCAAGGTCTTGAAGTAGGAGTTACTTTGGTCCATATGTACTATGGTAGAGTTGCAGAATCTTCTTATAGTGGAGGATCAATACCAATCCGTGCCCAAGAGATGCTCAATATTTGTTTAAACTTTCAAGCCTTTACACCAATTGTCAATCCAAAGCCTTAGACCTATCCACATAAATCACTTCCCAAATCCACGTCCGCATGACAACCTAGATCAACTCTGATTAACCTACCTGAATTCGGAGCATGGCTCACTCCAAGTTCAAGGATTTCAAAGTTAACCTGGAGCCAAGTATGGGGATTGCTTCAAATTAAATTCGAGCTTTGATCGATGGAATTGAGTAAAGATTCAACTAAGAATGATGGTGTAGGTGATTTGGGAGAAGAATGATTAGTTCAATGAAGGGACTAGATTAATTTTCGGGCTACAAGACAAGATAATGATGGAGCCGGGTTAAGCGATTTACAAGAGAAATGAGCGTAAGAGTGAAGAAAAAACAAATCATTGGCTTATATACTATGTGAACCAATTCAATGCTCCGAAATTGGTAGGTATGCCTGAAGGAGGCTAAAATAGTGCTACACTGTTTGGGGATACTTTTGATCTTTGAAGTTAAATGGGGACTAAATTGGTAGCAAATAAAAAAAGTACATAAATATAGAAGCGCATGTGTACACTCAACTATCTATTTCCTTATCGATCGAAAATCAGATTATTCTTTAGAAATTTTTGGAGAGATCTAGTTTAAATGACCAAAGCCTATTAATTCAATCAATCAGCTTTGTGGAACCGAGCGTGGACGATAACACTGATAGATTTCACTCCAGTACTTATACTATCATACACCGACTGATCATAACAATGAGCAACAAGGGATGCAACTCGACGCTAAGATAACCCAGTTAAAGGGTAAATACTTATTCAAGAAATTAAGTGGAATCCCTTATTGCGATCCTAACTTGTCTCGATTCAAAGCATGCAATTTTTCAGAAAATATGTACTAAGGGGCAAGTGTTATCTAGTCATTTTACCTACCTACATTTGGATTGGTTGGACAAGTTAGATTTTAAGATTGTCAAGGCAACCAGACTGAAAAGATGATCATAGGGTCTAAATGCCAAGTATTAACAATATCATACGATGATGATAAAACAAACTCAAAATGTGGCATATTGGAATTAGCTTAACATTGGATAGTGTTTAACGACTCGTATTATACATATGGGAGGATTGTAGATTTTTATTTTATTTTCATACGAAGTCATATGGTCATGTAACTTTGGGAAAAAACTATTGGGGTCATTTCCTACATTCGGGAATTTTACCAAATTTAAAATGACCCTTTTTCCCTAGTGAATCTTGTTTCGCTTATAACTTTTGATTGGTAAGGAGTTTTGACCTGAAACCACTTCCATTGGATTTGGATGATGATTTCCCATTCCGTAGAGTGGTAACATTAATCAAACGGACTTACCGTTTGGGAGATATGGTTGAAATAAGATTTAAAAGATGGAAAACAACCTAATTGGGCTTAATTAAGTGATTAGCAGCTAGGCCCATAACCCAATTTGGGATTAGGGTTATGGGAGGGCTGAAAGGAGTTGAAGACTCATCTCCTTTCATTTTTCTAGCCGCCACAAACCTTTTTCAAATCCTAATCATGGCTTCCATCTTCTAAATCTCTCTCTAATCACTCCCTAATCACTAATTAATCAAATCAAGCCGGATTAACTCCAAATTCGAGGTAGAGCTGCTGCATCACATTGGAATCCAAGCCGAATCAGTAAAAGTTTTAGATCTATCATTTATTATTGGCTAAGGTGAGTGATTTGCATGTTTATACACTGATTAGTGCTAGTTAGGGGTTATTAATGATAACTAGTGAAATTAAACATCCAATAATCTTAGAAAAATATGTACAAATTCTAAAATCATATTATGTCACATATATGAAATTGGGTTGATTTGGATTAATTTTGTTAAACCCGGATTTTAGGGGATTAAGGGAAAAATCATGGATTTGGGTATGTTTGATCCAAGTTAACATGTGAAATCGTTGTTTTGATGTTTTTTGGTTGATCTACATGTTACTACTGCTTTTTGGAATGTTTTATAATTGCATAGGAAAGTTAGAATGGGTGAAAACGTCATTGTTTGGCGAAAATAGCTTGCTGGAAAACTTGAAGGGTTTCGGTTCGGATAGGAGGAGGAGACCCTAACCGAACCAAACAGGATAAGGATACCCGAACCGAACTGCATAGGAGGAGGAGACCCAAACCGAACTGCATAGGAGGAGGAGACCCGAACCGAACCGAATAGGAGGAGGCCCTAACTGAACCAGATAGGAGGAGGATACTCGAACCAAACCAGACAGGGGGTGACGAACCGAACCGAACACCAATTCGACCAAAACCCGGGATGCAAAGGAAGTCCAAGTGGGAAGTTATCGCTTAGGTTCCAGATGGGATCCGACGAGTTAACTTCTAGAGTTAGGCTTTGCTGCAGGACATGTGCAAAGGAGTTACGATACCTATAACGTTGGTTCACTGTAAAGAGAGAGGGCATGTAGACGAACCAGAACCAAGGCAGTGCAGACTGGTTGGCCCGTACCCCAGAGCCAGGGAGGTTGGGACTGGGTAGGGTTATTGACTTTAGACTATGGAGGTATTGTCATATCAATAGTTGTACGGAGTCCAGGGCAGTGTGGACCCATCACGGCCCCAATAGATTTGGTGATCAAAGCGCTGGATATCGTATGATTTGCGCACTGAGTGAGAGATGTGAGGAATGATTGCTATGTTTGATGTTTGTTATCACCAGGACACGTACACTTCCATTTTGCACTCTATGTTAGTGTAACCTTAGAGTATTTTACATCTTGATATGCTAACTCTTTGGTTGCAGGTCCAGGTTAGGTATGATTATTTATACCTGTTATTGCTTTATTCAGTCACATAGATTTTCTATCGCACACCAGACTTTTGTCTTACCCAAATTTTTATGTCTCTTCTTATTACTCTGGGTGCTCCTAAACAAGCAGATTAGAGGCAGGTTAGGTGGTTATGCACGAGTAGTTATCCGGAGACGAGCAGGAGGCTTCCACGTACTTTATATAAATTCTCTTTGTATTGTTGTTGGTCACTACTTTGGGCAATAGTAGTGGACCTCTTTTATTTCCTTTTAGAGACAATATTTTAAAGTTATAATAATTAGATATGAAGTTGTATTTTGGATTCCGCTACTCTGATGGATATGTTTTAGTTTTCAGCTTATATACTGTCTCACCTGTTTTCTATCAAGTTATGTTATTATTATATTTTATTCCATGCATTGTGAAATATACTACAGGTTCTTTGGTAATTCATTGTTTCAACCTTTTTGACGATCGTCCCATGCTAGACGGGCATTGGCACAATGCATTTAGAGGAAATATCTGATGGTATGGGGCGGCCTTCGCACTTGGTATCAGAGCCTAGGTTGTGTAATTTAACCTAGGGGAAGATATCAGGGAGAGATAGTACACGTATATGAGAGCGCGTAATTGTGATATTTTGGTTTTCGAAAACTATATATATACTATTAGTATATCTACGGATGAAGTCGCACTACACTGGCACTACTAAGGAGATGGTTAATCGTTTTCTCTTTTCAGATTGAACGATGAACCGAAATACGAGGAGTACAGTGAGGAACTCCGCATCGGAAATTGAAGAGGGAGCGGGTTCAGGGGCCAATAATGGGAATGTCCCTAATATAAGGACGATGTTTACTGCCTTCATGCGAGAGATGCTTAGGGATGCTCAGGGACCAGTTCCTAATGCTGGTAACGATGGTGGTGCAATAGTGCAAGCGCCTAGAGCCAATTTCGCCAAGCTTAACAAGGATTATACTAGTCTTGGTGGGAAGTCGTTCCATGGAACGGAATTGGCTACGGAGGTTCAGGATTGGCTTGATAATTGTGAGTGCATCTTCGAGGATTTCGGGATCGATGATTCAACGAAGAGAAAGTTAGCATTGCGTCAGCTTCAAGGACGGGCAATGAATTGGTGGAATGCTATTAAAGCAGCTACTCCAGAGGATCAAGTTACTTGGGATCAGTTTAAGACTCGCTTCTGTGAAAGTTTATTCCTGCTGCTCAGAAATCAGAATTGTTCAGGAAGTTTTTGGAGCTTAAGCAGAATGGTAGGGCATACTCGGAATACATTGCTGAATTTGATACCTTTTTGAAATATGGATTAACTATTATCGATACTGCCGAGAAGAAGAACGAGAAGTTCATAACTGGTTTAGATGAGTACTTGGCATAAAGACTTATAAACCATATCGATGAGACTTGTGAATCTATTGTGGGGAAGGCATTGAGATCGGAGAGCCTCTACCTTAAGACGAAAACCGAGGTTGATATTACATCTATAGAGGAGCCAAAACTGCTGGTAAGCGGTGAAGGCAAGAAGGAGTTCCATAATAAGAGAAAACAGAACCAAACCAAGGATAGTCGGAAAAAGAATAACAAGAAAGATATCGAGTGCTTTGGTTGCGGCACGAAGGGCCACTATATAAGAGATTGTCGAGCAAAGCCAGGGGAGAAGAAGTGCTTTAACTTTGACCAAGTGGAATATTTCAAGAATAAATGTCCACAACCCCTTAAGGAAAAGCAGTTCGTGAAAGCATATGCTACCAACGTTGTTCCTTCTTCGTCGAATGCCCCCAACTGCGAAAGAGAAGGGAAAGGGTGTCATTATTCAAGGTATGCTTTGTATTCATTATGTTCATGTTCAAGTATTGTTTGATACCGAGGCTTTCCATTCCTTCGTATCTAGTGACCTGGTAGATAGGTTGGAATTGGAACCCGAGATTGTCGATATTCTTTTAGTTGTAATGAACCCGATCGGCGGTTCGTTTATCCTTTATATGATTTGTTGAAATTTGGTCTTATCGAGTCATGGATGTATGTTTGCTTGTGATTGCTTTGTTTTGGGCTATACTGGGTTTGGCATTATTTTGGGAGTCGATTGGCCCTAAAGGTATGGGGTGGTAGTAGACTGTGATTGGTCTTCGGTGACCATTAGAGCAGATGATGGGCGGCGGGTGGTATTGGGTTGCCCACATAGTGATGGGGTGATGGCTAGTTTTCTAAATTCCCTCGACATCCCGCATGATGAGTTATCAAATGTTCCTATTGCTGGCGAATATTTGGACATCTTTAAGGGAGTGACAGGACTTCCACCACACTGAGAGATCGAGTTTCAGATTGATTTAGTGAAGGATGCCAGACCTATAGTGATGCCTCTTCGTCGTATGGCGCCAAGGGAGCAACGAGAGCTCGAAGTGCAAGTAGGCGATCTTTTAAAGAAGTGATTTATCCGAAGAAGTGTTTCCGAGTGGGGAGCACCAGTTGTATTTGCTACCAGGGCCA
This sequence comes from Allium sativum, assembly GCA_030737875.1. NCBI lineage: Eukaryota > Viridiplantae > Streptophyta > Magnoliopsida > Asparagales > Amaryllidaceae > Allium > Allium sativum. The sequence goes on from CM060913.1 coordinate 749,538,511, forward strand.
ATGGTTCCCTTCGCATATGTGTGGACTACCGCGAGTTGAACAAGGTGACTAGGAAAAATAAGTATCCTCCTCCATGGATAGATGATTTGTTTGATCAATTAAATGGAGCAAGAGTGTTTTCCCATTTGGATCTCACGACAGGATTTCATCAGCTTCGAGTAGCAGCTGAGAGTATACCTAAAACAGAATTTCGGACAACGTCTGGATTCTATGAATGGTTGGTCATGCCATTCGGGTTAACCAATGCACCCGCATACTTTGTGGATCTTATGAATAAGGTTTTCAAGGATCAACTAAATAAGTTCGTTCTTGTGTTCATGGATGACATCATGGTTTACTCGAGGATAAAGGAAGAACACAAGGAACATTTGAGAGTAGTGATGGAGGTGTTGAGGAAACACCAATTGAAAGGGAAATTTTATAGGTGTCACTTTTGGAGGAGGTAAGTGAGATTCTTAGGCTATGTTGTTTCAGAGAATGGTATTGTTGTGGACCCTGTGAAGGTGGCTACGGTGCAAGATTGGTCTACGCCCAAGAATGCAACGGACGTAAAAAGTTTCTTGGGATTAGCTGGATATTATCATAAGTTTATTCATGACTTCTCCAAGATATCAACACCATTAACTCAGTTGACCAAGAAGAATCAAGCTTTTGTTTGGGGCGAAAGGTGTGAGAATGCATTTAAAAGTCTAAAGGAGAAGTTAATGTGTGCACCAGTGTTAGTTATTCATAAGGGGAACGATGAGACGACAGTATACATGGATGCTTGTGGTACCGGACTAGGTGCTACACTGATGCAAACCGGTAAAGTTGTAGCTTATGCTAGTCGGCAACTGAAACCACATAAGAAAAGATATCCTACCAATGATTTGGAATTGGCAGCGATCGTGTTTGCGTTAAAGATGTGGAGACACTATCTCTTGAGAGAAAGATTCGAATTGTTTACTGATCATAAGTCATTAATGTATCTTTTCTCTCAAAAGGATTTAAATCTTCATCAGCATAGGTGGCTAGAATTCTTGGCTTCATATGATTTCAATACTGCATACACACCCGGGAAGGGCAATGCAGTAGCTGATGCATTGAGTAGGAGACATGCCAGTTTAGGGGCTATGTTCTGGAATGGAAGCAACTGGAGTATATCGCGGGATATGATTTCAGACCTACATGTGAATTAGATCCATAGATGTTAGCAAGTTTGACGATTAGACTGACTTTGGTTGAGCAGATCGGTTCCAGTTAGAGGGACGATCCTAACCTACTGGAAATCATCTCAAAAGTAAAGATGGGCATCGACGGTGAGGAGATGAATATGTATGGACTTGATTGAGAAGGATGGTTTCGAAAGAATGGGAGACTAGTTGTACCCAATGTTAATGGATTGAGAGTTGAAGTGCTTAGAGAGTGTCACCACTCGAAACTGACTATACATCCTAGTGGTAACAAAATGTATCGAGACATGAAGTAGACATTCTACTGGGAAGGAATGAAGAGAGACGTTGGCAAGTTTATATCCAAGTGCATGAACTTACAGTTAGTTAAAGCCGAGCAAAAGAAGCCTAGTGGTTTGTTACAACCATTGGAAATTCCCGAATGGAAATAGGAATAAGTCTCAATGGATTTCATTGATGGTTTACCAAGGAGTAGATCGGGTCATGAAAGTATTTGGGTGATTGTGGATCGATTGACCAAAAGTGCAAGGTTTATACCGGCTAAGTCGAATAGAACGGCAGCTAATTTAGCGGAACTGTATATGAAGTGGGTAGTTAGATTTCATGGGGTACCTAAAGGTATCGTGAGTGACCGAGATCCATTATTTACTAGTGGGTTTTGGAAGAGCTTACAAGAGGCCTTAGGGTCAGAATTACATCTCAGTACCGCGTACCATCCTCAAACCAATGGTCAAACAGAGAGGGTGAATCATGTATCAGAGGATCTCTTGAGAGCTTGTATATTGGATTTTTGGGGGTCATGGGATGACCATTTTCATCTGGTTGAGTTTGCATATAATAATAGTTATACCTCTAGTATTGGTATGGCTCCATTTGAAGCTTTGTACGGAAGACCGTGCAACTTACTATCATGTTGGTTGGAAACCGGTGAGAAATTTGTTCTTCGGCCAGATGTAATAAGAGAAGCTTCAGATAAGATCAAGGTTATTCAACAACGAATGAAGGGTGCCCAAGATAGACAGAAGAGTTATGCTAATAAAAGACGAAGGGATTTGAAATTCTCCGTTGGTGACTTGGTATTCGTCAAGATTTCTCTGTTGAAGAGTGTGATTCGGTTTGGTAGGAGAGGTAAGTTAGCACCAAGGTTTGTTGGTTTGTTTCCAGTTCTTGAACGAGTTGGGAATTTAGCATATAAAGTTGGATTACCTGACAAGATAGTGGGAGTACACAACGTATTTCATGTTTCTCTGTTAAGTAAGTTCGTACACAATTCTGATATAACTATTTCACCAGATCGGTTGGATGATATCGAGGTAGAATCCAAGGCAGTTGGAAGCCGTAGAATGATTCGTATTGTCGGACATGATACGAAACAACTTCGAAGGAAGATGGTGAAACTGGTTAAGGTCTAGTGGGGTGATAATGAGAATGACTGTACTTGGGAAACCGAGGAGAGTATAAGGAAGTCGTATCCAGAGCTCTTTACCTGGTAAGATTTTAATTGCGATATAGTTATTCCCTTGTTAGTAAACCGCATGCTAGGACAGGCTTGTTGTGTTTATTATATATGTTTGATTGTTTGTAAATGGTTGATAGACATGCGGGACACTATTATATGTTTTCTTGGTTAAGGAATTTCGACGGCGAAATTTCTTAAGGGGGATAGTGTAACGGCCCGTATTCTACGTATCGGAGAATCATAGAATATATTTTCATATGAAGTCATATAGTCGTGTAACTTTAGGAAACAACTATTGGGGTCATTTTCCACATTCTCGAATTTTGCCGAATTTAAAATGACCGTTTTGCCCCCCGGAGAATCTTTTTTTGCTTATAACTTTTGATTAGTAAGGAGTTTTGACCTAAAACCACTTTGTTGGATTTGGATGATGATTTCCTATTCCGTAGAGTGGTCACATTAATCAAACGGACTTACCGTTTGGGAGATATAGCTGAAATAAGATTTGAAAGATGGAAAACAAATTAATTGGATTAATTAAGTGATTAGTGGCTAGGCCCATGACCAAATTCGGGATTAGGGTTATGGGAGGGCTGAAAGGAGTTGGAAAATCATCTCCTTTCATTTTTCTAGCCGCCACATACCTTTCTCAAAACCTAATCATGGCTTTCGTCTTCTAAATCTCTCTCTAATCACGCCCTAATATAATTAATCAAATATACATCAAATCAAGCCGAATTAACACCAAATTTAAAGTAGAGCTGCTGCACCATATTGGAATCCGAGCCAAATCAGTAACTTTCAGATCTATTATTTATTATTGGCTAAAGAGAGTGATTTGCATGTTTATACACTAATTAGTGCTAATTAGGGGTGATTAGTGATAATTCGAGAAATTATACATCCAATAATCCTGGAAAAATATGTAAAAATTCTAAAATCATATTTTATGTCACATATATGAAATTGGGTTGATTTGGATTTATTTGTTAACCCCGGAATTTAGGCGATTAAGGGAAAAATAATCGATTTGGGAGTGTTTGATCCAAGTTAACATGTGAAATCATTATTTTGATATTTTTGGTTGATTCTACATGTTACTACTGCTGTTTGGAATGTTTTATGATTTCATAGGAAAGTTAGATCGGGTGAAAACGCCATCGTTTGGCGAAAATAGCTTGCTAGAAAACTTGTAGAGTTTCGGTCCGGGTAGGAGGAGGAGACCCGAACCGAACAGGATAGGAGGAGACCCGAACCGAACCGGATAGGACGAGGAGACCCGAACCAAACCAGATAGGAGGAGGAGACCCGAACCGAGCCGGATAGGAGGAGGTGACTCGAACCGAACCGGATAGGAGGAGGAGACCCGAACCGAATCAGATATGAGGAGGAGACCCGAACCGAACTGAACCGGACAGGGGGTGACGAACCGAACCGAACACCAATCCGACCAAAACCCGAGATGCAAAGGAAGTCCAAGTGGGAAATTATCGCTCAGGATCCAGGTGGGAACCAATGAGTTAATTTCTAGAGTTGGGATTTGCTGCAGGACGTGTGCAAAGGAGTTATCGATATCTATAACTTTTGTTCATTATTGAGAAAGGGGGCATGTAGACGAACCAAAGCCAGGACGGTGTGGACTGGTTGGCCCATACCACAGAGTCAGGCCTGTGTGGATTGGGTAGGGTTATTGACTATAGACCAGGGTGGTGTGGTCATAGCAATAGTTGTATGGAGTCCAAGGCGGTATGGACCCGTCATGGCCCCCAATGGAATATTTGGTGATCAAAGCGGTGGATATCGTATGCTTTATGCACTGAGTGAGAGATGTGAGGAATGATTGCTATGTTTGATGTTTGCTATCACCATGACATGCACATTTCCATTTTGTACTCTATGTTAGTGCTACCTTAGAGTATTGTACATCTTGTTGTGCTAACTCTTTGGTTGCAGGTCCACGTCAGGTATGATTATTTATACCTGTTATTGCTTTATTCAGTTACATAGACTTGCTATTGCTCACACCAGACTTACGTCTGACCCGGAGTTTTATGTCTCTTCTTTTTACTCTTGGTGCTCCTAAACAAGCATACTAGAGGTAGGTTGGGTGGTTATGTACGAGTAGCTGTCTGGAAATAAGCAGGAGGCTTTCACGTACTCTATATATATTCTCCCTGTGTTGTTGTTGGTCATTGCTTTGGGAATTAGTAGTGTACCTCTTTTATTTCCTTTTAGAGACAATATTTTAAAGTTGTAATAATTGGATGTGTAGTTGTATTTTGGATTTCGCTACTCTGATGGATATGGTTTAGTTTTCAGCTTATGTATTGTCTCACCTGTTTTTTATCAAGTTATGTTATTATTATATTTCATTTAAATTGCTGTGAGATATACTACATGTTCTTTGGTAATTCATCGTTTTACCTTTTTGACGATTGTCCCGTGCTAGTCGGGCATTGGCACATCGCATTTAGAGGAAATGTCTGATGGTATGGGGCGGTTCTCACAAGTGTCTACCTGAAGTAAGGGTCAACACCTAAACCAACAACTATACATAATTAAGCCCATACTCCTACGACCTACTTTGATAGCCTTATAAAGTCTGATTTAAGTGTTAATCCAGGATTTTCATGCATTATCTGACAATCTCCATATGTATGTTGGAAAATTTCAACATGTGGACCACATATGTAAAATAAAATGTGTTATGCTATTCCGGTGTAAAGCCTAATTCAAGTGATCAAATAAAATAATAAAATAAATAAGGCTTAAAGATGTAACTATCATGGAAAGAATGCATAGAGACTGGAATTATTTTCAATTTGTTGAAGGGCCAAATTGAAAATAATACACTCTTATAGATACTGGGTTATGGTCCCTGAATTACATAAGTTCTTTTTATTCTCCAAATCTCTTCTACGGGAAATAATTCAAATCTAGGTTTATGTCAATTTAGAATAACATATCCAATTTATGTCTTTTAGATTTGTCATTCCTCTTAATCAGTTGATGAAAGCAGCAACCATGAATTCAGATCTAAAGCTTGTGTGAGGTTTCGAAATAAAAAACCATATCTTAACCAGGTTAATCTTCTCTCTATAAACGTTTATGGATTCAGGTATGACTTCCGCTAATTCATTCACTTTCTCCTATTTCTTCTCAGTTAAATCAATTTTGGTCATATATTCAAATATGGGATTTCATGACTTGTCAATCATAAAGTATATAGAAATTCCAAAAACTGGTATTAAAACACCCATTATTGATTTAATTGGGAAAATTACTTTTTTATATGGTGATGATTTGGATTCGATTTAGTACCTTTCTTTTTTTGTATTGAAAATCAAAGGCCGACTCATGAAACTCTTTTTAGTTTTAAAAGATAGATATAAATGATTAAAATTTTAAATTCATCATTTTTTTTAGAAAGTAAATTGAATCGCTCTAAATTTGGAAAAAAACTTTTGTCAGTTATAATATCACAAGTTATTGCATATTATTATGAATTATTTATGAATTTCAATTTAAAGAACATATTGAATATGTTGTGTATAATTGTTTTCCTTCAATGTTTATTGATGATATATGATGATTTGAATAATCTAGAATCATTTATGAAAGGAAATATGAATCTTGCTTTTAGATTTAAGTTACTCGGACATACAGTTATATATTGGGTGCTACTTTTCACACCCAAGCTTAGATTACTGGCCTCCAATACTAAAAGTACCCCAAATATTTCCATTTTCCTCTACTGGCCACCAACTAAATTAATAATGTAAAAACGGAGAGTACACCATCCCCCTCATCTAAACGAATGCTTCCTTCCACGCTTACTTTCCATTTATCTTCATCTACATACATATCCTTTAATCTGGAAGGACAGTTGCATTTTTTATTGACGCCGGGTCTGTTTTTTTTTTCATTTTTTTTCCATTTGTTTTGACATTGGTTGCTGACCACGATAAAATCCAACCCTTTCACACCCCAATTGCAACCTTAGCTTTCTTCAAAGTCCTAATTTATTCGACTTTAGAATTACAATAACGATATTCAACTTTTTCCCCATTGTTTTACACCATCGGATAAATGTACTCTGCGAATCAAATATCTAAAGTCAAATAGTTCAAGAAAAAATTAACATAATCCATTTTCAAAACCACATTATCAATTTTAATATTTATAAATGAGTACTTACTTCGTCGGTAGTGAAATGATTCATCAAATCAACATTTATGTCTTTTAGGTCATTTAATCGAACATCTTGCATCGTATTATAACAATCATCATGTTTATCATCCGAAACAACAAGGGCGTTGTCCAATTTATCATCATTCAAATACACCATCCATCGAAAAACAAAAAAATGTATAAATTTGAAAAACAAGATACATAAATTATAGAGATAAAAACCCTGTAATTCAAAACTAACATTGTCATACTCTATTACAACATCATCAAATTTAATGTTCTCCAAGCTTGAAATTTCCAATGGAGTGTAAAAAAATATCCTAATACGCAATGGAAAACCTAACCATAAAAAAAACTAACAACAAGTTCTTTAAAATAATAGAAAACAATAAAAATCAAGCAAATCTAATTTTTTTTTAACTTCATCTTCCATCCCTATTAGGCACAACAGAATATATGCTTTTGTTAGAGTTTAAGGTTTGAAATTGTAGAGAAGTACGTGTTTTTTAGGAGAAGTGCGGTGGTGAATAACTGAATGAGGAATAATATATGGTGGCCAGAAGCAAATAAAAAATAATCAATTGTAGTAAATTTAGACAGGTGGTCAGAAGTTTAAACCGAGGTATGAAAAGTAGCATCATATATATATATATATATATATATATATATGTATGTATGTATGTATGTATGTGTGTATGGTATTTGGGATATTTAAGAAATTTTGAATCAAGTATGATCATTTTGAGATCTGTGATGAAATGGTATCATTTATTTGATTTATATGTTTGTAACTAAATCAATTTCTTGTAATATTGGTTTACATTTTAGACCACATAACAGATAATTGCATTTTATATATGTTATAATTGCATTAATTGTGGTTGTTATAGTAATATCATAAATGCATTAAATGCTTCGGTTATGGTAATTAAATGATTCATCTTGTTTTCATTAAGAATAAGAAAAGACTTTTTATGCATTTATGTTTTATAGATGCATTTGTTTTACACGTATGACGCATGTGGAAGATATGTTGCACTTTCATGTTTTGGTCGGCATAAAATAAAAGGAGCAACAATTTGCATGTTTATCTAAACTGCATCATTTTTGGCTTAGTCAAGTATTCACATAATAAACCAAAGGTAAAATGGCATAGTAGCATTTTTTGTAGCTATACCATGGTCAGATATATATCATAGCTATTATGTTCTTTAATGTTATTTTACATGACATTTACTATCACTTATATGTAATTTTATGTGGAATTAACTCTGGCATTAATTTATGACATTTGTTATGTGATTCATTTATGATGTATTATCATATTTATTAAGGGAATGTATATAGCCACATACCTAAAGAAAAGGATTAAAGTAGCTATTATTGAAACATTTTGTGCTCCAGCAAGAGTTTTGTTTTTCGGAATTTTTAACTATTACATGGACCAAAATCATTTTTAGATGCTTTATAGCACTTGAGGTACACTGTGTAGACTGTGAGAAATAAGCTCAAATATAATTTTGGTGTCTCTTTATAAATTTAAATATCTATATTCATAGTAAACTAACTGGAAATAACAAGTCACCAAAGTGACTTTTCTTATTTTGGTGGTTCATGTAAATTTTTGACATTTACGTGTAGTTATTTATGCGAATATTAGTCGGTCCAAAGGAAGGCTAATGTTTGCCCGAATCAATTACACATGTATGATGATAAATACATTACAATTATAAGATTTTACGAGTGAATAATTAATCGGCCCAAAGAAAGATTATTATTAGACTTGAATTTATTGTCAATGTTTGGTCATTACAACAATAGTATCACTTATAATTGATATTACTGTCAAATACTCGATATCAATGTGTACTAGGTATTTTGATAAGAGACTAACCAATTATTTGAATTTACAATGGTTGTTATTTGGCTATGAGCATATAAGGTCAATCTTTATTTTTTGTTTATTTTTCAACTAATTTGACTTAAGTGCTTGCCAATATTAAGAACATTCTCATCTACAATGAGACAATATATAAGGAATAGCAACATAACACATTGTCTGCTCTTTACTTCATAGATCTAGTGATGCAATTGAGGGGATCTTATTCAGCCCTATTACAGTTGAATGTTCTTTTAATATCATAAAGAATATTGGAAGGTGGTATAATTCAAATAGCAAGAGTAAAAGGATTATATGTTAAAGTATTTTACATGTTTTTCAAGGATGCGCCATATGTAAGGATAACTAATTTTGATGAGCTATCTATTGAGAATGGAAAATAGTTTATGGAAACAAAAAGAGGAAACAAACACAATTTGTTGTGCTTGATTCCATAAAGCCAAAGAAACATAAATGAGTACTATATAGAGAAATATTGCTCAAAAGATAAAAGCACTCAAGTTATTATTAATTTTTGGTACAATAGCATGATAATGTTGCGAGTACTCATTTGATATACATTGTAAAAAAAAATGTAGAAATGAAGATAACGAATTCACTAAGAGTCTAGAAGAAAAGAAAAAACATGCAAATATATTTGTAGTTGTTTCTTTAATGAAATATGCAGACATATAAGGTAAAATATATTAGGTATTTCGTTAAATAATTTTTGAGATTTCTGTTGAATTATTTGAATTTTTTTTATAATGTTGTCATTTAGATAGATTTCAGTTTTTGTTTCTAATATGAACAAAATAGGTTATTATTGTTCATTGGAAAATAACAATGTTGATTTATGAATAAATTCTAACATTTATGTAGTTAAACTCATAATGTCTAATATATAAGTAATGTCTACTTATGTTGAATAGTTTTTGTAATAATATCTCACATTTTGTTTTGGTGACTGATATAGTTATTGTGTGATGCTAAGGGCACCCCAATTTACTCGTCCTATTACTGCTACTAAAAATTACCACAAAAATTATCATTACACTCTTCTTAATACCTCACGTAAAAATTAGGGGTTACCACACCACCGTTACCTTATTTCCCCCACATCTCTTATTCCTTTTTCATTCCATTCTAAAACCCTAGTTCTTCCACCGATCGATCAACGATGAATTGTTTGACGCCGCAGCAATGCGAAGAAAGAAGAAAGATGCAGATACATCGTTGTCCCAACCCCAGTCAACTCAATTAAGTAAGTTTAGGGCTTCAAACGGTAAAAATTTGAATTTTCCCGCGGGAAAGATGAAGTGGACAACGATTGTTGTTAATTAGGGTTTTCAGATTACGGCTGACTATGTGATTAGTTCGGTAAATACTAGTTGTGTGAGAGATTAGAATGGAGAGGTAACGTGGTAGTAAGAAGTTGAAAAAATTTAATGACTTCCAATTTTTTGATTACGGTATTAGGAAGAGGATATTGGGTGCCCTTAGCACCACACTAATTGTATATTTCAACTTCTTAAGGAATACTAGACTGAGATATCGAAAAGGTGAAAATACTTGGTTGATGTTTTAACCCACTTTAAAGGTATAATTTTATGAAACCACACTAAAGAAAAGTTTAACAATGGAAAATGCAACAATTAATTAAATGTACTGACCCGAACTTCCCCGGTCTCCGAAGATAAGAGAAAGAACAGATTGTCTGAGAACACGACAAATCAAAACATAAATAGAAGAACATTTCATTGCTTATTACAACAATTTACATAAGAGTACAAGAATATACAGAGTATGAACAAATAAAATACATTTGATAAATAGAAGAGATTTACAAATTTACAATGCAGTGGAAAATAATACAAAACACAACTGAAAGAGATACACAGATACAGAGCTTTCCAAATATCATTCCAGCTATAGAATAGGATCCTGTGAATATAATATCTACAAAACCAAAACTACTAGCTGCCCGTGTGGAAAATAAGGGCATCCAGAGTTTAGGTTATAACAATAAACTCCAGGTCAGTCATGTGACTAGTGTGAGAACTAAAACAGTTATTCAAAACATTACTTTAAAATGGAGTAAATCAAGGGACCACGTCGTATAACACGAAACGGGTTTCCTCCCAAGAATACCAGTGCATAGAAAAAACAACGCAATGATTTTTGGAAAAATGAAGCTATTATAAGACCCAGGTCCCTTCACACAATGCAACGCAAGCCGGAGGATAGGGTTTTCCCTTATAATAGCCAAACATGCTTGGTACATTTAAAACAAATCATTTGATACTATTATAAGTGTATAATGTATAAAACAACTTCGAATATAAATGTATCAATCATAGACGGCATGGGTACCATATATCATGTCGCCATACTAGTTCTACAATTAAAACCGCACAATGTCGTATTGGAAGTTGGATTCCATCTGTGAACCAAGGCCAGGGATCATCCTGTGCACATTCGAGACACCCTAGCAAGTGCCTCGGGATTCAATCACAACTGCTCCCGGATCGATAGGGCCAGTCATCCGTCGATGATTGGTTATACCATAAACTATATGTTAGTCGGTTATATCGAACCTCTAAAATGGTCTGTACATCGGCACGCATGCAGTAATCAACCATATACCCATCGGTCCCATAGTGACTGATATATCTGAGGCGCCTCTCTATCCAGCAAGTAATAATAAGCAACATCCACATGAGTAAACAGTCTAGGCTCCATACCATGACGTTACTCGTAGCTAGAACTAACATACGTCTGTTTCCCTAATGTCCTTCCTTTTTTTGGTTCACACCGGGGTGTGAGGCTCACGAATTAAAGCTACACAAAGCTATGCTATTTAAATCTGTGCTTTGATCATCAACCACAAGTCTTTTCTTTTCAACAAAAGCCTTGATCGTTTGCATCTCAACATGCCACGCAGGCAATTTATGCCATGCGACTGATATCTATTGATATATAACCTTTGAGCTCGTATGTCTCAGAGAAGGGCGTTAAGCGGGTGAATAATTTCTCCGATGCCAAACAAATATATATTTAATAGAGATCAATCAGCACAGAATAAAATACAATGTCAGACACACATCCATTTACAAGTCCGTTCTGGGTTTGAACGAAACCGGAGACACCTTATTCCTCGTCCCATATGTCCAATACAGGAGAGAGGCCCTCACATATGAGGTCGATCCCCAAGTACATCTGGACGATCACCACTTATTACCTTGTCTTGGGTGTACAACCCAATCAAGACATCAGTAATCATCCAAACAATGTGAAAACCTCTTGTCTTCAACCACCGTCTTTATCGTCGACTTATCGTCGAATCATTTATTCAGAATGGGTATAAACTCATTTTTCCGAAATAACTCGCGTATATAATAAACAAGTTCTATAAAAGCACAACATACGCCTCATTCCAACCCAGAATATTCTTTTATTCAAATATTCACACCTTTAGGGATATGTTCCCATTAATTTTATCAAAGATAAATTCTTTAAAATTTATTCTTTAATCTTCCTTTAGATATCATTCAAACCATATTAAGGTTTTCCAAACTAGTCGGGATTAACGCACCTTACCGAAGTAATCATTTATTTAATTTCCCAATCCCAACCTATTCATCCCATGGAGCAAAACTGGGAATAATCCATATCTAACACCACAGTGTTATCGGTAAAATTAATTACCATTTCCCATTCAAATCTTATTAAAGATTTAACTATCGCTTGGAGAAAAACTGGTGATAATCCACTCTCGATCATTTTCCCAAATTTGATAATTTAAATTATCAATTCACATTTCAATCTAATTAAAGATTCATAAAAATTGCACTTAGTTTTAATCTTCCCAAAAATCAATATTAATGATTATTTAACTTTGGGAAATCTAACACACCGCATCGATAATCTACACTGTACTATTGATTTCTGCCTATATATAACCTCTAAGCTCGTACATCTTAGAGAAGGGTGTTAATCAAAAGAATAAATTCTCCGCAACCAAACAAATATATATTCAGCAAAGATCAACCATACAGTTTGAAATACAATGATCGACATGTAATGTAACACCCCAAATTTTCTGTTAACAGTAAATTAACAAATTAAAGTATAATTAATTCTAAATGATAGATTTAGGGGAAACGGGTTACGCCACTGCGTTCATCTCGGAATTCTGCTTGAGATAGAGTTCGAGTTTGCGTAAATCGGACTCTGTATGAAGGAGTTATGACCTCCGAAAGTTTCAGAATTCGATTTAAAATTCAAACAGCCCGAAAACAAGTTCAAAATTCAAAAATGGACCAGAACTGGGCTGGGCGGGAATTTTCCCTCCCAGGTCGACCAGGGGTCGACCTACAGGTCAACCTGCTTGGTCTGGTCCTGGCTCAGTTTCTGGGACTTGGCTGTGTCACTAGGACTGATTTGTCACTTTCTGATTGGCTTCTCTAGAGATAGATGGCCTTGATTAACTCTAGCTTCATCGACAACTTTAATTAGTTTGAAATTCTATATAAACAGCCCCCTAGCCCCATTCTCTTTACACCATTCTTCTCTACTTATGCTGCCTCTGAAATATTAGAAATAAATAAAATAAAATAATGGCGTCGCTACTCTGCTGGGATCAAAACTAGAACTAGTGTATCTTCTTCCAATTCTGAATAAGACTAAAAGAGAACCACTGCAACTCTTCTTCTATAATCCAACCAAGGCAAGTGCAGTTATTTTCCGATATGAAATTTAATCATGATCTAGACATAATTATGAATCTAAATCTGAGGCTAGGCCCTTTTTCTATTTATCAGATCTGTTCCTCTGTTTTATTATTCTGTTTGTTCTGTATTTCTTCCTCCTTTCTTTCTTTTTGTTTTATAGCCAGGCTACCACGAGCCTAAGCCAGATCTCAAAAGAGATGAACGCATAAATGCTAAATTTGGGAAGAATATTGAATGAGGAATATTTGGGCAAAATCAGTTTGTAACTAATTTGAGGATACAACGCATGTTGTAATTTTGGACATAATTTTGTGGCATATTGCATAAGACGATCTATGACTTGGAAGGAGAGGATTATTGTGACTTAGAACATAAAGAACATAGGTTGAACTTAGAACATAAATCTGAGACATATAATTGGGCATGTTGTATTTAAAACATAAGGTGTATTTAACGTATGTCTTGAGTTTTGAGGCATAAAGAATATTGGACATATGACTTGGGATTTAGGGCGTAAAATTTAACTGTGAACATGTAACTGATTTGGATGCATAGTACAAATTGTAATTCAAGATCTAGATCTGGACATACTATATATTATAGTCTGTAATTTGGAAAAAAGATAATTAATTTGCATATAACTTAGGTGTAAAGATCCACGTTAAGATTTGATGATTATTAAGTGTGAATACACCTAAATGGTTTTTTTTTGGATATGTGACGTGCATTGTAATCAATGGCTATATTTAGCATAATTTATATGTAAATCACGATTAGAGTTTTTGGAGAATATTCTGAACTATGCAAGTTTAATTAGAATTTGAGACATATGTTATATGGTGGATTATGACCATAATTTAGGCATATAAGTTTAGGCTTACTTTATGAATTAGACAAGATATGTGAATAGGACTTTAAGGAATGTTTAAATTGGTTAAAATTGTTATCTGCTTGATATGTTAAATTTGCCTAATCTGCTAAATCTGTTACCTGTTTAATCTGCTAAATTACCTAAATTGTTAAATATGTTGAATCGCCTAATCTGCTAATTATGCCCAATCTGCTAAATCTATTGAGTTTCCTAATCTGCAAAATCTGTTGAACCGCCTGAGCTGCTAAATCTGTTAAATCCGTTGAAAAGCTGAATGATTGTAATTTGTGTAAAACATGTTAATTTGTTTAATCTGCTGCGACTTGAAAAGAAGTCAAATCTGTTAAATTGACATAATTAGTTGGGTATTTGTATAATTTGTAATGGAATAAACTGGTTAAAATAAAAATGCTGAGACACGAGGTTAGACTCATGTTTGCGGTAGAAGCCTGCCCGGACCCAACCGGCGTAACCAGCAACCGCAAACTGCTAGTCTAATGTGAGAGGTCATAGGCATAACTAAAATATGCTTAGACACGAGGTTAGGTCTGGTTTGTGGTAGAAGTCTGCCCGGAACCGCCCGACTTATCTAGCGGCCATAAGCTACCGACCTAATGTGAGAGGTCTACGCATTAATATTTAATTAATGCAAATCTGAGATAAATATGATGTCTAAAAGTTTTTGGGTAGATAAGGCTAAACCAACTGGACTGACGAATTAATAAACCTGTTTCGTGAATTTGTAGGCCCAATACAAAGTTAGACAATCTGTAAGTCTGTTAAAACTATACATCTGATCCATTAGTCTGAAAACCTGTTGACTTGATTTTCTGGTCTGTGAACTAGTTGATTCTGAACTCTGTAGGCCTAAAACTTGTAAACAAGTTAATCTGAAATCTGTTAGTCTGGGGACACAAGGTTAAGAGGGAAAATACTTGTGTCATCTGTTGTTTGGGCCCCATATTAGTCAGTAACCCTTTCTGGTATCAAAACTATGACCCAACAGTAGGTAGGGTCTGGGTACGCTTACTGAACTAATTATAAGCGGTTCATTCTGATAATGGCGAGGGGTGTTGATGGTGCGTTCCAACCGGGTCATGTGCGTGCATGGATCCCGGTCTGCCTCTGAGGATATAAGACGCCATGACATATGTAAATAGGTATGTGTCAGTCAAAGGTTGCCACTTTAGGGAGTGATACACCCTTCTGTGGGGCTGGCACAGGGTATTTATGTATTAGGGAGCCAATCACTTGGGGTAGATTTAGGGTACACTTAGTTCTGTCTGTTTCCGTTGGGGTACCGTCTGTTTCTGTTGGGTGGTAACACCTGTCTGTTTCTGCGTGGTACCGTCTGTTGGGGTGGTGAAGGCCCATTTACTAGTGTACACCTAATTCTAACATTCTGTTTCTGTAGGGATTGTTCTGTTTCCGTCTCTGATTCCGTTTATGTACCTTCTGTCTGTTGGGGTGGTAAAGGCCCATTACTGGCATTCTGTTTCTGTATAGGTTATTCTGTTCCGTTTCTGTTTCTGTTTGGACATTAGGGTAACGCTTAATCCTGTTATACTAGTATTAGTGCAGAGAAGTAAAATATAAATAAGAAGCATAACTTGGGCTATATCATTCTGTTTCTTCTATTTAGCTTAAGTATACCAGTTACTACTGTTGCTGTTGTCTCTTATCAAGCTTTATTTTCATGTCATGATATTATTATCTGTTCATATGCTGAAAGTCATTAGACTTGCCAGACTTTATGTCTGACCTTGCTTGTTTTCTCCCTTTTTCTTTCGTCCCCCCCTCCCAGGTTTTAGGGTGGAAATATAGGTGCTTGATTAGTATTTTCTCTGCTTGAAGTATCGCTTAGCTTTGGCTCTAGCAGTTTATGTTGGGGATTATTACTTTAAAAACTATGCATTCTGAAGGCTTTTGTACAAGACCGATATTTTGTGCTTGAATTCTGATATTATGATTTGAAAAGATGTAACTAAACTTATTTCGGTTTCTGTTGTAATAAAGTTATTAATTTTTCAAGTACTATTTTATCTATCTTGTAAATTTCTGTTCTGTCTACTAAAATGCTCCATCAAAGTTAAGGCGTTCCCTTTGTGAGTGACCTTAAGGGAGGTGGGGTGTTACACTTGGTATTAGAGCTGAAGGTTACCGGATTTGACAAAAAGTTTTGGAAAACTATTTTCAAAAGGTTTTTAAAAAGGAAGTATTTTCAAAAGTAGAGTTTATTTTGAAAAACATAATCCCCAAAGCCATAGCCTATCTTTCTATCCTTTGTTTTGAATCTTTCCTTTTTCTTTCGTTTCAGCATGTCTGGGGATCTTAATCTTCCGGAGGGCATACCGATACCTGGCTGGTTCAGGAGGTACCTAGAAGATAGGGCTAATGATGCGGGCCCAATGAACGTCCCTCCTCCCCCTGCTGCAGCGGTTCCTCCTCCTCCTCCGCGCGTGAATACTTTGCCGAAGATATGTAGAGACTTTCGAGCCATGGGTGGGAAGAACTTTAATGGAACTAAATCCTTCGTGGAAGCAAGGAACTGGCTCAAGAAAACTGAGGATTTGTTTGTTATCTTCAAGGTGGACGATAGGCAAAAGGTACAGTTGGCGGTATGGTTGCTTAAGGACGAAGCTTCTTTTTGGTGGGAGGTCACAAATGGAGAGCATCCGGTAGAGAGATGGATGGATTTCAGGCATAGGTTCGAGATGAAATTTCTCTCACGAGCGGAAGAGAGTCTATACGTAGAAAGGTTCTTGGCGTTGAAGCAGGGGAATTTATCAGTAAGAGAGTACGTCAACAAGTTTAATCAATTGGCAAGATTCGACATAGAATTGGTAAATACACCACATAAGAAGGCACTAAGGTTTGCTAAAGGTTTGAATGAGCCGCTACACGGATTGGCGATGTCCCACATTCCTATGGGGGAAACCTTCGAAAAATTGGTGGACATGGCGTTAATGCACGAAGAGGAAACCGAAAGTAAAAAGAAAGAGGAAAAGCTTGAAGGACCACAAAACAAGAAGGCGGGGCCCAAAAAGGAAACACAAAAGAAGGATGAGAAGACTGAAGATAGGAAGGAGAAGAAGTGCTTTACTTGTGGAAGCTCAACCCATCTGAACAAGGATTGCAAAAAAAGGAAGGGAACTTGCTTCAACTGTGGAGAAATGGGGCACTTCACAAGGGACTTCCCAAAGAAACGGGGGCAAGGGCAGAGGGCAGAGGGCAGAACCCACTTCTGGAGGATAGGCGAATGCTCAAGTGACTGGTAGATAGGGTAGAAATAAGAAAATTTATGTAGAAGGTTTAATTTCCTTATCTAATTGAGGAGTTAAAAACCCTTTCTAATTCTGGCATTTTGATTCTGTAATTGAAACTCTGCACTTTAATACTAGTCTTATTTCTGGTTCCGTTATAGTCTCAGACCCCATGAGGGTTATGACTCATCTGTTTGTGATAAGTTAGGGTTTGAGGGCATCTGTGTTGGGCATTAAGTTGACAATGACGCATACATTCTGTGTTTTTATCATGTTTGGTTTCCTAAGAATCATTTGGTAATCTGATCTGTACCAGTAGTCTGTAGGTTTCTGAAAAGGATAGGAGTTTTACTCAAATTGTGAAATAGATTTTCGGTTGGGCATTTGTTTAATGGGAGTGATTCTCTGAGTCTTAATCTGATTTTGATTTCGGTCTACGGGGTTGATACTTAGGGAGTTATTCTCTTAAACCGATGTCTAATGGGAACCTAGCATTAGTTTTAATTATACTTGCTTCTATCACTCGACTTTATCCTTCGACCTTTAGGTAGAAACTAATGGGTATAAACATGTGTTTGAGACATGTTATGTTTGATGGTTGCAAGCGGATGCAAGTGGTTGCTAGTGATTGCTCGTGGATGCATATACACACACTAGGCATTAGATCGGCTCAAAAACACTCTCATACTGCATATGGTTGTGTGTGCATTTTATTTAAGTTTTATGGATGCAAAATGATTGACTCAGCACATGGATGTTGCATATGAATGAATGGTTGTGCACTCATATAGAAATGATATGTATCAAATAGGAAAATTGCATACATATTGGACTCATGGCACTGAAATAATTCGCATTAAGGAGGTCAACTGAATCAGTGGACCGCCTGATCTTTGCATTGGATAAGTACATATACACACATTCTTGCATAAGTACATACAACATTAGAAATCTTTTAAGGACAATGGATGCTTGTGGATGATGGTTGAGTAGATGGATGATTGGATGATAGGATGCATTCTTCTTAACTTGAAGATTTCGGGGACGAAATCCTTTAAGGGGGGGGGGGGGGAGAATGTCACACCCTGAATTTTCTATTAACAGTAAATTAACAAATTAAAGTATAATTAATTCTAAATGATAGAATTAAGGGAAACGGGTAACGCCATTGCGTTCGTCTTGGAATTCTGCTTGAGATAGAGTCCGAGTTTGCGTAAATCGGACTCCGTATGAAGGAGTTATGACCTCCGGAAGTTTCAGAATTCGATTTAAAATTCAAACAGCCCGAAAACAAGTTCAAAATTCAAAATTGGACCAGAGCTGGGCTGGGCGGGAATTTTCCCGCCCAGGACCCAGGTCGGCCAGGGGGTCGACCTGGGTACCCAGGTCGACCATGTAGTCGACCTGGGGGTCGACCTATAGGTCGACTTGCTTAGTCAAACTTACCCGCTTGGTCTGGTCCTGGCTCGGTTTCTAGGGCTTGGCTGTGTCACTAGGGCTGATTTGTCACTTTCTGATTGGCTTCTATTGAGACGGATGGCCTTGATTAACTCTAGCTTCATCGACGACTTTAATTAGTTTGGAATTCTATATAAAAAGCCCCCTAGCCCAATTCTCTTTACACCATTCTTCTCTCCTTATGCTGCCTTTGAAATATTTGAAATAAATAAATAAAATAAAATAATGGCGTCGCTACTCTGCTGGGATCAAAACTAGAACTAGTGCATCTTCTTCCAATTCTGAATAAGATTAAAATAGAACTACTGCAACTCTTCTTCTATAATCCAACCAAGGCAAGTGCAGTTATTTTCTGATATGAAATTTAATCATGATCTTGACATAATTATGAATCTGAATCTGAGACTAAGCCCTTTTTCTATTTACCAGATATGTTCCTCTGTTTTATTATTCTGTTTGTTCTGTATTTCTTCCTCCTTTCTTCCTTTTTGTTTGATAGCCAGGCTACCACGAGCCTGAGCCAGATCTCATAAGAGATGAACGCATAAACGCTAAATTTTGGAAGAATGTTGAATGAGGCATATTTGGGCAAAATCAGTTTGTAACTAATTTGAGGATACAACACATATTGTAATTCTGGACATAAATTTGTGGCATATTGCATAGGACAATCTATGACTTGGAAGGAGAGGATTATTATGACTTAGAACATAAAGAACATAGGTTGAACTTATAACATAAATCTGAGACATATAATTGGGCATGTTGTATTTAAAACATAAGGTGTATTTAACGCATGTCTTGAGTTTTGAGGCATAAATAATATTGGACATATGAATTGGGATTTAGGACGTAAAATTCGACTGTGAACATGTAACTAATTTGGATGCATAGTACAAATTGTAATTCAAGATCTAGATCTGGACATACTATATATTATAGTCTGTAATTTGGAAAAAAGAGAATTAATTTGCATATAACTCAGGTGTAGAGATCCATGTTAAGATTTGATGATTATTAAGTGTGAATACACCTAAATGGGTTTTTTTTGGATATGTGACATGTATTGTAATCAATGGCTATAATTGGCATAATTTATATGTAAATCACGATTAGAGTTTTTGGAGAATATTCTGAACTATGCAAGTTTAACTAGAATTTGAGACATATGTTATATGGTGGATTATGACCATAATTTGGGCAGATAAGTTTAGGCTTACTTTATGAATTAGGCAAGATATGTGAATGGGACTTTAAGGAATGTTTAAATCGGTTAAAACTGTTATCTGCTTGATATGTTAAATTTGACTAATCTGCTAAATCTGTTACCTGTTTAATCTGCTGAATTTCCTAAACTGTTAAATATGTTGAATCGCCTAATCTGCTAATTATGCCCAATCTGCTAAATCTGTTGAGTTGCCTAATCTGCTAAATCTGTTGAACCGCCTGAGCAGCTAAATCTATTAAATCTATTGAAAAACTGAATGATTGTAATTTGTGTAAAACATGTTAATTTGTTTAATCTGCTGCGACTTGAAAAGAAGTCAAATCTATTAAATTGACATAATTAGTCTGATATTTGTATAATTTGTAATGGAATAAACTGGTTAAAATAAAAATGCTGAGACACGAGGTTAGACTCATGTTTGCGGTAGAAGCCTGCCCGAACCCAACCGCTTAACCAGTAACCGCAAACTGCTAGTCTAATGTGAGAGGTCGTAGGCATAACTAAAATATGCTTAGACACGAGGTTAGGTCTGGCTTGTGGCAGAAGTCTGCCCGGAACCGCCCGGCTTGTCCAGCGGCCACAAGCTACCGACCTAATGTGAGAGATCTGTGCATTAATATTTAATTAATGCAAATATGAGATAAACATGATGTCTAAAACGTGTTGGGTAAATAAGGCTAAACCAACTGGACTGATGAATTAATAAACCTGTTTTGTGAATCTGTAGGCCCAATACAAAGTTAGACAATCTGTAAGTCTGTTAAAACTATGCATCTGATTCGTTAGTCTAAAAACCTGTTGACCTGATTTTATGGTTTGTGAGCTAGTTGATTCTGAACTCTGTAGGCCTAAAACTTGTAAATAAGTTAATCTGAAATCTGTTAGTCTGGGGACACAAGGTTAGGAGGGAAAATACTTGTGTCATCTGTTGTTTGGGACCCATATTAGTCAGTAAACCTTTATGGTATCAAAACTATGACCCAACAGTAGGTAGGGTCCGGACACGCTTACTGAACTAATTATATGTGGTTCATTCTGATAATGGCGAGGGGTGTTGATGGTGAGTTCCAACTGGATCATGAGCGTGCATGGATCCCGGTCTGCCTCTGAGGATGTAAGACGCCGTGACATTTGTAAATAGGTCTGTGTCATTCAAAGGTTGCCACTTTAGGGAGTGATACAACCTTCTGTGTGGCTGGCACAGGGTATTTATGTATTAGGGAGCCGATCGCTTGGGGTAGATTTAGGGTACACTTAGTTCTGTCTGTTTCCGTTGGGGTACCGTCTGTTTCTATTGGGTGGTAACACCTGTCTGTTTCTGCGTGGTACCGTCTGTTGGGATGGTGAAGGCCCATTTACTAGTGTACACCTAATTCTAACATTCTGTTTCTATAGGGATTATTCCATTTCCGTCTCTAATTCTGTTTATGTACCTTCTGTCTGTTGGGGTGGTTAAGGCCCATTACTGGCATTCTGTTTCTATATAGGTTATTCTGTTCCGTTTCTGTTTCTGTTTCAGTTTGGATATTAGGGTAACGCCTAACCCTATTATTCTAGTATTAGTGCAGAGAAGTAAAATATAAGTAAGAAGCATAACTTGGGCTATATCATTATGTTTCTTCTGTTTAGCTTAAGTATACCATATATTCCTGTTGCTGTTGTCTCTTATCCAGCTTTATTTTCATGTCATGATATTATTATCTGTTAATATGCTGAAAGTCACTGAACTTGCCAGACTTTATGTCTGACCTTGCTTGTTTTCACCCCTTTTCTTTCGTTTCCCCCCCTCCCCCCAGGTTTTAGGGTGGAAATATAGGAGCTTGATTCGGATTTTCTCTGCTTGAAGTATCGCTTGGCTTTGGCTCTGGCAGTTTATGTTGGGGATTATGACTTTAAAAACTATGCATTCTGAAGGCTTTTGTACAAGACCGATATTTTGTGCTTGAATTCTGATATTGTGATTTGAAAAGATGTAACTAAACTTATTTCGGTTTATGTTGTAATAAAGTTATAAATTTTTCAAGTACTGTTTTATCTGTCTTGTAAATTTCTGTTATGTCTACTAAAATGCTCCATCAAAGTTAAGGCATTCCCTTTATGAGTGACCTTAAGGGAGGTGGGGTGTTACATGTAATCCTGTCTTTAACTGGGTTAAAGTACCAATGTCATTTAAAACACAGTTCATGATAAACCCAAAACCCCATTCCAATAATTATGGAATCTTCACGGAAAAACAGATCAATATATAATCGATATCAATTTCCGTATCCGACTAATAATATAAATGGAATAACGACAAAGCCTTTTAAAATTCCATATATATTAACAGTCTTCCTCCACAGAAGCTCACTTCGATTATTACCAAATCGAATTCCATTCAATTCCAATTTAATATATTAAATTGGAAAACTTTACTTTGGAAAATTTCCATTAAATCTTAATTAAAAGATTTATAAATTCCAAATCACATTTCACTGTAAATCGGGTTAAAGAGCGAATGTCGTTAAAACACAGTTCACGATAAACCCAATTCACATTCCATTTTCATTTCCAATTAAATGTTAATTAATTGGTAATTCTTCTTTAAATCTTAATTAAAATATTTATTCATTTCACATTGGGTTTAAGAACGGTGTCATTTAAAACACAGTTCACGACAAACCCAAAATCAAATTCAATATTAAATACAAGGCTCTGAATAGAAATTATATCGGCTTATATTCAATATCAAATTAAGAAATCAACAAATATTGTATTGGGTATAACGATATATATATGTCTTCCAAATTCCTCCATAATATCCGTATAATCGCATAATCCAATATCGAAATATCCCGACGATAATTTCGATTCAAATCCATTCCAATTCATATATAGGAAATTCTGATTATTTTTAAAACTATCTCAAATCCAATTTATTTATTTAAAAATATTGGATAATTCTAGTACATAACTAGTTCATTTCAATAAAAATATATTTTTATCTTTTCAAATATGGAATTTTTCATCCCAATTCTTTCCAAATCATTTATTATGATTTTATACAAATTACCGATATTTTTAATAATTTTATCAAGGTCCGTACAATCGATTTCCATAAACGGTCTTCGAACTACACTTACAACGACCTTTTCCAAATTTGATTTGGACATAATTCCAAATCCAACAATTAGATTTCAAATTCCTTATATTCGTTGGAAAGCTCTTTTCGATACAAACCCAACTGTTTCAGTTTTAGGAGAATCCGACGGTCGAATTTCCCGTAATATCAATTCGAAGTCAATGGTCGAAATTCGCGAATA
This sequence comes from Allium sativum, assembly GCA_030737875.1. Taxonomy (NCBI): domain Eukaryota; kingdom Viridiplantae; phylum Streptophyta; class Magnoliopsida; order Asparagales; family Amaryllidaceae; genus Allium; species Allium sativum. Next base: position 749,562,067 of record CM060913.1, read on the forward strand.
GCCGTGGTGCGGCACGTTCTATTCAGGCCATTAAATATATATAATATATATTATATATTTTATCGATTTCCATTTAAATCGTATTTTATAAATCATTTTAATTTCGTTTTAAAAACGATTTCAACTTCATTTTCAATTTTAAATCAAAACTGAATATTCTATATCATTAATATATAAATGACAATATTTTCAAAATATCAGATTTTGAAATAATTTCCTTTTCGATATTCATTATAAAAATGAATAAAATCGATATAAATATCGTTTTCATCCAAATGGCGCATATCTAATCAACACGACTTCATATTTTTCGATATTTTTGTGTCCATCCCAAATCGGACATCAAAATCATATTTTGATCCATTACTGAATATTATTTTAAAATATTAGTTATTTTAAAATATTTGTTACTTTAAAATATTCATTCTTTCTGAATTGGAATCAGACACCGTCAATTACCATATAATTTTATTTATATGGATTTCATACACACACGGACACAACAACAACGATAAACAATCAACCATCATTCAGAGTGCATTCTACTCTGCATAAGCATTAAATATAAATATTTAACACTTACAACAGTCTATCAACCAATCGATCGACATGCAACTAAGCAAATGGGATTAGTGTACGTCAAATATCATCCCAATACCCATGTGGGGTTTCAATCAACAAACACAGATTTTTATTTGTGTCGTTGGGCGATGTATAAAATTTATCGTCTCAATCAATATCAGATAAATAGGTGTACATAAACAAATCGTCTGATTTATAAATGAATATTTATTTTATTCATATACACATTAAAAATTATATTTTTAACTGTTGAATATTTATTTCAACACATGAATATTTTATTTTCATTCTACATCACAAGCACAATCAATTTCCACAACACAATACAATCAAACAAGTCGTCCATGGTCTGCGGACGACGGTGTCGGGTGCTGCTTAGCACCGTCTGCATCCTAGTATATATTTTAACTAGAAAATAAAATTAAAGTGAGAAGTTCTCACCTTTGGATTCCACTCCTTCATTCTCTATTTCTGAACGATTCGGATTTGGATTCGATCCAATGCGTTGTATTCTTCACGGATTCCAACGTAATCTGTTTCACACAGTTTTATGATAAAAATCACATTTCTAAACAATGATGTTTATAAACAAAAATCATATCTTTATATCATTATATATATTAAAAATCAGATTTTTACATTGCTATATATATATATATTAAAAATCACTTCTTTTTATGTTATACATATAAATGAAAATCAAATCTTTATATGTAAAAATCACATTTTTATACCAAAACCATTTTTATAAAATCCTAAATAAAAAAACTCATATTGTGGACTATTTGGGGGCGGAGGAGGCTCGGGGAGGTGGCGACAGGGTTGTTGAGGGGTCTGGGCGGCGGTGCAAGGTGGCGGGCCTGGCCATTGGTAGCGGCGCTGATTTAGGGCTTTAGAAATTTGGGGGTTTGGTGTTTAGAAGAGGGAGGAGGAGAGAGGAGGGAGGAGGTATTGGAAGGGCTGGCGGCGCCATTGCCGGAGGCGCAGTGGTGGTGTGACATGGGGGAGGAGGGAATGTCGACAGAAGACATCGATGGGTTTTTGGAAGAAAAGGGGCTTGATTTTCCTTTAAAGGAAATTATGGTTCTGAAGAGAATTTATATATAATATAATTTAATAATATTTTAATTCGTTTTAAAACTCCAAATCGTCACGAACTCCAAATCAAACCCAACAAATATTGCTCCTAGCTAAATACCCTCATTCCAAACACAATCGGATATGTCCCGTAGGCCAAATCAACTGTTACGATCAGTTTTTGCTAAATTTAAAATATAATTCATTATATTTTAAATTCAAACACACGTTTTAATTTACCGGGGCACATGCGGACTCCAAAAATTCCAGAAAAATAAATCTAGCTATGTTTTGGCGATACGGTCCTAATAAAACTAATTTCGTTGAATTTGGAGACCGTTTGAAAAACGGTCATTTTCCAATCGATTAAATTCAAACTGAATTGGCCAAACACGTTTAAATTCATCACGCTCACATGTTGATTCCAAAAATTATGGAAATTGGAATCTAGCAATAATTTGACATTCCGGATCCAACAGAAGTGGCATCATCGAAAACGGAGGTCGTTTGCCAAAACCGCTATTTTTAAGGGTTATATTTTCCATAGCGACTATTCTGAATTTTCAACTAGGCATAACTTTTTATTCCCGCTATGAATTCTGGATTTTTCACATCCACTGGAACGATATTTTCACACAGATTCTAATATTTCTGGTTTTACTAAAATCCGGTTTATTTTTAATCCTATACATTTATTTGAAAATTGAAATCGAATTTTCAAACTACCGCGCCATTTCCAATTCCTTTTATAATTAAAATAAATTTCCATATTCTAATTTCGTTTTAAATAAATTCATACGTTCTAATTCAATTCAAAATAAATTTTTGGTCGTTATTATTTAAAATAAATCATTTTAAATATTCAAAATTCATTAAAATTGCGAGAATAAATTTTTTTAATTGGTTCTGATTTTCCGGGTTGTTACAATCTCCCCCACTGAAATCTTTTCGTCCTCGAAAAGGAATGGAGCTGAAAGTTGTTTTTCTAATCAAATCAACTTTCAATTTGGCTTTCACTCTTCAAGTTTTCAGTTTCTAAGAATTTTCCAATTCTTCAAAAATTTGGCTAACACCCTAAGTTTTTGAATTTTTTTGCCATAACCTCCTTAGTATGGGGAGACATTTAAAACCTCAACTTTCCACGCAGGGCTCTCATCATCCAAAAAAGAAAAAGAAAAAGCCAATCGGCTCATAAAATCATCAAATACGCAATAAATTTGTAAACATGTACCTATTTGTCGGTGATACAATTTTATTCCTCCTCTCTAGCCTCCTTGCTATGACCTTTTCAAATACATGTATATGCATGCAATTCCAATCGTTTTTCAATTTAATTCAATATTTGACACAATTTGGTTAAATTTACCATACATTATCATATTGGTTTAAATGAATAATCACACAACACAATCATCAATCAATTAGTTGATTAAAATTTCAAATTCATAACTTTGGTATATATATACAAAATCATATTTTTGATGCCAATTTACAACCATAACCCTATCTAGTTTTGGTTCTCACACCAATCAATTGGAAATATATAGATATCCCACTTTCGTAACTCGAACATAACACTGATGATGGGTACCCATCATCACAATCATTCCCGGGCAACTAGAGCGTGATTATATATCTATCCACTATATTAAAACTTCGAATATACGTTCATGACGCATATATGCAAAATCTCATATACTCGATTGTTCAAAATAAAATAAAATAATATAATCAAATACGTATAATAAGATTAAATTTTCAAAACAAAACTGGTTTTCATTTTTATTTTAAAAAATAACACTCTTCAGACTCATTCTAGGATACTATTGATCCTATCTCTAACGAGTCATTCTCATTGGATATTACTAATCCAATCTCTGATGAATTCTTTCATTTGGTTCTAATGTGTCTTGTTATCGAGCTCTATAAACCAAAGCTCTGATGACAAATGTAACGACCCGAACTTCCCCGGTCTCCGAAGAGAAGAGAAAGAACAGATTGTTTGAGAACACGACAAATCAAAACACAAATAGAAGAACATTTCATTTCTTATTACAACGATTTACATCAGAGTACAAGAATATACAGAGTATGAACAAATAAAATACATTTGATAAATAGCAGAGATTTACAAATTTACAATGCAGCGGAAAATAATACAAAACACAACTGAAAGAGATACACAGATACAGAGCTTTTCGAATATCATTCCAGCTTTAAATTAGGATCCTGTGAATATAATATCTGCAAAACCAAAACTATTAGCTGCCCGTGTGGAAAATAGGGGCTCCCAGAGTTCAGGTTAAAACAACAAACTCTAGGTCAATCATGTGACTGGTGTGAGAACTAAAACAGTTATTCAAAACATTACTTTAAAATGAAGTAAATCAAGGGACCACACCGTATGACACTGAACGGGTTTCTTCCCAAGAATACCAGTGCATAGAACAAATATCGCAATGATTTTTGAAAAAATGAAGCTATTTTAAGACCTAGGTCCCATCACACAATGCTACGCAAGCAGGAGGATAGGGTTTTCCCTTATAATTGTCAAACATACTTGGTACGTTTAAAACAAATCATTTGATGCTATTATAAGTGTATAGTGTATAAAACAACTTCAAATATAAATGTATCAATCATAGACGGCATGGGTACCATATATCATGTCGCCATACTTGTTCTACAATTAAAACCACACAATGTCGTATTGGAACTTGGGTTCCATCTGTGAACCAAGGCCAGGGATCATCCTGTGCACATTCGAGACACCCTAGCAAGTGCATCAGGATTCAGTCGCATCTACACCCGGATCGGTAGGGCCAGTCATCCATCGATGATTGGTTATACCATAGACTATATGTTAGCCAGTTCTATCGAACCTCTAAACTGGTCTGTACGTCGGCACTCATGCCAGTAATCGACCATATACCCATCAGTCCCGTAGTGACCGATATATCCGAGGCGCCTCTCTATCCAGCAATTAATAATGAGAAACATCCACATGAGTAAACAGTCTGGGCTCCATGCCATGACGTTACTCGTAACTAGAACTAACATATGTCCATTTCCCTATTGTCCTTCCCATTTTTGGTTCACACCGGTGTGTGAGGCTCGAATATTAACGCTACATAAAGCTATGCTATTTAAAGCCGTGCTTTGATCATCAATCATAAGATTTTGCTTTTCAACAAAAGCCTTGATCGTTTGCATCTTAGCATGCCACACAGGCAATTCATGCCATGCGACTGATGTCTATCGATATATAACCTCTGAGCTCGTACGTCTCAGAGAAGGGCGTTAAGCAAGAGAATAAATTCTTCGCCGCCAAACAGATATATATTTAATAGAGATCAATCAGCACATAATAAAATCCAATGTCAGACACACATCCATTTACAAGTCCGTTCTGGGTCAGAATGAAACCGGGGGCACCTTATTCCTCTTCCCATATGTCCAATACAGGAGAGAGAGGCCCTCGCATATCCGGACGATCTCTAAGTACGTCTGGACGATCGCCACTTATTACCTTGTCTTGGGTGTACAACCCAATCAAGACATCAGTGATCATCCAAACGATGTGAAGACCTCCGGTCTTCAACCACCGTCTTCTTCGTCGAATCAGTTATTCAGAATGGGTATAAACCCGGTCTTTCCGAATAACTCGTGTATACAATAAACAAGTGCTATAAAAACACAACATATGCCTCATTCCAACCCAGAATATTCTTTTATTCAAATATTCACACCTTTAGGGATATGTTCCCATTAATTTTATCAAAGATAAATTCTTTAAAATTTATTCTTTAATCTTCCTTTGGATATCATTCAAACCATATTAAGGTTTTCCAAACTAGTCGGGATTAACGCACCTTACCAAAGTAATCATTTATTTAATTTCCCAATCCCAACCTATTCATCCCATGGAGTAAAACTAGTAATACTCCATATCTAACACCACGGTGTTATCGGTAAAATTAATTACCATTTCCCGTTCAAATCTAATTAAAGATTTAACTATCGCTTGGAGCAAAATTGGTGATACTCCACTCTCGATCATTTTCCCAAATTTGATAATTTAAATTATCAATTCATATTTCAATCTAATTAAAGATTCATTAAAACTTCACTTAGTTTTAATCTTCCCAAAAATCAATATTAATGATTATTTAACTTTGGGAAGTCTAACATACCGCGTCGACAATCTACACCGTACTATTGATTTCTGCCTATATGTAACCTCCAAGCTCGTACGTCTTAGAGAAGGGTGTTAAGCAAGAGAATAAATTCTTCGCCACCAAACAGATATATATTCAGCAAAGATCAACCACACAGTTTGAAATACAATAATCGACATGTAATCCTGTCTTTAACTGGGTTAAAGAACCAATGTCATTTAAAACACCGTTCACGATAAACCCAAAATCCCATTCCATTAATTATGGAATCTCCACGGAAAAACAGATCAATATATAATCGATATCAATTTCCGTATCCGACTAATAATACAAATGGAATAACGACAAAGCCTATTAAATTCCATATATATTAACAGTCTTCCTCCATTGAAGATTATTACCAAATCAAATTCCATTCAGTTCCAATTTAATATATTAAATTGTAAAACTTTACTTTGGAAAATTTCCATTAAATCTTAATAAAAAGATTTATAAATTCCAAATCATATTTTACTGTAAATCGGGTTAAAGAACGAATGCCGTTAAAACACAGTTCACGATAAACTCAATTCACATTCCATTTTCAATTCCAATTAAATGTTAATTAATTGGTAATTCTTCTTTAAATCTTTACTAAAAGATTTGTTCTTTTCACACTGGGTTTAAGAACGGTGTCATTTAAACACAATTCACGACAAACCCAAAATCCAATTCAATATTAAATACGAGGCTCTGAATAGATATTATATCGGCTTATATTCAATATCAAATTCTGAAATTAACAAATATCGTACTAGGAATAACGATATATATCTTCCAAATTCCTCCACAATATCCGTATAATCACGGAATCCAATATCGAAATATCCCGAACATAATTTCGATTCAAGTTCATTCCAATTCATATATTGGAAATTCTGATTATTTTTAAAACCATCTCAAATCCAGTTTATTTATTTAAAAATATTGGATAATTCTAGTACATAACTAGTTCATTTCGATAAAAATATATTTTCATCTTTTCAAATATGGAATTTTTCATCCCAATTCTTTCTAAATCATTTATTATGATTTTATACAAATTATTGATATTTTTAATAATTTTATCAAGGCCTGTACAGTCGATTTCCATAAACGGTCCTTAAACTACACTTATAGCGACCTTTTCCAAATTTGATTTGGACATAATTCCAAATCCAACCGTTAGATTTCAAATTCCTTATATTCGTTGGAAAGCTCTTTTCGATACGAACCCAACGGTTCCAGCTTTAGTAGAATCTGACAGTTGGATCTCCCATAATATCAATTCGAAGTCAATGGTTGAAATTCGCGAAGCGCGGCGCGCTCTATTCAGGCAATTAAATAAATATATTATATATTATATATTTCGTCGATTTCCATTTAAATCGTATTTTATAAATCAAAACTGAATATTCTATATCATTAATATACAAGTGATAATATTTTCAAAATATCAGATATTGAAATAATTTCCTTTTCGATATTCGTTATGAAAATGAATAAAATCAATATAAATATCATTTTCGTCCAAATGGCGCATATCTAATTAACACGACTTCATATTTTTCAATATTCTCGTGTCCATCCCAAATCGGACATCAAAATCATATTTTGATCCATTACTGAATATTATTTTAAAATGTTAGTTATTTTAAAATATTTTTTATTTTAAAATATTCTTTATTTTAAAATATTCGTTATTTTAAAATATTCATTCTTTCTGAATTGGAATCAGACACAGTCAATTACCATATAATTTTATTTATATGGATTTCATATACACATGGACACAATAACAATGATAAACAATCAACCATCATCCAGAGTGCATTCTACTCTGCATAAGCAATAAATATAAATATTTAACGCTTACAACATCTTATCAACCAATTGATTGACATGCAACTAATCAATTGGGATTAGTGTACATCAAATATCATCCCAATACCCGTGTGGGGTTTCAATCAACAAACACATATTTTTATTTGTGCCGTTGAAGGATATGTAAAATTTATCGTCCCAATCAATATCTGGTAAATGGGTGTACGTAAACAAATCTTCTAATTTATAAATGAATATTTATTTTATTCATATACACGTTAAAAATTATATTTTTAACTATAGAATATTTATTTCAACACATGAATATTTTATTTTTCATTCTACATCACAATCACAATCAATTTCCACAACACAATACCATCAAACAAGTTGTCCATGGTCTGTGAAAGATGGTGTCGGGTGCTGCTTAGCACCTTCTGCATCCTAGTATATATTTTAACTAGAAAATAAAATTAAAGTGAGAAGTTCTCACCTTTGGATTCCACTCCTTCATTCTTTATTTCTGAACGATTAAGAATTTGGATTCGATCCAGTGCGTTGTATTCTTCACGGATTCCAACGTAATCTGTTTCACACAGTTTTATGTTAAAAATCACATTTCTAAACAATGATGTTTATAAATTAAAATCATATCTTTATATCGTTATATATATTAAAAATCAAATTTTTACATCGCTATATATATATATTAAAAATAACTTCTTTGTATGTTATACGTATAAATGAAAATCAAATCTTTATATGTAAAAATCACATTTTTATACCAAAACCGTTTTTATAAAAACCATATTTATTATATTATGATATTTCTTTTCCTTTCTAAAAATCAAATCTTTTTTTTATTATTAAAAATCTAATCTTTTTATATTCGCTATTTATACATAAAAATTACACCTTTTAAAACAAAGTATATAATTTAAAAACAATGCTATAAATATATTTTTAAAATCTAAAAATAAATTCAATGCTATTTATTGTTAAAATCCCTATACTTATACAACGGTATAATTTAAAAATCATATTTTTAATTACCTAAATAAAAAAAACTCACATTGTGGACTGTTTGGGGGCGGAGGAGGGTCGCGGAGGTGGAGGCAGGCCGGTTGCTGAGTGGTCAGAGCGGCTGTGCATGGCGACGGCGGGCCTGGCTATTGGTGGCGACGCAGATTTAGGGCTTTAGAGATTTGAGGGTTCGGTGTTTAAAAGAGGGAGGAGGAGAGAGGAGGGAGGAGGTGTTGGAGGGGCCGGCGGCGCCATTGCCGGAGGCGCGGTGGTGGCGTGAACGTGGGGGAGGAGGGAGCGTCGGCTGAAGAAATCGATGGGTTTTTGGAAGGAAAGGGGGCTCGATTTTCCTTTGAAGGAAAATTAGGGTTCTAAAGAGAATTTATAAATACAATATAATTTAATAATATTTTAATTCGTTTTAAAACTCCAAATCGTCACGAACTCCGAATCAAACCTAACGACTACCAAACCTAGCTAAATACCCCCATTCCAAATAAAATGGGATATGTCCTGTAGGACAATTCGATAGTTACGATCAGTTTTTCTAAATTTAAAATATAATTCATTATATTTTAAATTCAAACGCACATTTTAATTTACTAGGGCCACATGCGGACTCCAAAAATTGCAGAAAAATAAATCTAGCTATGTTTAAACTAATTTCGTCAAATTTGGAGAACGTTCGAAAAACGGTCATTTTCCAGTCGATTAAATTCAAACTAAATTGACCAAACATGTTTAAATTCATAGCGCTCACATATTGATTCCAAAAATTATGGAAATTGGAATCTAGCAATAATTTGACATTCCGGATCCAACAAAAGTGGCCTTATCGAAAATGGAGGTCATTTGCCAAAATCGCAATTTTTAAGGGTTATATTTTCCATAGCGACTATTCTGAATTTTCAACTGGGCATAACTTTTTATTCCCGCTATGAAATCTGGATTTTTTACATCCTTTGGAAAGATATTTTCAAACAGATTCAAATATTTCTGGTTTTACTAAACTCCGGTTTATTTTGAATTATGTACATTCATTTGAAATTTGTAATCGAATTTTCAAACTACCACGCCATTTCTAATTCCTTTTAAACTTAAAGTAAATTTTCATATTCCAATTTCGATTTAAATAAATTCATACTTTCTAATTCTATTCAAAATAAATTTCTAGTCGTTATTATTTAAAATAAATCATTTTAAATATTCAAAATTCATTAAAATTGCCAAAATATTTTTTTTAAAATTGGTTCTGATTTTTCGGGTTGTTACAATCTCCCCCACTTAAATCTTTTCGTCCTTAAAAAGGAACGAAGCTGAAAGTTGTTTTCCAAATCAACTCAACTTTTAGTTTGTCTTTCATTGTTCAACTTTTCAGTTTCTAAGAATTTTCCAATTCTTCAAAAATTTGGCTAACACCCTAAATTTTTGATTTTTTTTCCATAACCTCCTTTGTACTGGGAGACATTTAAATCCTCAACCAGCCACGCAGGGCGCTCATCATCCAAAAAATAAACAAAAAAAGCCAAGCGACTAGCCAATGGGCTCATAAAATCATCCAAAACCCAATAAATTTGTAAACATGTACCTATTTGTTGGGCATACAATTTTATTCCTCCACTCTAGCCTCCTTGCTATGACCTGTTCAATGTATATACACGTATATGCTAGCAATTCCAATTGGTTTTCAATTCAGTTCAATATTTGGCACAATTTGGTTAAATTTACCATACATTGTCATATTGGTTTAAATGAATAATCACAAAACACAATCATCAATCAATTAGTTGATTAAATTTTCAAATTCATAACTTTGGTATATATACAAAATCATGTTTTTGATGCCAATTTACAACCATAACCCTATCTAGTTTTGGTTCTCAAACCAATCAATTGGAAATATATAGATATCCCACTTTCGAAACTCGAACATAACACTGATGATGGGTACCTATCATCAGAATCATTCCCGGGCGACTAGAGTGTGATTCTATATCTATCCAGTATATTAAAACTCCGAATATACGTTCATGATGCATATATGCAAAATCTCATATACTCGATTATCCAAAATAAAATAATATAATATAATCAAATACATATAATTAGATTAAATTTTAAAAAAAAAATTGGTTTTCAATTTTGTTTAAAAAATAACACTCTTCAGACTCATTCGAGGATACTATTGATGTTATCTCTAACGAGTCTTTCTTATTGGATATTACTAATCCAATCTCTGATGAATTCTTTCGTTTGGTTCTAATGTGTCTTGTTCTCGAGCTCTGTAAACCAAAGCTCTGATGACAAATGTAACGACCTAACTTCCCCGGTCTCCGAAGAGAAGAGAAAGAACAGATTGTTTGAGAACACGACAAATCAAAACACAAATAGAAGAACATTTCATTGCTTATTACAACGATGTACATCAGAGTACAAGAATATACAAAGTATGAACAAATAAAATACATTTGATAAATAGTAGAGATTTACAAGTTTACAATGTAGCGGAAAATAATACAAAACACAACTGAAAGAGATACACGGATACAGAGCTTTCCGATTATCATTCCAGCTGTAAACAAGGATCCTATGAATATAATATTTACAAAACCAAAACAACTAGCTGCCCGTGTGGAAAATAAGGGCACCCAGAGTTTAGGTTATAACAATAAACTCCAGGTCAGTCATGTGAGTAGTGTGAGAACTAAAACAGTTAATCAAAACATTACTTTAAAATGGAGTAAATCAAGGGATTACGTCGTATAACACGGAACGGGTTTCCTCCTAAGAATACTAGTGCATAGAATAAACAGCGCAATGATTTATGGAAAAATGAAGCTATTATAAGACCCAGGTCCCATCACACAATGCTACCCAAGCCGGAGGATAGGGTTTTCCCTTACAATAGCCAAACATGCTTGGCACGTTTAAAACAAATCATTTGATACTATTATAAGTGTATAGTGTATAAAACAACTTCAAATACAAATGTATCAATCATAGACAGCATGGGTACCATATATCATGTCACCATACTAGTTCTATAATTAAAACCGCACAATGTCGTATTGGAAGTTGGCTTCCATCTGTGAACCAAGGCCAGGGATCATCCTGTGCACATTCGAGACACCCTAGTAAGTGCCTTAGGATTCAGTCGCAACTACACCCGGATCAGTAGGGATGGTCATCAATCGATGATTGGTTATACCATAAACTATATGTTAGCTAGTTCTATCAAACCTCTAAAATGGTCTGTACGTCGGCGCACATGCCAGTAATCTACCATATACCCATCGGTCCCGTAGTGACCGATATATCTGAGGCGCCACTTTATCCAGCAAGTAATAATAAACAACATCCACATGAGTAAACAATCTGGGCTCCATACCATGACGTTACTCGTAGTTAGAACTAACATATGTCCATTTTCCTACTGTCCTTCCTGTTTTTGGTTCACACCAGGGTTTGAGGCTTGCGAATTAACGCTACACAAAGCTATGCTATTTAAAGTCGTGCTTTGATCGTCAACCACGAGACTTTGCTTTTCAGCAAAATCCTTGATCGTTTGCATCTCAGCATGTCACACAGGCAATTCATGCCATGCGATTGATGTCTATCGATATATAACCACTAAGCTCGTACGTCTCAGAGAAGGGCGTTAAGCAAGAGAATAAATTCTCCGCCTCCAAAAAGATATATATTTAATAGAGATCAATCAGCACAGAATAAAATCCAATGTCAGGCACACATCCATTTACAAGTCCGTTCTGGGTCTGAACGAAACCGGGGGCACCTTATTCCTCATCCCATATGTCCAATACATGGGAGAGGCCCTCGCATATCAGGTCGATCTCCAAGTACGTCTGGACGATCACCACTTATTATCTTATCTTGGGTGTACAGCCCAATCAAGACATCAGTAATCATTCAAACGATGTGAAGACCTCCGGTCTTCAACCACCGTCTTCATCATCGACTTATCATCGAATCAGTTATTCAGAATAGGTATAAACCCGGTCTTTCCGAATAACTCGCGTATATAATAAACAAGTGCTATAAAAACACAACATACGCCTCGTTCCAACCCATTATATTCTTTTATTCAAATATTCACACCTTTAGGGATATGTTCCTATTAATTTTATCAAAGATAAATTCTTTAAAATTTATTCTTTAATCTTCCTTTGGATATCATTCAAACCATATTAAGGTTTTCCAAACTAGTAGGGATTAACGCACCTTACCGATGTAATCATTTATTTAGTTTCTCAATCCCAACCTATTCATCCCATGAAGCCAAACTGGTAATACTCCATATCTAACACCACGGTGTTATCGGTAAAATCAATTACCATTTCCCGTTCAAATCTAATTAAAGATTTAACTATCGCTTGTAGCAAAACAGGTGATACTCCACTCTCGATCATTTTCCCA